>VXAY01007638.1:153858-245804 GCA_013399855.1 Oxyruncus cristatus
CTGTCCAGGTCCCTCTGCAGAGCCCTCCTGCCTTCCAGCTGATCGACACTCCCCCCCAGCTTTGTGTCATCTGCAAATTTACTAATGGTGCATCTATCCCTTCATCTGAATCATCAATAAAGATATTAAACAGGACTGGGCCCAACACTGATCCCTGGGGGACACCACTAGTAATCACACAAGCAAGTGAGCAATTGGGAGTAATTGTTGCCGCAGTCTTGGGGTGGGAATGAATTAATTCATTTAAGCTCCACACTTCTCCTGACCCGCTTTCAGAGGAAGACAATTGAAGCTGGATCCGGTTTTACAGCTGGATTTGTATGATCTTCAAGGACTCAGCGTCAGGTTTTCTACCTGCAGAGGGAAGAGTTTCTGTTGTCTTCTAAAAACGCCATGTAGAGCACCCAGCTTGTTTTTCTGTGTAGAAGGAACAGGGGAGGGTGACAATCGTAAAATGAAGTGCCTTCCCTTGTCTGTGTCTGTTACAGCTTTAAAACTAATGATCAGCCCTTGAAGCTTTAATTGTTTTCAGAAGGATGCTTTTCAGAACCCTGACATCCATCTCCCTCCCTCGATGAGTCACTGGCACATCGGGCTCGGAGCTGAGCTCCCTCACTGGGAATAAAACTTGGATGTGTCTGAAGAAAACAAACAAACCAATCCGCACCCAAACCCAAACAGAAAATGAAAGAGGAGCCCCTTTCCTGACTTTTTATTAAAATTCTCCCGCTCTCATAACTTGGGCAGAAAGTCTCTTCTTTTCCACAGCTGGTATAAATTTTAACTCCAGTTTTCAACGTGTGATTTTTGAAGCATTAGAATCCACGTTTCCTCCCCAAATCCCACGGGGCAGATTCCCTCGAGAACACCTTTCAACACTCACCTTAATATTGGAAGCGGCAGAATTTGCTGCTTCCAATCAACCAACAAAATATAACTTAAAACATAACAACTAAAGGGTTTTTTTAAAGCTTATCCCTGATCTGAAGGGATGTGTTCCCAACTTGATTTTACAGAATAGTAAAAAAAAAACCAAAACCCAAAGAAACAAGCAAAACAAGTCCATAAAAAAATTAAAACAATTCAGAACCATTAAAAAATAAATTAAATAAACAGGATTTCCCCCCATTTTATCATATCTGCTGTTTCCTGCAATATCAGGAAAACTGAGAGGATTTAGTTTCAGAGGATAAAAGCCATGAAAAGATGATTGAATACATCAAGTACACGATGCCCGAAGTTGTTGTAAGCAGCATCTTTCTTTTGTCCGGGTAATTGGTGGCCAGAGGGATGTTGTGCAAAAGATATCAAAGGGCAGCAGCATTTGAACGTCTGTCTTTCCACTCTTCTTGCTGAACTGGTTTCAGAGCAGGTTTTGACCTGTGGTTGATACCCAACTTCCAACCAAACCCTGGTGCTCAGCTCAGGAAACAAACCCGAGAGTGTTGTGTGCATTAAGGATCTGGCTTGATTTGCACATGTGGTACTAAATAAACAAAGGGAATTATCGTTTATTTTCTGTCTCTTTTCCCCTTTTTTGGGGGGGCGTGGTGGATTTTCTTTGCTCATCTGCATCAGCTTTGACTTTTGGCACCTTTCAATTGTGAACATCTCAGCTCTCCTGGGGACAGTTTCCTTCCTCTTAAAAAGTAACTCAGGGTCCTGCTTTAATGCAGAGAAGATGATTTTGCCCTGTAAATCCCTTCTGCTGCTAAATCTAATGGCAATTTTTTTAAACAAAACTCCTCTAAATAGAAGCTACACCATTAAACTGACTCAAAGTGGAACTACGAGGAGAGAAAGAATCAACTCCATGATGAAAGATCAGTGAGAGTCCTGCCAACATCCTCAGAAAGTGATTTGAAAACCAAGTGAAGACTTGTCTGAGCTTCCTGACAAGTCACCATAATGCTGGTCAGAACTCAACAAAAAACCTCAAAAAACTCTAAACCAACCAAACAAGAATTCCCCAAACCCCCCAAAAACTTACGCTTTTTTATGTGCCATTTTATTGTCTGGGGCCCTGCCTAAGTGCTAACTACAATTTCAGGGTTCAGGCTGGTACGTGATGAGAGAATCTCACAATCATTAAGGTTGGAAAAGACCTCCAAGATCATCAACCAAATATGACCCTCCCCATTACACCGTGTTGGTAAGTGCCACGTTGAGTTGATTCGTGATTGCAGATATCTGATGAAGAGAGGCAAACAAGTCTAAACACGGGAAAATCCAGATTTTAACAGCTGGATATTCAGGGGAAATAATTTTAAAACAGGAACTCAGCCAGGTTTGACACCGAACCCACTCCCTTTGCATTCCAAACTCTTTGTGTTCCAGATTTGAAAGGAGGAGCACTCCAAAGAAGGGCTTTCCTTAAAGAGCAACCCAGAAGGCAGCACAAGGGGGCAAAAGTAAAGCAGATGAAAAAACGAGAGTTACACACAGCAAATCCTGAGCCTGAAGCACCCAGGAACGGGAGCTGCAATCCCACAACATCTTAACTGGACCCCACAATTTTTCTGGTCAACAAAATCAAAGGGAACGGTGAAGTAATTGCACTGTTTGTGTATCAGCAAAGACTAATTAATTGACTTTCCTGATGGCTAGAAAACGCTACGAAACTTTTTCCCCCAGAATTTAAGGGCTGATAATAAGGGATGGCAGGTGCTGAAGGTGACACTGACAGCCATTTGTCTCTAGTCAGGGAAGAAATACTGCCACACACGCTGACATTACTTGATATTAGAGGTTCTGGCTTCTAAATGTCATATTTTAAATGTCATTGTATTTGTAGAAAGGAAAATATAAAATTTTAATGCTATTTTAGTCGTATACCTCTCATTGAACCTTAAAATAATGTCAATTTTTATGAACGATTTTAATAGTATGCAAAGGTAATTATCTCCAGTCTCTCAGGTTTAATAATGAACTGAGTCATCCCAGATTTCACATCCCAATTTTATAAATGGCTATTTGCAGACTGGAGGAGAACACAGAAACCAGACAGAAACATCCAAGCACTGCGATATTCTGTGGCAAGTTGTAGATTCATATTAAATTTATCTACGAATTATGAGCTGGACACACCATTTGTGAAGCCAAATTTGACCAAAAACATCCATTCTGGGTCCAGAGTGAACGGACATTTAATAGTGTTTTTGGTGGGTTTATGTTACTGAGCAAACAAGGGGTAAGGAACCATGGCACCTTGATTTCACACCCCTTTTTAGTTTCCTGGTGTCAAAGCTTGTTAAGAAAAGATGTTAGTCATGGTTTGGTCTTCACCTCACTCTAAGTATTTGAGATATAAGTCTTGTTCACCTCTGTGTTCCACACAGAGCTGTGTTATCCAGCCGGGGATTCAAACTACCCTGAACTGACTGTTCTGGAGCCATTTCTGATCATTTCACGTGTGATTTTAAACAACATCCACACCAATCATTTGTACTAAATTATAATTACACTGATTTTACTAAATGTCTAGTCTTACAGAGCATGAGAGAAGTGAAATCAAACCTCAGGTCAGACAGACTGCGAAAATTAACACCTGATCTTCAAAAGATGAGAGTGGCTTAATCAAAACCCCTTCATCACACGTTTTGCTGTTCTTGTAAGATGTGATTCCTACAAAAGACATCGACATGAGCATCCTCTGAAAAAGCAGCAGGGCAGCTCCCAAAGGAGAAAACCAGAGTTTTCCACAGAGATCCCCCCCATACTGGGCACCAAGGTGCTTGCTGGACCATCTCTGTTTGAGGATCCCTTCCAACCACAGGTTTACAAAGCACCCTTCCTGACGTGCCACACAGATTTGCTTGTTAGCAAAACACTCCTTATAAAGGAAATCCTCCTGCTGTTGGGATTTCCCGGGGCCCATGCCCTGCTGGGCTCTGACTTACAGGTCCCACAGGTTGGAATTCAAACAGACAGCGACAGAATCCAGCTCTGCAGCCCAAACACGGCCCCTGTGCAAAGGAAGAGCTGGCTGGGGTAGCAATTAGGGAACAGAATGAATGGAAATGGCTTTTTACAGAAGACAGTGAGCCAATTGGTGTTATTATCCCGCTCTGCCAGGATTCAGGTTGTTTGGCAGTGAGCCAGAGGGATGGGTTTAGTTCCTTTCTCTCTTCGATTGCCTTCAGACATCAGGCCCAGTGTAAGTCTCGTGATTCTCCCAGCTTTTGTAAAACAAATGTCTGTTCCAGCAGAGTCACACTCTGAGTACTCTCAACTGCTTGGGAAGGTGGGGGTCCCACAGCATCACCTGCTTAGATGCCACCCCACTCATCAAAATATAAAAATAAATCCTTAAAAAAACCGTATGAATCCTTCAATTCACATTTCATGTGTTCTGCATTTTCTCTGGCACCTCTTGTCAGAGCACTGGCTGGGCACACTCAAGAAGAGACTGATCCCATCCTGTGCACACCCCGGTCACAACGCCATAAATCCGTGTGACTTCGCTGCAGCCTGGCGGGCTCAGAACTCTGCAACTCGGGAATCACCCGTTCTCTGAGCCCTGAAAAGACTGAAACTCTCACATTCCAGTCTTACCCAAAGTGGAATCGCATTTCAGAATCGATTGCTACCTAAAAACGAGCTGATTTACAAGAAGGTAGATTAATATTTGTGGAGTAAGAGATCAGCTTCAAATCAAACCCAAATAGCAGAAACATCTAATTTCTCTGCAGGTATTTCATGTCATTATGCATCTTTTCAATAACCCTGAGCTCAACAGACCATAAGAGGCTAATAAAAAGTAAGTATTAAGTGACACATAGTTTGTAGATTTGGGTGACTGAGTCACAGCCCTTATTTTATGTCCCATTCAACTTCCTTTTTTTTTTTTTTCCTGTAAATGATCTATTTTTTTCATTAGAGTTTTGTTGATATTTCATACCACTGCAGGAAAAATCCTTATCCCATCTCCCTGGTCCTTTACAGTGAAAGTGAGGCCCCTCTGCCCTCGGATTTGACCCTTGATCAGTCCTTTCCAACACCCACAAACATTAGACACTGAAACGTATTTGTGCCAAAGTTTTCGTTGTTTTCATGCTGATATTAAGTATGTCATCAACAATATTCTCTGTGGAGAAGGAGCATCTGAATTTTAGGTTACTTAAGATATTTGCTGTGTGTGCTTTCAGTCAGCTGAGCACCTGCCCCTGCTTGGAGAGGTGGGAAGTGTAGGTAGGTGATTATCACACCTAAATTAAATGGCAACTCGCAGCTTAAAAACTGGCCTGATCCTCCTTTGCCTCTTGCTTCCCTCACTCTGCAGAACCCTGTTCACAACAGCAAAACAGTCAATGCCAGTCTTCCAGGACGTTATAATGGTTTTGTAAAACAAAACTACCCCAATTATTTATTCATCATAATTGAAGGCCCCAGAACCAAAGCAAACATTTTGTAGATTCTTCCTATAGAGCAGCGATTTCCTTTCCTCGGAGCCGCTACAAAGACCTGAATTAATTACCGTGGAGATGCACATTAGTGGATTGGGATGAACTTCCATTCTGCTCCCTGAGTTAATTGACTTTCAAACTAAGACATTGACCTTATTTTGGTTTGTGTCTTAGAAAAACATACCCCGTTAAAATGCAAACCAGGACTAGTCAACCTCCTGCTGTTGTGCTACACTGAACTCAGTTTAGCAGAGCCAAAACCTATGCTGAACATCATGATTTTGCTTCGGTTTTGGGGGTTTTTTTCCCCTTGTTTTGGGGGGGTTTGTTTGGTTTTTTTGTTGGGTTTTTTGGGGGGCGGGAGGGTTAGGGTGGTTGTTAGTCCTTAATGTACAAAATGCTGGAAATGTCTCTTTTTTTCCCATTATTTAAACATACAGTTATTTTTATTTTATATATAATTTTAGTAATGATAGATGTCTTGTCACTGATCAGATTTTCTTTAAAGTACCCCAGCTCAGAGCAGCACAGGGACAGTCTTGCATCAAACACCTCCCAGGTAAATCAGAGCAGCACAGGGACAGTCTCACACCAAACACCCCCACACAGCACCTGCTGCTGATCCCAAACAGGACAAGGCTCAGCTTGGCAAAGTCCTCATTTAGAAAGTCCAACCCCTTTTCCCACGGGAGCTTCAGAAAAAAACCCCAAACACCACAACAGCCAAAAGCCCCCAAGCACCTCCATCATCTTCGTGGAACTCCTGACTGGGAAAGGTCATGACCTGCTGTGCATTTTACCGTTTTAATTGCTGGTAAATTACTATGGTAATTTGCTAAACTATATTACTCAGGATAGGGTTTTTAGCTTCTCAAACCTTCTTCCTGCTCAGAGCTGCCCCTCAGCCCAATAAATCTCCGTCAAGGTGGTATTTCCCCCCCGCCCCCGCTACAAAGCTGACATTTTTCTTCTCCTTTTTTCAGCCTGTTTCCTCTCATAATGCCCCAAGTGTCACAGTAAATAATCCTTTGGTCTCCTGGACACTCTTTACATTGATTTAATTATTTACTGGGAGGCTGCTCTCTCTCCCCAGCCTCTGCCACCACCACCCACTGGTTTAGGATCCCTGGTTACCATTCAGCTCCCTCAGGCTGTTTGGGAAAAAATTGTGCTTATAAGTAGCAGTTTTTAGACCTCATTTTGTTTTTTCCATGCACAAAGGGCAGAGATTTCAGTTGGTTCTCCCTCCTTGATGTATCACAGAGCACAACACACCTATAGAATGATGGCTCTCGGTCATTACTGAATTCTGAGGACCAGATCCATCAAGAGCAAAGCAGAAACACTGCTGGAAGTTTTGGGTTGAGGAGTCTGCTCAGAAGCATCTGTAATTCTCATTAGAATTCACTTCACCTGCCCTTTTCCTTGAGGTCTCAGGGAAGGCTGGATACAGCTGGATACCACTTGGAGTTATCCCTGGTTTTTGGAGCATCCTCTCCTCCCCTGAACTGCCTCAGGCAGAGATCTTCTGAGGATCCCAAGGCTCCTGAGCTCTCCTTCACCTAGAGCCCCTGGACCTCAGCAGAGGCAGCACTGCCAAAATCCCCTTAAAAGGGGATAACAGGAGCCCTTCACTTGAGATAAACCCACACCAGCCCTTGTGGCCTTGGGGTTTCACTGTACTCAGCTTGATTGTCACTTGTGGTGATTAAATTACCTGATGTTTCCCACTGCAACATTAAAAGAGCTTCCTCCTCCTAAATGGACTATAACTTAACAGATGTGCTCGTTCTGCTTCCTTCCATTCCCTGCATCCTGCCCTGCATGGCTCCAACCCAGCATATGCTCCTCAATTTCCCCCCTGGAGCAGCAACATTCCCAGCAGAAATCCAAGCAAACACAACTTGATTTAGACGTATTTTTCCCTATCTGTGGCTCACATCTCTCTCACCTCCTTTCTTGGGCAGCATTTTTGAGCTGCCATCCCTGCTCTGGTGACTTCACCTCCACCACCCTCCGACTGGGGCTTTGGAGAACCTTTGTAGGGCCACCCTACAGGTGGGGTCAACCCACTTGTGGGCTGGTGAAAGCCCCACCTGAGCTCCTTGAGCCCACAGCCAGCTCCTGACATCGCCCCTTTGCTGTCTTAAGTAACCCCATGTGTATATTAAACACACAATTAGAGGCAGAAAATGAAGTGAGTTGCTCTCCAGCCTCAAATATTTAACAGAATTATTTTAATATTGCATTAGGTGACTATTTTTATGAGGAGGGTAGGTGTTTTTTTTTTTTTTTTCTGCTCACATAAACCCTTCTTGGAATAGCTGTGAAAACTAGCCTGAACTTTTCGACTCCATGAATACACAGAAACTTTGTGTGTTGCTCCGTTAGGTCTTTCCCAAAAGCAAACACTGGAAAAGTATCCCAGGCTGCCACAGCCTGGCTCAGCCTCCAGCAAAACTCCTGGAAGAAATTAGGGATGTACTGCTGAAGACAGAAGGGGAGCATTCAGATGGTATAAACTACCTACCCCTAGGAATTCAAATGAATCTAAAAACGTTAACAGTGGCATCAGGGATATATCCTGCTGCACACTTCAGGTTACAGGCACAGCAGAGTTTTAAAATGCTGAGGAGCTTTGCAACCGTAAAGGTCTTCCATTCCCTCCTCTCAAAAAACCTGTGGCTAAAACAATTTCTCACTTTATTCCTCTTCTCTTCTCCACCATCTTCTCTGTCATCACTTTCCAACCCTGATTAATTAAGTCCATTTAGCAAGAAATTATTTGACCCAGTGATCTCAGAGGTCTTTTCCAACGTTAATGATCCTGTGAAATGCTGTGAGTGTGGTTCTGCTGGGGGACAAGGCAGGATGGACCACTTGACCTTTTGAGACCTTTCTGGACTCTCCCTCCCGGTTTCTGACCCAAAGCAACAAGTCATTCCACCTCTATCCAAGTGCCAGCTGTGCCTTGGAGGACATGATTCCTGGGAAGAGCTGCCCTTACCTTTTCCTGTTGCACACTGGAGGTCCTGGAGGCCTTTTCTCCATCACCTCCAGTTAATTCTGTACAGTAATGCTGATTATCAGTGAAAAAAGCAACTTCTCCCCCTCCCCTGTTTCTCTGGAGCGTGCACAAAGCAGCTGTCTCTAAAATTCCTTGAAGTATTGTGTAATCTTGGCAATAGCAGGGAGCACTCGGGAGCTCAGTGCATTACAAAGTCTAATAACAGTAGCAATAATAACAGTGAGGCAATGAAAGCTCAAGGATGCTGTGACTTTGAGCAGGCTCTGCCATCACTCTGCAAAGGTCTGCTGCAACTCTGGGAAACCTCCCTCAGATTCAAACACCTCTCAGCGGGCAGGTAACACAAATTCGGGCCTTTAATTGCCGGAGTGTGGGCTTGGGTGTGGCTTGTGTTGAGTGCAATGAAGGTGTTTACAAACTGACGACTCTTCAATCCATTAAATCTGGATTTGCGCCTTTCAACATCTCCAGGTTCTCTTCATTGCACTTTAAACACATTTGGTGTGAAAGGAGAGAGCGGAGCAGCTAAAAGGAGAGCCAAAGGAAACTCTCCTTCAGGCCAGGTGCTGTTGTTTACACCTGGGGTACAGCAAGACCCAGGACTTTGATCATTATAAGACATTTTTGATCTGGGCAAAACCCTTTCACAGAGGCAGGAATCACGGAATGCATCATGAGAACACAGTGAGGCTCATTTAGGGTAGGGGTGGGGTGACCCACGGGAAGCCCCTGGATGAAGAGTGAGTCCAGGTCAGGCTGGAGAAGGAGGAAGGACTCCAGTGTAATCCAAATTTTCTCTCCTCCCAGGTTCTGGGTCAGCCTGAACTGCCTGGAGGGAAGCCAAAGTCACTTGGAAGTTGAGAGCTGCATTTTACTCACGACACTGCGAGCACAGGTGGGGTGTGAAATCAAAGGACTGGACTCTACAGTTTGGCCAAAAAAATCACACGTGATGAATGACAAAAGATGAGACCAAATATGTCATTTATCTCCATTTCGAAGCTCCTGAAATGAGTATGATTTCAATGGGAAGCTAACCCTGAAATATCATACCCAGGTCCAGGAATCTCTCTCTGTAGAGAAGATTCACTACAGGAGATCCCCTGGGACAGATAGAGGCTGACAATTTAATAAATGAAGATGGAAGCAGAACAAGTTGATGTCTTAATCAGTCCTGCTTCTGGAAACAAAGGGACTGCACAATTTCCTTCCTTATCCACCTCTTTCTCAACACCAGTTGATCCTATCTGGCCACAGAAATTACTCTTTGACCCCTCTGGCAGCTTCTTCTGTTTGCAGCGATTTGTTTCTGCTGCAGACCGTGTTCCCAGGGAGAGCAAAAACCAGCAGCACTTCACAGCTCTACTTAAAATTGTCAGCGACCCAAACGTGTGAATATCCCTCTCTTTAGCGAGTCTCTTCCCAAATAAACAGTTCTCAGCATGTCTGCAACCTGCAACAACCAAGTGCGGCTACAGCAAGAGCTCTGAGCAGCAGCAGCCTCTCTAATTGCTCTCCACTCCACCAGCAACCAGCAGGTTTGCTCCCACTGGTGGGCCAGAACAATGGACAGGCAGGGATTTTAAATGTTCCCCTCCAAATCAAGCTGGTCCTTGAATTCCTGCCGTTCTGCAACCGTGAATTCATTAAGGTTTGAGGGTTCGGGAATGCTGGTGCCAGCCTGGGAGTCAGCCTCGCTGGAAGGGACAAGGATTCACTTTAAAGAGGATCCTGGAGCACACATCAAATTTTCATAAGTCTTTGACTTTCTTTGCTAAATGTCATCTCCTAATGACTCTGTGGGAAGGTGCTGTTTCTCCTGTTAGATTCTCCCTTTAAATGCTCAAATGCTAAACTCGTGCTGTCTGATAAGCTGTCAAAGAAGTTTGCTCTCCAGAGCTTAAAATGCCAGGCAAGAACAAGCTGCTGATGATGTCTGGATGTGCAGCTTCTGATTTCAGCTGCCACAGGAAACATTTCCCTGACTTTGGAGTCTTTTGAAAACCCAAAACAGTTATTGAGCTGAATTAGTCTTTTAAAGCTGGAGAAGTGACTCTTAAATTCATTCAGAACTAAGGGCATTTGCTCAGCAAAGTCCTCCTGCACCCTTCAGGCACAAAATCTCACCTGAAGCACCATTTTGCACACAACAGGTCAGTGTTCAAGGACAAGGCAGAGGAGTGGAGCTGGCAGGTGCTGGAGGAGGCTGTCACAGGACAATTAATGCTGGAAAAGGCCTCCAAAATCATCGAGTTCAAAATGAACACCACACTCAGCTCCTTTGCAGGCAGAGCAGCTCCCACAGTGTGTGACTCAACACACATTTAATGTCCTGACCACTCCACCAGCTGATGCACCACTTCTTTAACACAAATACAACCTCGAATTATGAACTCAAAATAGTGAAGTTTGTTTTTGGATGGGAAGAGAGCCAGAGAGTCCCGTGCACCTCATAGGTGGTGACTCCGGGGACCCATCTGATTTAATACAGGTATATCTGCAGGAAGATGTTTTTCACAGGGGGGAACAATAAAAAAAAGTCTGTCTCTGCCAGTCTAACTCACAAGTGCCACCTAAAGCAGCTCCAAGCTGCAGGGATTTGCAAGGCTGTTCTGGGTGAGTAAATACACTTGGCTGGGAATCGCGGGGCTCCTGGGACAAGAAAACAAATCCCTTGCCAACTTGTGGTCCCCTGGCATATGATACAGCATGACTGGTGCAGGAGAACCTAAACAGAGAAAAGAGACTCAAGCAAACATTGTTTGCAGGTGCCAAGTGCCAAATGTGGGATAATTTTGCCAGGTGAAAGAATGTCCAATCTTAGAGAATGGTGAGATGTTTTTTTATTTTCCTTTTGGGCCTCAGATTTTAAAGCAGCACCCACTTGGGACACATTGTAGTGTCTGGATGCCTCCACCATAGAATCCTGGATTAATTTGGGTTGCAAGGGACCTTAAAGATCCAGTTCCACCTTCCAGGGACACCTTCCACTGTCCCAGGTTGCTCCAGCCTGGCCTTGGACACTTCTTCCAGCCCCACATTAATGCCAAGAGAAAACTGCAGCTCTTGTCCGTGGGAAGGACACTGCACTAGATGTACTTGATCCATACAAATTCTATTTTTCCCCACCCCAAATCTCACACACAAGGAGTTCATTTCCCTTTAGTAGCCTGCCGATGGCAAAGCTCAGCCTGTCCTGGAGCAAGTGGGAAAATAAACCTTCCCACGTGTCCCCTGGCAACGTCCTTTTTTAACCTTACTGAGTGCATGGGCATTTCTGTTTTGGGATTGATGCACCCCACAGGTGGACTTACAGTGTGGACCTGATTCACCCAAGATTAGCTTTACTGCAGGACTTGCTGGTGATCCTAAGAAGCACAGGCAGTGCCATGGTAACAGGAATCACTGGCAAAGGATACAAGGGATGCTGAGAGTCATCACTGAACACACCATTTACTTCTCAGACTGTTTCATCTGTAGTTCCATATCCATTGCATTTTCAGACTCCCTTTGTAAGCGAGCACAATTTTGCATTTTGAAGTTTAAAAGTGATGGTGAGAGTCGAACAAAGAGCAATCCCACCCAGATGAAGGAAATGTTTACACGTAGAATTAGTATTCAGTAGCAGGAAGGGCTGCACAAGCTGCTCTGCACGTTTTAAGCCAAGAAATTCCATGTGAACATTGAGGGGTTTTTTTGTTTGTTTGGGTTTTTTGTTTTGTTTTTTTGTTTGTTTGTTTTGTGGGGTTTTTTTTGGTTTGTTTCTTTGTGGATTTTTTTTTTTGTTTTGTTTGTTTTTTTTCTAGTTGTAACATTGTGCTTGAAAAATTGACAGCTGAGCTCCCCTTTGGGGATTCAGCCTTTCAGTTCTGTATACCAATCTGGTAATAAAATTAACTTCCCGAGCACATTTCCTGGTCCTAACAAAACACCAGTCTCATTTTCCTGCTGTGTCACTAAAATGTATTTCCTGGTACCACGTGAATCCCTCCTGAATGATCCACTGTGCAGTTTAGAGGTCAAACATTGTATCTAGACCGTTAAAAATTGGCACTTATTAGAGAGGTACCATTTGTCAAACTCTGTAATTCTGATCATTTTCTTCGCAGTGTGTTGGTGAGAATTAATTTGGTTCAATTAAAATCCCAAACTGAAATAGCTGATAAAACTCTGACAGGGAAATGTGGTAAACGATCCCCAGCTGTTGTACAGAAAAAGCTGAATGAGGAGCTGAGTGTCTAAAAATAGGTTTAAATGGGGTTTTTTTTGGATGGTATTGAATTATTGAATTGGATTCTACGAGTGCAGATGAGATAATGGATTCACCAGGTTCAGCCCTAAAGGATTTACCAGGAGATCAGATAAATATAGTCAGAGACACGAGGAAAAGTATTTAAATATCACCACGAGCTTTCAAGCAAAATCTTGGCTTTAAAACCAGCTTAAGAGGAGACAAACTGAAAGAAAGAGATGGATATTAGTTGCTTAATTAGATAAAGCCACTGCCTGAATTTTAATGAACTTTCCAGAACTACAAGTAGTGTTAAAGACCTCAGCAATTGCCATCAACAAGCACCTAATGGGTCTGTTAGAGGATGTCGCCTTTAGCTCTAAGGCATCCACCCCAAGAGCTGTTTGACATTCCCAGAGTGTACAAACACAGTCCAAACCTTCCTGGACAGTTTATTTTAAGTCCTTTGGCTTTGTTTTCCAAATTCACACACTTTGGGCCGGGCTGGAAGATCAGCTGATAAACCTAATTGAGGGCAGTTAGACTTGAGCAGCAATATATGCAAGGCTAGGTTTTAATGACCAATTTGCAATTACCAATGGGGAACTTCCATTATTTCTTGGCAAACTGGAAAAAATCGAAGCTTTCCTGCTCACTAACAAGTTGTGTGTAAACTAAAGGTTTATACACAACCCAACCTCGTGGAGCAAAGGCTGAGCAACGAGAGGAAAACTCGCAGCTTTGGCACTTTCAAAGCCATAAAAACCTGTTTCAAAGCCCTTCAGATTTTTCAGGTAAGATCAGGGAAGATTTATGAGGCGGTGGATTTCTTGCACAGGCCCACCTTTGCTGGAATTGAGCTTTTTTTTTAGCAGCAGGGGGAGAAAAATGGGGGTTGTTTCTTTAGGTTAAACTGAAAACGAAGCAAACAGAACCCCCCCTGTCTACTCCTGAGCCTGCAAAGCTTCACTCCAAACTTCCTGACCTCATCACGTGCCTAAAAATGTCCATAATATTGCAGCAGAAGAGGAAGGTGAGGGTCATTTGCCATTACATAGAAATACTTTATTAGTTGCCTATTTTGGGTGGTTTATTTTTCAAGGGGCTGATCAAGACCTCTATGGGAAGGAGCTGGGAAAGCCTCAGGGGCAGATGGAGCTGGGGTTGCCCACCATGAAATTCTCCACCTCACTCCAGAAATGCTTAATTTACAGCCTGTTCAGCTGCAGAGACTTTACTTTAGTGAGACTTCTAAAAGTTAACTTTATGAAGTGACAGCTCGCCCTTTTCACTGTCACTCCGGACCTCCTGCAAATAATCTCTCCCTCTGGCTTTTTATTTTTTATTATTTTTATCATTTTTTTTTTTAAGCAGGTCCATTCAGAAACATTCACCGGCTCAACTTTATTCCTCTCCTGAATTGCATTTGTTGCAGTGTCTCTAAGTGGTTATTGCAGATAGCTATGCACCATTTCAGCAATTAATTGCTTATTAAACTCTTGGTTTGGTGTGGAAATGTGTGGAAGATTCCTGCACAGGCTGATATCAGGGGGTGATATCAGCTGGGTGCTCCTGTTAGAAAATTGAGAGTACTGATTACAAATTCGATTCCACTGAGCCAGTTCTTGAATATCCAGATGTGCAGCAACCAACAGGTCTTACAGGTCCACACAGTGAATGTGGGGGTGTGACTCCACAAGTTTCTACCTGCCCAAAGTTACTCAAAATTACGCTTTCACTGTTAAAAAAAATAACACTGCAAGTCTCTGTGGTTCATTTCAGGAGGAAAAAACCTGCCTTTATGAATAACAAACAAGTTATTATGACATTAGTCACTCAAGCTTCAATTAAGTACAGATTTAAATTAACCCAAAGTGCTTAACTTTGGAGAATTAACAATACGAATCTTGAGTCTCAGGTGGGCAATCAGATCCTGAACTGAAGGAATAGTCCTGTAAGATATAAAGCTGCAAAGAGCTTCCCAAAGGAGTATTTATAGGATAATTTCTCGGCCTGCCCACAAATAGTCAGGGATGCAGATAACCTCTTTATTTCTGGATGGAACTTGTAGTGGATCTAAAGATCATTCAGGGGTCACGTGTTCCCAGCCCACCTTTAACTTGGCAGTGTCTGGGACTTTTTTTTTTTTGTCATAAATAATGATAAATATATTAACCTTACCCCCCGGATTGACATGATTATGGTGCAAAATATATCCCATATCATTAAACCACAGAACCACTGGTTTGGGTTGGAAGGGATATTAAGGATCATCTCGTTCCACCCCCTCCCGTGGGCAGGGACACCTTCCACCAGACCAGGTTGCTCCAGGGATATAATTTCCATATAATTTCTTATTGGGCCTCTCCACTCTGAAGACTTGTTTATCCTGGTGGAAATGGAATAGAAGTCTCTCTCCTGCTTTTCACCCTCCTCTGTAACAATTCCTGTCTACCCGCCCTCGGTGATTATTCCTTACGCTCTCACATTCGGTCCAAACATTACCCTGCAGAGCCAGACATTTAGAGGCAGCTCAGGATCTGTTTCATAGGTAACACAGCACTTTTAATTGCATATTCTTCTGAATTTCGACTAAGCTGAATAATGGGATGTCACCCATTTCAAATTCAAATTAGAGTCACTTATTCCACCACCGAGTGAACTTTGTCTTCATAATCTAACCCAGCAAAGCACGTGTGATGTAACAGAGAGAGGGGGAGCTGGGAGTGCTCTAACTAATGAATCTGCCATCAGAAATGCAGCTCCACGTTTGACAGCTGGAGCACTGGATCCCCATTTTGATTAATTGGGAGACCCTTCTGGTAACCTCTGTTAATCAGAGCCTGAGCAGCTCAGAGCACAGTCAACAGGACACATGCAAACGAGGAGGCTGCGCCCACATAAAGCCAGATATGTACAAGTTTGCTCGTGTTTAGACTTTGCATTAAAGACTTTTACTGAACTAAGACCAGGCCTGAATGTTTTCACACACCACACAATGGGATTTTTTCACACCACATTTGTGTTATGCACAGTGATGTTTCCTCCTTCCACAGAACACCATTAACAGAGGAAATTGTAACAAGAATAAGTGGGATTACTTGGGATATAGAGACTGCAGATTAAATAGAGAAATATAGGGGTTTTTCCCTCTGATAATGATTTTTCCAGTTAAATTTTCCGTCACAGTTTTAGTTTTGATCCGTTAGATTCAGACAACCTGGGCCATATTGTCATATTATTCAAATAGCTTCATTTCAGTTAAAGTGCAGTTTTACCATCAGACAAATAGGCCTCTATATTTTTTTCTTTTCTAAAATTATGCCCAAGATTAAAAATTCGAAGACTCCCAAATCTGGCAACATTTTCACTTGTATTTTGGTTATGCATGAAGCGAACCCAAAACCCAACAGCCACCTCAAGGCACCCAACAATAACAGAAAACATGCACACGTGTATTTTGCAAAGAAAAGATGTGCTCCCTCCAATCTAATCCTCATTTTTCAGAAGTGCCATCCACCTTTTCCATAACACCCTGGCAGGAATGAGGATCCCAGAAACCTGTTTCCTTGACCAGTTTTAGTGAGAGATGCTCAGAAGGGCCGAACTCTGCTGACAAATCCTCTGCATCGGGGTCCTGTCCAGTCCCTGACAACTAAAATCCCATCTCACCTGGTCCATAACATTTTCCACCCAGGTGTGTTAAACCACATTACACATGATACATGTTACTAATTAGGACATCTGAGACTTGCACATACGACCTCCAGTTGATGGTCCAGGAAACTGAGGAAGGGAAAGGCAAAAACCCCTCCTGAGAGGTCCCAGGAAGGACCTTGGGTGTCTGATTCTCCCTCTGGCCACACAGCCACAAGGCAAGGACCTGTTCCTTGCTACAGCCCCACCAACGCTGCTGATTTTGCTGCTTCCTCCTGCTCTTTTTCCTTCTGTATTACAGAGGTTTGAATATCACCAAGCAGAAAGTTTACATTTTAAGGCTCTTACGCACTTGACAAATCCACAAAACCGAGGAAATTCAGGTTTAAGGCTGAAAATCCAGACTGACACTCCAACCTCGCTGATACAGCCCCCGAACTCTCTCAAGTCAGACCTCTTACTTTGCTTAATGCTGGGGGTTTTTTTTGTAGCTAAATTATAGTAACAAGTGCTCCAGTTTCACTAAACCCCAGTACCTACAAGATTTGGATTACTAAACTGTAACCCAAATCCTTGCTGCTGCTGCTGCTGTGTGCATTTGAAGATAAGTGGCAGGGTGAGCAGGCTAATAATGGCTCGGAACCTCCTATGGATACTTCAGCACATCTCTAATTTCATTGCAACTATTTTTCTCCTTAAATGCCGATGAAAGACGAACACCTCTATTTCTTGCCTGCTATTTTATTCCCCCCCTTTAAGGTATTATCACATAAACTCTTCTATACAGACGAGTGAAAAGGGGCAGCCACAGTCGAATATTAATTTGTGTCATATTTCCAGTGGATTTGATTGATTTTAGGGGGAATGATGGTGACCCCAATAATTAAGGACACAGTAATGTAGGAATTAACATTAAGTTGGTCTTGTAGCTCATCTTGCTGTAGGTGTGGGACTAAAACATGCATGTGTTATTTGTTTGGTGTCATTTTAATGGCATTTCTACCACTCAGGCCCTACATAAATCAGCCTTTAAGTGGAGAAAACTCAACCCCAGCCTTTTGTGACAGTGGAAAAACACCCACTTTCTCCTTCCCATATATTCACACCCAGCCAATCCCACCAGAAAGCAAAGAGCAGAGTGGGTATAGAAGGTGCTGTTTGACCCTTTTCCTTTTGGTTTCCTCCAGCAAAATGAACAGAACCTGGAAAAGAACAAAAAAAAAAGGCAATTAAATAGAACTTTTTGAGTAGGTCTGAGGTGGAGGGGAGGCTTGTAAATGGTGAACAAGCAGTTCACACACTGTGCAGATTCCTGGCTACAGCTTAATTGTTTGCAGCCATGTCTTTGGCACAGCTCTTACCAGGGTTGGTGAATATTCATGTCCTGCATCTTCCAGGGAAAAAAAAAATACATTTTTGGGGAAAAAAAGATTGAGGATCCAGATGAAAATACCGAACTGCGCTTTTAAAGCATAATAAAGGCTTTATATGGAGCAGGTGAAATAAGAAAAAGGCTTTCTGGGGGTCCTGGTTTGCTTTAACAAGATAGGAATTGAAAGGATTCCTGGTGAGGATTTGTTTCTGTCAACACAGAAGTTAATGAAAATTAAATCTCGCTGTATGTGATGCTGGAAACCAAATCCCCAGCTTAGTTACAGGAGTGCAAACACAAACGAGGTCCACTGTGCTGGGTGATCCTACTGTGGATTCCCATCTTGCTCTTTCCTGTGTCCCATCCAAGGTGGCTGCGGCCACCAGTGAGGAATTTGCCCCAAATGAGGGTCATCTACCCCAGCAGCACAAAATGCTCCCAGGCTCAGAGTTTGCCTCTCCTCTGCTCTTGCTCATTAAAGCTTTGCTCACAGATAACCGTTTCAAAGTTAGGACTTTTCTTCTTATATTTGAGGTATTGGCCTTCAACTACTTTTCATATTGCAGCTCCAAAGGTGTTGCTGCCTTGGCTCAGTTGACATTTACCTGTGAGAAAGTGATTTCTGTAGAGGTGCTGGCATTAATTATCTCACTCTTCTGCCTTGGTGCTCCAGTAGATGTTTGGACACGCCAACATTGCCTGATTTTTTTTCCTTTTGAAATTACATTTGGCAGGTCACTTATGGTTTATTGACTGGGGGAAGCTTATTGTGGGATTTTTGCTTCCTCAGCTCTGGTATTCAGCAAAAAGGCTTTATTTGTGCCATGACAGGGGAGACAAATGTTATCTGACCCTAAGTGCTTTTTCTTTTACAAGTCAAACTTCCAAAGAAATTATTATAGCCTTTGCTAATTAGCTGTTAACAACCTCTGTACACTTTAATTTCTGATTAGGTGGGATGAAGAAATATGATAATTTGCTGAGACAGAGCTGCCAAAAAAAAAATGTTCAATCCCCTTCTCCTTCCTCATTCCTGGGCTATCAGATGAGGGAAGTTACTTTTAATTCATAGAAAAACTGATCCTGAGGAGTGCTAGGATTCATAGGTTTTAAATATGCATTCCATATTTAAAAAACACTGTAACAAGTTTGTTATTACAAGTGTCTTTTCTAAGGTTATAGCCTACCAGCTGAATAAGGAATAGAATTATAATTGGAGAGCAAGAGTGATTGTAAAAAGAAATATTAATAAATACATTCAGATCCAGCTAGAGGCTTGTGTCAATAATTCCCTTCACATAATAACACTCAGTGTTGATACACTGTTGTGCTGCTCATACAGACAGATATTAACACATAATTCCATGCAAATTTATGGCTCCTGAGGTAATTGCTGCCAACAAACTGAGCTGCCTGATTGGACTTGTGGAAAACTTCCTTTCCAGAGGATGAGCTGTGGTGCCTCTCAGTGGGTGTGATGGTGTCGTGTGGGACACTCAGGAAAGGCCTGATATCTTCCCCACTTCTTTTTATTTTGATCGTGGAATCACAGAATGGTTTGGGTTGGAAGGGATCTTAAAGATCATCCAGTCCCACTGTCATGGGCAGGGACACCTTCCACCACCCCAGGTTGCTCCAACGTGGCCTTGGACACTTCCAGGGATCCAGGGGCAGCCACAGCTTCTCTGGGCAACCTGTGCCAGGGCGTCCCCAGCCTCATGGGGAAGAATTCTTGCCCAATATCCCATTTATCCCTGCCCTCTGCCAGTGGGAAGCCATTCCCTCCTGTCCTGTCACTCCATTCCCTGGTGAACAGTCTCTCTCCCATCTTTCTTGCAGACTCTCCTGAGGTTTCCCACTTCCCAAGTTTTGCCTCTTGCCAACACGTAGCACAGAACATGTTGCAGAGGAATCATCTGCAGTGGGGAGAAGTTGTGATTCTGTGATTCCAGCAAAAACACACTGTCTGCTTCCTGCCAAAACCAGGCAGCTTTATACCCTCAGCCCTGACAGTCTTGGTAGCTGGACCCACTCAGTAGTGACCATGCTGGTATCAAACCTTCCTGGAGAACAATCCCACTGTCCTTTGGAAGTCATTCCTCCCGCCAAGTCATGTTTGCAAGCACACATTGGGGGTTTTGCTGCAAGGAGCAGCTCAAGCCTGACCAAGGTCCTTCTTCAGCTCAGTTTGGGAAGAGCAGAGCTTGCCCAGCTCTGGAAATGCCAAAGGAATTCACAGAGAGTTTGTAAGAGACAAGTAAAACTGGGATGTGATAACAGCATCCCTTCCTTCCTGATCTTAAAACCATGGCTGAGTGCGTGTGTGTGGGGAATACAGGCACTGCTTCTGGAAAGAGCCAGCCTTGGGTTTAGCTCCTGGCATTAGCACTAAAAAACAGAAAGGAGGTAGCACTGGATCACCTGCAAACATTCCCAGATGTGTGTTTTCTGCAGGTAATTTAATTTCCCCGCAACGTGATGCGGCAAATCAGTGAAGTGAACAGAGAAAATACAAACCTGAAAATGATGTTGTAGCATCCACCTGCAATCCAGCAGAAGCTTGTTCAGGACTGCTTGTCCAGGCTGTGTCAACACACAGGCTGCTGTTTTTCTGAAAATAAAATAAGAATTTAAAAACCTGGTAAAATTGTGAGAGCTCCATGGTCTGTTTGCCCCTTTCCAAGACCAAATTCCATTATTTGCTTGCTCCACTTTGAGAAAAAAGAGATCAGAGCAGTAAAGTTGTTGATTTAAAAATCTTGGCTCTGTAGTGGCTCTGAAAAGAGAGTGAAAACAGTTCTTCAGTTGTAGCAGACAAGGATTTCTCTTTCACCTTCAAGAACTAATTAGATGGTGTTTTAATCACAGAATCATAGAATTGTTAAGGTTGAAAAAGACCTTTAAGGTAGAGAGAAACTTTTTACAAGGGCCTGGAGCGTCAGGACAAGGGGGAATGGTTTCAAACTGAAAGAGTAGGTTTAGATGGGATATTGGGAAGGAATCCTTCCCTCTGAGGGTGGGGAGGCCCTGGCACAGGTTGCCCAGAGAAGCTGTTGCTGCCCCATCCCTGGAGTTGTTCGAATATCAAAGGTTCCCATCATCCACTGGCTTTCATCTCCAGAACTTCTCTCAGAGCCCCAGTACTTCGTTTCCCCGAGTGCAGCAAAGCAGCGAGCACTGAACCCCTTTGTGACTGTCCCACAGTGTCTTTTTACTATCCAGCATTTCTCTCCAATATCCATCAAGCTGGAAGTTTTCTGTAAGCACTTTTAAATGTGTCACGAGAGAGTTTGTTTGGCTGCGGGCAGTGTTTTCATGATGGGTTTTGGTTTTCCTTCCGAGCTGATAAAAACGGAATTAGCAGGTATTAGCAACTGAATTAGTCAGTGGGCATTAATAACAAAAGAACCTGTTCAGGTCCACTGAAGCAGATACAATTCTAGTTACAGGTAAAGTATTTTTTCAATAAGTTGTTTGTTTGCATCACTTTTCAGGTATTATTTCTTAAGAAATTTAATTCTTCTTAACCACAGCCCAGTGAGCTCGAGAGCCTTTCTGACACTGCCTGAGACTATTGTTCGTGGAGAGGAAACTTTCCCCGTAATTTCATTTAACTCTCAGACAGTGTGTCTGTGTTCCCCGGAGAGCTGCTAATTCAACCTCCAGAACAGCATAATTTCAAATGTCTCTGGAGAAAAAGGAGTTACAGAACACCAGCTGTGGAAAATATACATTCAGGCTCATCACACGTGTGCAATTAGTGCTCTGCTGAGTTTCTTACAGATTTTGATGAAACAATGACTTTGTACACCACAACACTGCAGCGGTAGGTTCTTATGTAGGAATATAAACTGCTTTTCCCAAAAGCTGTATTTTGATCTCGTATTTAGTGGTTCAAACATTCTCACCCGGTAAAGAAGCGTTCAAATGATGCCCAGAATGCCAAAATACATGGAATTCTACTCAAATTTAAGGACATAGGTAATTAATTCTCCATTTGCAAGCCTTCTGTATACTAGAATGTTAATCGAAGTGAGACCAGCTTAAAATCAAATGAACTGGAGGACAGCTCTGAACTGGGAATGACACGTTCAGCTTTTTCCTTCCAGCTTTTAAGCAGCTCTACTAATAACTAAAATAGTTCTGAAACGGTCTGACCTTTAGATTCCATTGGAAAAAAAAAAAAAAAAAAAAGGCTTCTTTTCTTTTGGGAAACTGCCTCCCTCCACTGAATCATTTCCAAGCCTCCAGGCGACTCTCAGTATCAAATACACTGTTGTTACAACTATTTCTAAGATAATTTTATGTGTGAACTACAAGAGAAATGAGGCCTCGAGTTTAAAAAGGATGGTGAAAATAGAACATATATCATGTAATATAAGTTGTTTTATACAGACCTTCAGCTTCGAGTGATTTCTGTTATGGAAACTCAAAAGCTTAATGGGAAGGTCCAAGCCCTGAAAAAGTGGGTTAAGAACTCCCCCAGAGAGATTAGGAGGGTTTCCTCTGGAATCTGCATTTCAGCCATGTCAGTCATTGAAATATTTGCCCGAGCAAGCTGAAAATGGTGATTAAAATAGACAGAATGTTCATCAGTGTTCACCAGACATACATTTCTCATAAGATCAACAAAACTTAAATGTCAGATTTTAAATACATGTGTTCTTTTCAGTGCAGTATCTTTGATTCGACCTCATAAAATTATATGACAATTCAGCCAATTACTGCAGTGGCAAATTAATGTATTTATTGTCATTACATGTAGGAATGAAAACTGGAACTTCCTTCAGTTTAATTACATCATTTCTGTAACTGGGCTGAGTGTGAAATGATCAGCCTATAAATTCTCTGTGCAAAACCTTTTAGTTCACTTGAGCCTGGCTAAGTGTTGGAGATAAAATCTGCTATTTTGCAGTCTTCTCTTTGACCTCTGCAGTTTGGAGGCTGGCACTTGGTGGAAATCAATAACCTCAGTTACCTGGTTGAGAGCTGAAACACCGGTCAGGGTGATCCCTTGAACCCGGAGGACAGCTGGAATAATCCCTGAATTAGAGAAAGCCGTAAAAAATTTTCCTTTACCAATAAAGAAAGAGGAAAAAAATAGAATACTGGGGTCCTGAATAAATAAAGTAAAGAACCTTGACAGAAAAACCATTTAAAAAACTCAACAGGATGTTTTGGACAGAGATCTTTAGGCCTTTTGTCACTTCGAAGACCAGCAGAAGTTGGGCCAAGCCCATAAGGAGAGAACATCTTGCTCAAATCTAAAGCACTGGTACAACACTGGAAATTTGGCTCCAGAATGTGTTAATTCACATACACAGGACTATTTGAATTTCCCTGAATACACAGTGGCAGTATTTTAATGCTTATGTTGGGCTCTGTCGTGTCAGATGAAACTTGCCCAAGTTTTACTTTACCAGAGCTGAGTTTCCATTCCTTTTAGACCAGTTGTGCATATTCTTGCTTACCCATAGTTATCTTTTTTTATCTACCCAGGTTGCTTTTTCTCTTGCTTCCCCAGATGAAATTATGATTAAAATTAAAATATTATCAGAAAGTCTCCTTATCACGCAGCCTTTCAGGGCAGGTTCTTCTCTGTGGCAGCTTCCAGTCTCTACACAGATACTATTTTGAGGAAGAGATTTTTGTTCCAGGTGTTTAACCACTAATTTTTAATAAATGCAGGAGCTGCTTAATAGAGCAAAACCGGCAACATCCAATGACAATCTTGGTTGGTCTCACAGCCAGACCTCCTCAAACCTCGTTAGCTCCTCTCCCAGGAAATCTGGGAGCTGGCACCTGCTGCGGGAGCAGCTGTTCTGCCCCCGTCCTACAGATGGTTTGGGGCGAGGAAATCAAATCCCCGCCGCCCTCAGACCTTTAATGAAAACTGTGCGAGACCCTGAGCTGCTGGAAGGCACCTCCAGGGCCGGACTTGGCTTTGCACGGACACAGAGGCTCAAATCCAGGTGGATCCAGGTGCACCCAACCACAGGGGACACGCCCTGGCCGGGAGCCAAGGCCACCCTTCCTGAGAGCCAGGGAACTGATCTTCCAGCCTTGGAAGGAAAGGATGATTTTCCACCTTGGTGTAAAAGTATCACGTTTTGTACACCCATATATAAATGCATAGATACATCAGCTGTAAAAATGGTTTGTATAGAGGGATAATATCTATGTAAATTATCTGTGAAAATAATTTATGTAACGGGAGGGTATCAGTGTAAATTATCTATAAAAATGGTTTACGTAAGGAGATAATGGCCATGCAAACTATATATAAAAGTTTATATAAAGAGAGGATATCTATGTAAACTATATATAAAAATAATTTATATCAGGAGAATATCAATGCAAGTCATATATAAAAATAGTTTGCATAAAATGAAAATGCGTAAATTACGTATAAAAATAGCTGATATAAAGAGAAAATATCTATGTAAAATATACATTAAAATAGTTCATATAAAGAGCAAATTTCTATTTAAACTATATATATATAAAAACTATATATAAAATACAGAGAGAATAATTATGCAAACTATATCTGAAAAATACTTTTTATAAAGAGAGAACATCTATGTAAATTATATATAAAAGTAGTTCATATAAAGAGAGAATATATAAACTATATATAAAAGTTTATATAAAGAGCAAATTTCTATTTGAACTATCTATAAAAATAGTTTAGATAAGGAGAGAACATCTATGTAAATTAGATATAAAAGTACTTTATATAGAGAATATCTATGTAAACTCTATCTAAAAGTTTATGTAAAGAGCAAATTTCTATTTAAACTATCTATAAAAATAGTTTAGATAAGGAGAGAACATCTATGTAAATTAGATATAAATATATAATTAGGGAATACAAGGAGATATATATATATAATAAACTATATATAGCTTACATAGAGAAAACTATTCTGACTACTGANAGTACTTTATATAGAGAATATCTATGTAAACTCTATCTAAAAGTTTATGTAAAGAGCAAATTTCTATTTAAACTATCTATAAAAATAGTTTAGATAAGGAGAGAACATCTATGTAAATTAGATATAAATATATAATTAGGGAATACAAGGAGATATATATATATAATAAACTATATATAGCTTACATAGAGAAAACTATTCTGACTACTGAATACACACTGAATTTAAGTATCTGAAAACAGGAGACTTAACCAGGAATGATGATTTATAAAAGAATTTAACAGTAAAGTGCTTTAGTGACACAGCAGCAGGTCAGGTGGATATATGGAATTCTGAAAGGCTGCTGGAAGTTAAATGGGGTTAAAAGCATGGCAGGTTGGAGTTTTGGAGCACAGGTTGGTTTAATGACCTCAGCAAGGTCTGAAAGTGTTCTGTCCACCAGAACATCAAAAAAGTGCCCGATTTCTATGGTTCCTGTGATGTATCTACGTCTCAAAAACACGTAATTTATGGATTCATCTGTAGGTAGATCCATTCTTTCCCACATTTTGTGCACAAAAATGACTGCACTCCGTGTAATTCTTGCTCCATTTCCAGCAGATTACTCATTTGAGAAGAGCTGAGAAAATCAGTGGTTGCTGCTGGTGGTGCACGGCGAGCAGATGTTTGCCAGGCACTCCTGCACATCCTGCCATGGAAACTTGGACTTGTCAGCAGTGATTGATCATCCCAGTGCTGCTCTCCAAACGTGCCTTTGCTACCTGTGCTGCTGCTTTTGGAAGAGTGGCCCTTCAAACTTGGAAGCCTTCAGCAGGTGAGATAATTCACTTCCCGATGAAGCCACTTCTTCTCCAACCAGGTCGTAAGGACCTGGAATAAAAGGACCAAGGAATTAGAGCTGCCCTTCCTTTCTCTTTCCGTCTATCCCAGCCTGTCTGCAGCAGCACAGACACTGGTGCCATCCCATAATGACCAGTTCCTATTGCAAAAGTCCAGACACAGCAGGGCAAACTAAGCCCCAGGTATCTTCTGGCCCTTGGCCATCTCCTTGTCACTCCTACTTTTAAATCCTAGGAAAATTATACAGTGAGACGACAAGTTTAGGAGAAAAAAAAAAGGTAGAAACATAAATAAAATACGAATGCAAAATAGACACAGTTATATCACAATATAAACGTGGAATCACAGAATGGTTTAGGTTGGAAGGGACCATAAAAAGATTAAAATCCACCCCCTGCCATGGGTAGGGACACCTTCCACTAGCCCAGGTTGCTCCAAGCCCCGTCCAACCTGGCCTGGGACACTTCCAGGGATGGGGCAGCCACAGCTTCTCTGGGCAACCTGTGCCAGGGGCTCCCCACCCTCAAAGCCAGGAATTCCTTCCCAATATCCCATCTAAACCTACTCTGTCAGTGTGAAGCCATTCCACTTGTCCTGTCACTCCAGGTCCTTGTAAATAGTCTCTCTCCATCTTCCTTGTAGCTCCTTCAGGTCCTGGAAGGCCACAATCAGGTCACCCCAAAGCTTCTCTTCTCCAGGCTGAACAATCCCAATTCTCTCTTTCCTCCCAGCAGAGCTGCTCCATCCCTTTGATCACCTTGGTACCTCCTCTGGACTCGCTCCAGCAGCTCCACATCCTTCCATAATTGTACACAGAAAAGAGTTCACCTTCACATCAATATTTGGGCCATTAATTCGGGAAGAAACACAGGGCATCCCTCTGTCTTTAATGTTCAGGATGTCTCTGGTGCTCGAGCGAAGTCGTGTTTTAGCTGCACACAAACCTTGGGCAGAGCTGTGTCCAATGCCACGGTGGGAGGGAGGGAGGAAGGAATTTCGCTGCCCCGTTGTCTCTCCACACCCTAAAGGACACTATATGAGCACATAACAGGGAAGATCCCATACTTCAATTTTAGAAGATTCTAACCGTACTGGCACAATGTGCAGGGGGTTTCTTGAGGAGGTTTAGAATACATTTACGGTTCCCTAAAATGACCACTGTAAATCACAGTCCCCAGCAGGGACCATTATCCATTTCTCTACACTCTGAAAATGTATTAAAATACCCAAATGCAGCTAAATTTTAAAGGGTTGGGCAACGTGCTGCTGGGCTCAGAGTCAAACTGCCTCCCAAAGCAGACAACTCAGGACCTTTATATCTCCAGAGGATCTGTGTGCACAAAATATCAATAGTTGATCCTACATCCAACACCCACCCCCCTGCACATGGTTTAGGACCAAGCAGCACGTTTCCTAATTTCCCATTACGGAGGAGCCAACAGGAAGGAATTTTGCTGCAGTTCCAGCAGGAGTGGTGCATTTTTCCAGCGTAAATTGTGATGGCCCTGGTGCAGGACCACAGCTCTGCCTGGTGCCAGGCTTTCCTGCAGACACTGGACACAAGATCTTGGTTCAGCTCGGGGAGAAGTCATTGCCTGTGGACAAGGGAAGGCCACGTCCTTCTCTGCTGCTGCTCAGGAGAAAAATCTGGGCAAGAGATGAAATACAGCCTCTTTTGATTTCTGTCAGCACCCGCTTACTCTTTTCTGTTGTTTTTATTTCATTTGCTATTTTCCCCCTTACTTCTGCACAATTTTCTTCTCTCAGCTATTAAATTTCCAAGTTAAAACACAGAACTTCAGATTTCCATCAGCAGCTATTTAAGCACCTCCCAAATGCCAGGATCCCACTGACACCACCAGTATTTAATTTACACTCAGCACCCTTAAGCCTCAACAATACCTTTGTCCTTGCCTGGGCAACTCACCACTCATTAAATCAAGGTCTCCATAACTAAATAGACACGAGCTCAGTGCGGATATGAGCTAAATTACTTGAGGAGATATAAGAAATCCAAGAAAAAGCAGATAATTGGACCTAAATCCCACAAGGATGTATTACAGACTTCAACATTCAGATTCTTCCTGCTCTTTTTTTAAAAAAAAAAAAAAAGAAAATAAATTGGGCTTACAAAGCTATTCCACTCTTGTATAGATTTTTGTGGTAGGAGAAGTTACAGCTGTATTTAACTGAGCTTTTATGAGATCATTAAGCTGCCCGACAATTATTAGGTTGTAGGTGGTGGTTGATAGTTTTTAAAGTGCTTTGCATAATCACAATAAACATACATGGGAACCTGGAACATCCTCCCCAGAGCACTGCCCCGTGTGATAAAGAGCGTCTTGCTGCCACCTGGGTGCTGGAGAGAGATTGCAGGGCACAGGCAGGATATTTTCGGCATGTTTTTCATGGAAAACCGTATTTCATACATTGTCTGCATCTCATACATTTCCTCCAGTTGTTTTGTACAGGGTTAAATTGGGACCATTTCAAACCAAGCAATGAAAAGGGCGTCTCCCTCCCTCGGGAACTAGAAATCCAAGAGCTGCATGAAGCAATGGGAGGTGCTTGTATCAGACCTTGCGTTATTCCAGCAATCCGGCAGTTGCAGTGGGGGCACTGTAGGGATTAACACTAACAAGGCTGAGTGGAAACGGAAAACATCCTCATCACTGAAGGCCCCACAATATTTTGCCCACTTCCCTTGTTCTTCTCTCGGAAAGGAGAGGAGAGTGTACACAGTTTTGCCAAGCGAATGCTCTTCCCACTGTGAAGAAGTATCTTCCCTACAGAAAAAAAAGGGACGACGCTTCTTTGTACAGTGAAACTTCATGTTTCACACATGGTAAAATTCCATGTGGGTGTAGGTGCTCCAGCCTCTCCACCACAGCTGGGAAGGGGCTGGAGCAGCAGGAGCGGCTGAGGGAGCTGGGGGGGCTCAGCCTGGAGAAAAGGAGCCTCAGGGGGGACCTTCTGGCTCTGCAAGTCCCTGACAGTTGGAATGGACTTCCCAGGGTGGTGGTGGAATGACCATCCCTGGAAGTGTTCAAATAACACGTGGATGTGGCACTTGAGGACGTGGTGGAGTGTGAACGTGGTGGTGGTTGATGGTTGGACTGGGTGATCTTATAGATCTTTTCCAGCCTTAACAATTCTGTGATTCTCTATTTTCAAACACGCTGTTGTGCTAAAATTATCCAGAATCAGATGAAATGCCTAAACATCAGGAAAACATCATAAAAATGGATACTATTAGAAGAAAGAGAATTCTTTAGCTCAGACTGATGGAGCCATTGCCTAATGGCAGATTCCAATCTGAGGAATAGCTTCATCATTAAACATCTATGGAATAAACATCCAGCCTCCAGCAATTTCTGGGTCAGAGAATTCCTGAACAAGAAGCTGTACCTAATATTAGCAGGCAGGTGGTATTGATTACAAGAGGGGAAAAAAAGAGCCTTTTGATATCTTTTATGAGGTTTTTAATCCCTATGGGCTTTTCGCCTCCACTCAAAATACATTATTTTCAAGTGTATGTGCAGAAAAAAAAAATCAGGGTAGAATTTAAACAAAATCTCAAAGTAAGAAGCAACAATTCAGGTGAAGCAAAAAAGTTTTCAGCTGGGCTGAAAACCAGCTGCCCTTTCACTACAGGGAATGCTTTCCATACCCACAGAGTTTAAATCCAGAAGGACTTGGTGTGAGTCCTTTGAAACATCTTCCTCCCCAATTATAGACACGAGGCTCTGTCAGTGTCCAGGAAGATCCATGTCAGGCTGCTGTTATAATTTTTATATTATTATAGTTATTGTGCCACTATTTTTAGGTTCAAATCTGTCACAGTCATTCACCAGCAAGGAGAAAATGGTCTAAATGTAGTACAACCTAGATAGTGGGGAAAAGTGTCCATTTTTTGACTTACTGGTGTCCCTAAAATAACCTCTTTCAAATATAAAGTGGAAGCTATTTTCCATATTGAGAAGATAATAAAAGAGTGGCTGCACCAAATTTTCAGACCTTTCCCAAAAGTTCATTTCTGTACTAAAATTAAGTATGAGATGCTACAAAAGAGCAGCATTTTTTTAATTATTGTTTTAAAGTTACCTAGAGGTGCAAGAGGAGATTTAGAACACCAGGACTTCTGCTGACTTTTAAAAAAGCTGTAATAGTATTTCCTGTGACAGAAGAGGTGGCAAATTTGTGAGTTTGATTACTTAGAACCTGCTCTATATCCCAAATTATTCTGAAGCTTAACAGCAATTATATTTGGGAATTAGAACATAGTCCCCCCCCTCCCACCCTGTTTGATTTGTGATACTAAAAGGAACATTTCCGTGCAAGTAGAACTTCTGCAGTTCATTTTTAATAATGAATGAATTGCACTGGAGGGCAAAACGCTTCTCACACAAATTTGGGAACTCTCAGTCGTCTCCATGGTTTCCCCAGGAAGCCACTCCGAGCCTGATCTCTCTCTGGGCACATTTAGTGGAGGAGCTTGTGGTGCCAAGGCTTTGTTCTGGCATGGGAAAGGACTTCTCACAGAAACTACCATTTAGAAAATAAATCCCATCAAACCAAATTGGGAGACTTGTGAGCACCTCCTGGGTCTCTGATCACATCCACAGTGAGAGGGGAAAGCCAGAAATAGTGGATTTGATCTCCTGCAGCTCCCAGGCCTTGGCACACACGGGTGGAATGGGAGCAGGAGGAGCCAGCCAAGGGGGCTGGGAGTGCTGGGCTCTCTGGGGCCATCCCTGAGTGCCTGTGGGGCATCCCAGGTGGCAAACCTGCCGAGGGAATGGGCACTGACATCAGTAGGAACACTCTGTGCACATCAGGATAACGAACCCTCGCTTTTCCAAAACCCTCCCTTAGACCATCCAAACCCATCAAGAGCAGAACAGCTCCATCTGACCTCAGAAAAGCCAAGTCTTTTCTTCCAAGGTTGTCAGAATATTCCCATCCCACTGTCTGTGCCAGCTGGGGCTCCATAATCCCAATATGAGCTCCGTTGTCCAGCTCTCTGCTTCGGATCCGTTCAGATATTTTGGGAGGCAGCATCTCCTCTGTCTCTGAAAGAGATTCATGTAAGAGTGGGAATGTGGCACAACAGATTCACACATTGAGAGGTTCCCACATGACATCTCCCCCAAATGCCAGAAACCCGTTCGGGGTTGGACCATAACATTTTAATAAATCCTGTAAAATTCCCTTGGTGTCCTGATCAGCCTCACAGTGAGACAGAAGAAACATTTACCACCTGGGCATGAATGTTGGATCTCAGAGTTAATTTTGTAGCAACTCACCCCAGATTTTCCCAGTTATTATAATGTTCTCAGCCCTGCAGATAAGCACATTTAAGAATTTATAAGGTTTTCTAAGGGTTTAAATTAACATAGAAATAATGCTGCTTACAGAATTCCTGTTTCCTTTGCTGTTTCATGCAGGTGCTGTACATCCAAAGGAATGAACCTGCTGGCCCATTTCATCCATCCATCCATCCATCCATCCATCCATGAATGAGATGATCTGCTGTTCCCTGTCCCAGGACAAGGTTTCACCATTTCCTTGGACACTATTTTCTCTCATTGCCACGACTGCAGGGCTGGCTGGGACCAGGACTGCTGATCACTTAAACCCCTAATTTTTGCTTCTTTGCTTCTCTCTTTTTTTTTTCCCCAACATGACATTCAGATGCACCTGCCCAGAAACAGCCACTCCTTCCCATTTTCCTCAGCCTCTCCCTCCCCTGCAGCACCAACCCCACAACTGTCCCCTGGGGTGGCTTCAGCCTGTGACCCACGAGCTCTGTCTGACTCCAACTTCCCTTCTATCCATGTGCTGGGATGGAAATCTATCACGTCCCTGGTCCAGCTACAGCTCTGTGATGAAGAATTCACATATAACCCCTTTTCAGAGGACCTGTTTCATTTTCTAATCCGGGTAATAGTGCCTGGATTCCACAGCAAGGGCTGTGCTTGGTTATTGCTGCCAGAGTGAGAGAGACTGTTCCCTTTCCTCTCTCATATTGCCTTGTCAAACAGAATTTAGCAGGATTTGTTTTACAAACACTTCTTTCCTGCAGTATCACCACATTTCCAGCATGAGATTTCCCATCAGATCGCTGGCAATGAAGACAAGGAATCACTGAGACAGAGAAGGTACTTTGCACTATTCCCAATTTGCCAAGCCCAGACACTCTGTAGAGGCCCTACATGGCTAAATCAACAAAATAATATATTTTTAATATAATACATATTGTATAAACAAGTTTATAATATCTTCCAGTAATTGGCTAATGGCTTTTTTTCCTATCTGACACTTTCCAATTTGGATTTGCCTGGAGAAGCTGTGGCTGCCCCACCCCTGGAAGTGTCCAAGGCCAGGTTGGAGCAACCTGGGCTAGTGGAAGGTGTACCTGCCCATGGCAGGGGGTGACACTGGATGGGCTTTGAGGTCCCTTCCAACCCAACCCATTCTGGGATTCTGTAGTGCAACACCTCTCTATTTTTGTGTGCAGATATCAGCATGTATTAAAGAACTACAGACCCATAGTTCAGACAAACTTATCAGGGAGTTGGTACGACGAGAACTATCTTGATCCAGTTTTATATCTTGACCAGGTTCTTCATTCTGCTCTCAGTGACAACCTCTCTGTGGCATTAGAAACGTGAGACCAATATTTTTGGTAGATTCCTGCCTTCCTCACGAGCACAAGATATTACACAGCACTTCAGTCCTTTAGGTGCTCCTTGGAGTGTGTGCCTGGGTATTTTGCCGTTGTAAAATGGCATTTCAGGGGGTCTTAGCTCAGTTTCCCCAACAATGCAAAGTCCTTCTGTTCAACAGCTCCCGCCTGGAGTTGTTTTAAGGATCACTGTGTCATTAATGTTTTTTTTTTTATTAACTTACTCTTGGATATGGATCTTGTAACTAAAAAATACAGGAGTTTCCTTGGAAGAAAGGAACGTATAGATAAGGAGATTTTACTCATATTGCTCTCATAAGAACTCTTCTTAGTTACTTCAAGTATTTTATTCGTGGGGCAATCACAAACAGCAAATCCCAGATCATTTATTTCCAGTTAATAGTAAGACAGAGTTTACTTTTATTTATTATTCAACCAGTTGGACAGCCAGTCCAATACTGCTAAAAACTATCTCCTAAATAAATGAGCCAGTGAGAAATTACTAGTTTGTAACCAGTTTAGAGATCCATGTTGAACAACTTATATCCTTATTTAGAAGAAAAGAATAAATAGATTGTGGATTACAAGGACAGCTTGAGAATACAATTTCATTTCATATTTTGTGGCAGATTTACCAAGAATTGAACATCATCTGGACCTGACAGAAACTCAAAATTGTCCAAAAATAATGCTAATATAAATTCAGAAAGATACTCAACTGAACCTCGACAAAGAGGAACAGGAAAGGCCGTGCCATTTGATTTTCTAATCTTGTTCTCTGCCTTTCTGACAGTCAATACAGCTCCTCCTTTTACTGATAAAGGTGCTCTTTTGCTCAAGATTTTGTTTCCTCCAGCTCTCTCTCTCCCCTGACCCAATTCTTTTATCTGAAGGAGCAGCTTTCCATCACTATTGACTTCCCTGCTCATGTATATATATATATATATATATTTTATTTTTTGCTTCCTTACTAAATTATCTTTTCTGCTGAATGCAGTCCTTGAGCAAGACTTGACTAAACGACTGAAATCCACAATATTCCAAAACAGGCATGGAAAAGAGTCATAAAAATCAGGGAAAACAAGCAAACTCTTCCTCCTGACATATTTGCCCTGTCCTGTCTCTGCAAGCAAACAATTCACACTTCAAGACTTGAGCTGTTGTCTCTAACCAAGGCTGGAGGCTGGAGTTTGTTCCCTTGTCTATCAATCATGATTTCCACAGACACGCTTGGACCTTGCAATTTGTGCTCTTTGGAGCCAAGGGCTCGTAGCAATCACCGAACAGAAACCTTCCTTTAAACAGGACTATTTCTGGAGAGCACCCGAAAGTCGGGGCAAAGGGATCGTAAAAACACACACACATACCTCATTTAAAGGATATTTATCCATGGAAACCATTGAAATTTAATTTCTTCTGCTCTTCAGACAGCAGCTTCTAGTCTTGGTTCATCGTTGGAGTTGCCAGCCCTGACGAGTCACTTGGTCGTGTTACTTTCTATAAAATAAGGACATTTATTTCAACATTGGCATTGAAGATCTGATCAAACAGTGTCAAAAGTGAGAGACAAAGAGCCTTTGATTTTGCCACAGGCCGACAAATTTTGCCGTGCCAAAGTGCCTTTCAGAGTCCTCTTTTATCAGTGTTCCCACTCCGATCCCTTTTGGCTGTAATTACATTTTTAATTGCAATAAAAGGGGATGTAAACTACAGCAGTCTCATCCTATAGAAATCCTTCCAACTAGGCTTTAAAGAAATTACCTTTTTTTTTTTTTTTTTTTTTTAATTATGAGGGGATTTACCAGGAGTTCAGAAACTCTTTACCTGTTTTATTTCAAATCTGATCGGGATAAAACTTAATCCTTCAAAAAATTATGCTGAAAGCTGCTGTGATCTTGGATATGATTTATAAAGGAGCAAAACCAGAGCTATAACGAAATTTCCAATGTAACAACTATGGAATTATTTCTGATGCTTCACCAGGCTTGAGCAAAGACAAGCATATGTTCCTCCACAGCTGGAATGAGCTGCTTTCGAATCAACAGCCTCATAATAAACATTTTGTAGCACATTAATGATTTGTACAAAATCACTCTTCTCCATCGTGCTGGTTCAGGTTTTGCTGCTTTGGAAGTTGTCTCTGGAGATGCTTTGGGGAAGAGGAAAATGCTTGTCCCTTTCATTAACAGTTTGCATGAATTCCCTCGATTCATCCCCTTGCTCCTCTTCCAGGCAATCAGTCCTTTGCTGTCGATCCCAACACGCTGCTGCTCAATGGCAAATGCTCCAAGTTCCATTAAAGGGATCCCACTAATTAACTTGGGAGACTTTGCAAGGCAGAAAAATAGCCATTCCTCCCACCACCACCCCCGTAAAATTCATCACTTAAACAGAAATACTGTATTTGAGAGCCTGAAATCTACCTTTGCACAAAATTCAAAATATGAGGCTTTCCAGGGGAGTTCCTAAAAGGATAAAAAGACACCCAAGTGTTTCTCTATCCAGAGCATCACAGCGATTGGAATCCTGTCCCTCCCATCCCGGAATGAAGAGGTTTCACAAGTGAATGATGAGCAGGTGGCAGATCATTGTCTCGACTGGAGATTCCTGGATTCCATTTGTCACTCACTGAACACTGGCAAAAAAAGCCCTTTTGAGCCCCAGTGAACAACCTGCATAGTCTGTATGTTCTCTGAGGGTATTTGAGTAATAGCTACCGGTAAACATAATAAAAGCTTACATCAAGTAGTTGTTTTGGGGGATTTTTCCGTTATAAATATCCCTGCAGGCATCAGTGATGTCACTTGTTTGGTTTTGCTGTCTCCAAGCCGTACTTTGGTGCACAGCTCCTGTCTGCCTGCAGTCTCATTGGGCACATCCAGGGGTGTTTTCCCCTTCTCCTGGCTGCCCCATCCCCACATATACTATACACAGTTATGGTTAATGCCTGTTGAGCCCAACAAGCCAAATTTCCCCTTTTTTTCCCACCATTTAATCAAGGTTCTGTTTGTGATACCAGTTGTACTCATGGCACAGTGAACTTTAGTGGGGTGGTTTGGAGACAAACCTGCATCCCACAGAGGTGATGCTCTGGCAGAGGGTTCCTCTCAGATACTCCCTAAAAAGCTAACACCTGGATCTCCAGTTGGATACTCCTCTTTCTCCTTTCAAACACCTTCCTTAATTCCCTTTTCCCTTCTCGTTATCCCCAAGGAAATGTCTGTTGCAACGTTACCAACAAACAGACTGTGGGTTCACAATCTGCTGCTGTGTTCCCTCACAATATGTGGCTCATGGAATCATAGGATATCCCGAGCTGGGAGGGACCCACGAGGATCACAGAATCAACTAGCTTGGAAAAGACCTCTGAGATCATCCAGTCCAACTCCTGGCCCTGCACAGGACATCCCACCGATCCCACAATGTCCTGGAGAGCGTCGCCCAAACATTTCCTGAACTCTGGGCAGTGCCTCCCATTCCCAGTGCAGAGCTCCCCATCTACCACCAGCTGAAAGGATCAGCTAATAACCAAGTTAATCCCAGTGAGATTTATCAGAAACACTTTGTGTATCACCAGATAAGAAATCCAGAAACCATCACTCCTGCTGGAGACACCAGAAACCCTTAAATCGCAGCCTGTGCATGGTGGAACTACCAACATCACGTATTTTATGCCATTTCAAAGCTCCTGGGATGCAAAAACAGTCACAAGTTTTTCTGAGGAACTTCTCAAGCAGCAGGTTTCGGGTTTGAGTTTGGGGGGTCATGTGAATTATCCTCTTTTTTTCCAGATTGTTCTATTTCCAGCTTCGCCAAAAGATTAGTGGGTTCATTGTCACAAGTGCTCCACTCTAAGCAGAAACTTTCCAAATCCTTGACACAGTATTAATCACTTATCCAGGCTCTTCTGCTATCAGAGCAGATGTCTAAAGCACGAAATCCATGCAGGGAGCCCTCAGAAATTTGTATTGTTTCTACTGCCTGAGGGGCAGATATTTAAATTTTCTTAATATTGTGCCAACTCAGTTCTTATCACAGTTACACAAAACCAGCACGCAATTCAATAGACATTGTCTGATCTAATTAATTCCATAAAAAGACAAATTACAATATTTTTTTTTTTTTAAATCTAGACTTAACAGATAGCCAAATGGCTACAAACCACGTCAGGCTGAACGAATCAGATACCATCTGGGATAAAAAGGCTCGTTGAATAACAGAGTCTGGGTGCAAAGCATATTGAACAGCACAAAACAGAACAGATTTATAGGCTATAATCCACACAAAAAAATCTGCTAAAATAGATCAGCTCTGCCACGTAGCACCCCTCTCATCTACTGTCCAGGAGCACTGCAGCACTTTGACTCATTTAGCAGATCAGCTACGTGCTTTTCCTGGTTTCGTGCGGTGATGATTAAGGATGAAAAAAACCTCGCAGACAGTTGGCAACTGCAATAAATAAATTAAAAAAAAANAACAACAAAAAAAAAAAAAAAAAAAAAAAAAAAAAAAAAAAAAAAAAAGCTTTGCTCCATTTTTTGCTTTACCTGTTTGCTCCAGAGTTTTAAACCCGACAGGATGGAGTCAGTCAGGTACAATAATTGTTTTCTGGGGCAGGGGGTGGGATTTGGAGAAAGTCTTCTGTGTTAATTTTGGGGGGGTTAGATTTTGTAAGTCTGCTGAAACAGGAAAGTAAATTAAGCTTTAATAGGCTGTTATGAACCCGCTGTCAGGAGGTGTTGCATACACGCTAAAATTAGTTTCTATTGAGGCTTTTTTTTTGTTGAGAATGGTCCAAAGCTGTAAGTGGAGCAACCGTGAGAGGACCTGCATTAATCAAACAGCATTTGGCACAGTTATCAAGCCACTTAAGGTGTTTTTTAGATATGCTGTTCCAGCCAGTGCGCCATAGACTGTCATCAGATGGACTAAACATCTGCTGGTTGGAGGATTATGGACTGTATTTGCTAATTTTATAGCTCTCAGACACCAGTGTGAGTCACCAAGGCTTGCCTCTGAGCTCAAATCAAAGCTCCAACAGTCCCCAAAAATAAAAGCCACCCTAATGACTGCTGGTGGTGTTACTGTACAGCTGACCACGACAAACAGCTCCTGCCAAACCTCCCAGCAGCCAGGTGCCGACCAGGGGGGACAACATTAGACACAGGATTACCTTTGATTTGCTTGTCCTGTGTCAAACAGCAGAAAAACGAAGTTTCTTCTGAGGATTTGGAGCTGAACCTGTTGCTTGGGTGCCCTCAGGTGTGAGCAAACGAGGCTGAGGGTGGGTGGGGAGCTACAGCTCCCTGACAGGAGGCTGGAGCCAGGTGGGGGTCAGTCCTTTTTCCCCAAGGAACAAGGGATGGGGTGAGAGGAAATGGCCTCAAGTTGCACCAAGGGAGGTTTAGGTTTGAGACGTTTGGAAAAATTTCCTCACTAAAAGGGTTGTCCAGCCCTGGAACAGGGCAGTGGTGGAGTCCCCATCCTTGGAGGGATGTGGCCCTTGGGAACATGGGTTAGTGGTGGCCTTAGGGTTGGGGGGACTCTTTTCCAACCTAAATGATTCTGTCAGTGATGCCCTTGCATCACCTTGAATTCACCCCACAGCTCACACTGACAGGACCCTCCCTGGCCCAGACAACTTGTATCACACCAGTCCCAACAACGCCACGGAATAAAACATCCATCACAGCAGCTACCCTTTGTGTCCCGAGTTTTCTAGTGGAAAACAAACTGCAATATTTACAACGGTTTTCAAATTTGGATCATTGGAAACCTTCTGCCTCGCTGTTTAATCTCAACATTTCAGAGAGCAGAAAAATCAGAAGCCTCTAAGGTCTCATGCCTGTGTAGTTTCATTTATTTAAAAATTAATCACAGACTGAAGGAAAGAACAGTAGTTCATTCCCACAAGAACTGACTTAAATTCTGCTGCCTTCAAATTACTTTGTTGCAATCTTTCTTTTTAATAAAATATTCACAGTGATTTAAGTGTGACTGATGGTAGCAAGAGAGATTTATTATTATTATTGTTATTATTTCATTGTTATCAAATTAAAGGGCACTGGGAAACAGAAAAGGTCTTTCTTACACAGTCATACGACAGTTTTAACTTTCAGGTGTTTGCTTAGAAAACACACTCAGGGGAAACTAAAATAAAAAAATATAAACTCTGTAACTATTTTAATTTATTTAATAAATATACTCCCTAAACCATTAATAACAAACCCCGTAAACAGTTAAGTCGTGTCAATGTACCATAAGATTTTTTTGCTTCCTTCTGTTTACAGCTGGTGAATTCACTGCATGAAGAAACATCTTTCAGCTGTTTGTTTTGGTGGGTTTTTTGGGGGGCACAGAGACACTGGTTTTGATGGAAATCCTTCCGAGAGCTCTTCCCTAAAAATCAAAAGCCCCGTGTAAAGGATGCTGTTCCTTTGTTTGGGAACATCTACATCATGTATTCAGGTCTTTCTGACCCGGGGGGGAACTGAGGTGTAAAATAAACCTTCTTCCTAAACATGTGCTATGAAAATTGCAGTGCACAAAAACACCTCCTGTGATACCCTTTGGGGAGGAGAAGAGGATGGACTTTTTTTTTTTTTTTACCCTTTTCCTAATTTTCCATTTTTTTGAGACATCCTGGGCAATATCAGCTGCAAGAAAAACCAGAACTTACATCGTCTTCACCGAGGAGAAATGAAACCTCAGGATGTCAAATGTCCTTCCGCAGTTCCTGAAGTCACAGGAGTTCGCTGGAATCTTTGTTTCTTTAAAAACTTCATCTCTTTTTGTAACTGTGAGGAAAAACTGGACCGAGTAACAGCTGCAGAGATATTGTCTTGATCCTTAAAACACACGAAAGGACCCAAAATTATAAATATGGGCCAAGTGAGTGGGTCTGACCCACCCATGGGTTCAGCTTGGAGAATATCAGTGCACAAGCACAAGCAAACCTAAAGCTCCTTCAGCTTCTCTGAGAGAGATTCCTAAAAAACCCAGATGAATTGAACTCTTTTTCCTCAGGAAGAATAAGAGAAGGTCATGACAACCCCTGGTCTGGATGTAGCAACAGAAGGGACTCACCCAGTCCCAAAAAATCTGCTTCAGTATTGGAAAGTATTTAATTCTAACGTTAAAGTCACATTCCACAATACCAGGCAAAATTTTTAAATACAAAATTCCTTTTTTTTTTTTCCCCCCCCCCCAGAGGAACACACTCAAATATTCATGTTTTCACAAATATATATAGTTCAGCCACAAGAGGAGTGCTCATTTTCACACCCCTGAATGTGGGCCCGCTGAGGTTGGCTTTTGGCACTGCTGCTCCTCCCTGTTATCACCTCGCACGCAGCCCCCAGAAGTCAACCTTTCCTTCATCAAAAATCCCTAAATGGAACATGGCAATGCTTTCAAAGCCCTTCCCCCTGTTCATTTCCGAGGTAATTTAATCCATAAATTAAGAAATCCGACGGCTCGGGTGTTTGTGGGAGAAAATGCAACCACAGCGACCCCAGGGGAGGGTCCCACCCGTGTCCAAGGTGCTGACCCCACACCTGGGGACTTTGGGGCTGGGAGGGGGCAGCTGCTGCCCCTTTCTGAATTCCTGATCAGTGATTACACCATAATTCATCACCTTGATAAGAATTCACTCCCACCAGCCCCTTCCACACTTTGTCCTCTACACCTGCAGTCACAGATGGGGTGGACTTGCCTGAATCTCTTCAGATGGACTTGCAGGAGATGCACACAAAGCAGGAGATTAATTATACCTGATTCAGGTTATAAGAATTGTATGATTAAATATTGGAATTAGTAGATGTATCTTAATTGCCCTTAAAACCAGAAGAGCTGAAACCAGAATTTACTGAAACTTTTCATCTCAAGATGCCAAGTGTGTTCCATTTCGTGGCCTTACTGGCCCTGTCTAGTCAAAATGTGGGATCAGGAGTGGTAAATAATATTTCCCAAATAGCCTAAAATTCTCTGTCCTACCTAAATAAAGGTGGCCACTTTTGCAACACCCCCTGATTGATTGACTTGAACAACAGGTGAAAGAAAAGTCGATTATTTGTTTCTAGAAAAGCCACAAACAGGTGACCCAAAGGTGACCTGAAGTTTGGAAGGCCGAAAGCAGAGGTCAAGAGCCCCAAAATTAGCATTAGGAGGGACTTCACCAGCTAACAGACAATTCAAATATAAAACATATACATGATGAGCTTTCAATCTGGAGTGAAATTAATTTCTAGAGACAATTACTAAAGGCTAATCTGAAGAACACTTTAATGTGAGAGCAACATGCTGTTTGAAGGAATTATTTATGCCAGCCAGGCTGTAAGACTGACATATTATTATTAAGCAAAAAGTTGCAGTCAAAATAAATGTATTAAATTTTCTGGAAGTGCAAGAACAGCATGTGCAGATCAGATGGTGCCATAAAGCCCATTTATAAATCAAAAGCAAAGGATGAATTGGGAATTATATCTTGTTCTAACGAATTGTGATCAAGCCCTGAACGTGCAAACAGAACCTGTTTCAAGTCAGAAACCTGGAATGAGTTTGGATAGTTGGAACCTTGAGAATAAAATGCTCCTCTTTATCCTTCCCCATAGTGAGGAAATGAATCAGGCATTGGTAAGAACAGTCTTGAGAACTAAATAAATTCATGTTGCATCTGCTTCAACAGGAAAAGGAATGTTGCTACTTTTTTAAATGTCAATTTTTTAACAAAATGTTCAATTACATACTAGACAGAATTGTAAGGCAATTGTAAGCTTAAGGTGACCTCAACCTTCCTGAGCTATTGAACTGGATAAAAATGCAGGAAGGAAAAAAAATCATCTAAGTAACGTAAAATTGCATTAAGAGACAGTGTAATATGGGAAGTCCACAAGTGGCAGCTGCAAAATGTTTCCAAATAGACACTTCAAAGCCTGTAATAAGCAGCAATCCCCAGTTTCTGCTGAGGATGCATTTCCATGCCATTACTTACCATGACCAGTGAGTGACTTCTGGGTTATTTGTAGCTGTTGAATCCAAAGTACAATTAGCTCACACTGCGCTTGAAGTGATTGTTTCATGTCACTTTGTCAAAAGGGATGGTACATAATTTTAAGCAGCATTATTTATCCTCCTATATGAAATATCTTCCACTTGACTTTCCTTTCCTTTCCTGCTGAGCCACCAAAGGTTGTTTGATTTGACTGCTGTGGTGGATTGTGGGTCGGGGAGATCCTGGGAGCTTTTTTCTATCCACGACACCCTCTTTTGTTTACTTGTTGAGCAAGATCATCTCCTCCTTCCCTCATTCCAAGAGCTCCCTGTCCAGCAGGATCCACAGCCACAATTCAGATTTCCAGGCAGTGATACAGCAAACCCAAACACACGAGAGTCAAGATTTCCTCCTGCAGCAACACAGAAAAGAGCAGTTGTGTCTGCAGTTATTTTCTCTCTCATCCCACCATCTTTTCCTTCTAGACTTGTCAAGACATCCTGTCACTTCGTTCCTTCCAGCTCCTTGGGACATGACAACTGACACGTGGTAAATTATGGAAAACCCAAACACAAATATTAACCCACAGCAGCAGAGCATTGAAATCTCTTGAGCTCTCAAGAGCTGATTCTTTTTTTTGGAGAAAATGTTCGTTCTTAACTTTAAAATACATCTCAGGTCTAGACCTATGGTATTTAAGAATTAAAAAAATCACTGTTTCATGTGCAAGACCCTACACAAGGAATGTTTAAACTGCCCAACACTAATTTTGTTGATAAAATATCCCCTTTGTTTGATTTTCCTTAACGCATTTTATCTTTAAGGTCCCTTCTCCAGCTTTGTGATGTGCAAAGACATAATAAAAATGCCTCTTTGGTAGCAAACTACTCAAAAAACTTTAGCTAACAGTTACTTTTGAAGGTGTAAATTATTAATTATAGGCTTTTATAGACCCCAGAACTGGTCTCTGAAGGAGGTAAGGAATGAGCAGGGCTCCGCTCACCGTGGTCATGGAAGTAACATCACAGAAACAGCACCTTCTGCTCATGGAGAAACCCTCACATTCCCATTTCCCCAGGAAATCCCTTTCCAGCTACATCCTCAGAACATCAATATCTCCCAAGACATCGTCTTTATTACACTATTCTTACTCTGCATATGCAAATTCAGAGTGTTTAATTACAAATATTTAGGCTATCAGGCTGTTGCTCAGTGAAATATTTGAAAAAAACAGTCAGTTAAAGCTGAACCTGTTGTTTTAGTCCCTTCTAGGCTTAAGATAAATTTTATAATTAAACACTGCTGGACACTCCAACTGTAATTTTCCTGTGCTTTCCCAGAACACCATCATGAATTTATCCATGGGTGTGCCACGAGGATTATTCTAGCAGAACAAAATATCAAACTCCACCAGACCTTTTCATAGGAAAAAAAAAAAAAGAGGATTTTTCAGAGGAGTGGTAAGAAGAAAATCAATAAGAACTACTTTTCAGAGCCTTTTCTCTCCTTTTTTCATGGTATACACACACCAGACCCCTCTGTCTGTCCTCCAGTTTAATGGTGAGTCTGTGCACAAAGGGCGCAGCAAAGAGTCCAGCACAACACAAGCACCTTCATCCTCCTGCAGCATCTGTTTATTTGGGCTACGGGCAGGGATTTTCCCTTCCATCCATCATTCACTACCAGCCACGCTGATTTCTCAATGCCAGCTAAAAAAAACCCAAACAAACAAACCAGACAAACCAGCCTCAGCAAGAAGCAAAGGGGAAAAAAAAAAAAAAAAAAAAAAAAAAAAAAAAAAAAAAATCTATCTTCTGTTGTTGCTTTGAATATTGGCCACGCTGGCCCTAAATTTCATTTTCTCTGCCCTACTTCAGTGGCTCTGTTGATAGCAAAGGTCACATGAACAGGACAGGGCAATAAATGGAATTTTCTGCTGTTTTCTCGGGGTGGAAAGTTCTACTGCCTGTGAACACAAAGCAGGCCCTGATTACAATGCCTCGTGTCCTGAATCTCTGCCTCAATTAAGAAGCTGTTTGGGTGCTGTTTTCAAAGGCACAAAAGCAGTGGAGGCATCTGAGTCTTCCTGGGAATTGATGGGAAGAGGGAGCTTCAAATACGTTTGTAGCTTTGTTACAGGTTCCCTCCCCTGACTTCGGCTTCTGTGGAGAAACAAGAAGAACAGCCCAGATCAGAAGGGCTGGGGAACAGCTTTATTTAATGAGAGGCCCGAGCATTTTTCATGTGATAAGGCTTGTTCACCATCCTGCCCATGGCTTTGGGCTGTGTTGCAACTTGAAAGGGAAAACAAATTTTCCTTCAGCATTTACTAACGGAATAAACTCAGATGAACACGTAATTGGTGGTAAAATTAACTTCAGTCATTACAGGAAGTAAAAATACGCAGAGAAATCACAGCTGAGATCCAGAGAAAAAACTGTGTTTGCTTTGACCATCCGTACTTCTTACAATTATGAAGATGGAGGAGCTAATCCACTCCTGGGGTTCAGCAAGAGCTGGCTGTGAGGATTCCTGCATGTGGAAAAGGCGGCTCTGATGTTTCAATCTGCCCCACCCCAAATAAGATTTCCATTCTTGAAAGTCATTTCTTTATTGCCCTCCAGTTAGGAGAGCTTGCTCCTTGGTTAGAGTGAAAAAAACTTCTTTTAGGAGAATACAGAGGGCAGCTTGATTTCTGTAATCAGAACCATGGAATCATTAAGGTTGGAAGAGACCTTCAAGATCTACAAGTCCAACCTTTGGCTGAATACCACCATGCCCACTAATAACTAACAATGCTCTTCATTCCAACGTACAAATGCAGGATGTGATGGTTTTAACTAACTTAAATCAGGTGAACAATGTTTAAGGTCCACAGTCAGAATCTAAATTGCAAGCAAGATTAAATTTCACAAAGATTTAATCTTCAATTTTAAAAAAGCGTTAACGACGTTTCCCCCAAAATGATGAAAATGCACGAATCCCTCAAATGTGATGGGAGTGAAAGAGAAAGTAAAAATTCCTCACATACCTGTGGGTGATCTTTGCCTCATGGATCTGAAATCCCTGTAATCTTGTGCTTCATTCTGTGAAGATGCTGCAGAAAAGGCAGCCCAAGCACCTCAGCCATGGTTTAACCACTCGTTGTGCCAAAGGGAACCAGCACAGATGTTTCCCACAGCTCCTGTTGTTGAACCAAGGCAGATAAGAGGTCGTCTCTTCAGCCCTTACCTGACCTCCTTTTTTCAGCAGTTCAGCTTCAAACACCAGTGTTCAGGATTTCAGGTCCCTCAGGTGGTTCCAACATGCTGAAAGCACGTTGACACCTTTCAACATCGCTGGAGCACCAGATGTCAGGTCCCAGCTCACCAGTCACCCCACGCGGGACATCAGGATAAATCTGCTGCTGCAAACACTGGCATCTGCTCTCTGATAGACACAGAAATAGGGGCTGTGTGGGCCCACGGTGACAGAGCTGCTGCCAGCCTTCCATCTGGGGTGACAGCTCCAGGGCCACCTTCGCCAGCAACATTTGGTGCAGACTGTGCCCTTCCTTAAGAAAAAAAAAGCTCTCGACTTAGTCAGCAACACATTCCCTCCTACAGATCTGCCTTCAAATAAGTGTGTGTGGCTCACCAGAGCTGACATCCCAGAAAAGATCCCAAGCACATGGGGACTTCATTTCGTAACATCCAGCTCTGGGGTCCCAGCACAGGAAGGACACGGAGCTGTTGGAGCGAGCCCAGGGGAGGCACCAAGGTGATCAGAGGGATGGAGCTGTGGGGAAACGCTGAGAGCGTTGGGATTGTTCAGCCTGGAGAAGAGAAGCTTCATGGTGACCTAACTGTGGCCTTCCAGGATCTGAAGGAGCCAACAGGAAAGATGGAGAGAGACTATTTGCAAGGGATGGAGTGACAGGACAAGGGGGAATGGCTTCACACTGACAGAGTAAGTTCGGATGGGATATTAGGAAGGAATCCTTTCCTGTGAGGGTGTGAGCCCTGGCACAGGTTTCCCAAGAGAAGCTGTGGCTGCCCCTGGATCCCTGGAAGTGTCCAAGGCCAGGTTGGAGCAACCTGGGCTAGTGAAAGGTGTCCCTGCCCGGGGCAGAGGGGTTGGAACAAGATGGTGTTTAAGGTCCTTTCCAACCCAAACCATTCCATGATTCAACGATACTCCTTTGCTTCTGTCCTAGGAAGGAGATGGGCTGCTTTTGTGTTGGTTGAACCTCCATCAGATGATTCCTGCTGATGTAGCCCATAAATCCTCTCCAGGCAGGTGTGGATGCACTGCCAAAAGTCTCACAGACCCCAGGTCAGAAAACCTGAAAAACAGGCACAGGTTTTGGGGATGGATCATGATGTCAGGCAACTCATTTCCCCCACTCACACTCAGCACACTGGGTTTAAAAACAGGAAACATCCTTACAGTGACTACTCCAACCACCTTCTCTCCTCCTTGCTATCCTACAGGCACCAATCCCTCTTCCCCAAACCGCAAAGGACAGAAAGGGAAAAAAACCCAGGGACCAACTTGGTGTTTGCCAAGCTGCTGAACCACCTAAAGATCAAAAGCAAGGTATTGTTTCCTCATCGGTTGCTTTGCGTAAAGAATCCACAGCAAAAAAAAAGCTACAGGTTTGGGGCGCTGCTCACGGTGTAACTACAAATGAACCGCTCCCTCCCTGCTGCTCTCAGGGAAGATGGATGTCTGAGATGAGTCTCAGGGAACATTTGAGCCCTGAGGCCTCCAGGAGGCAGAAGCTCGGAGGGAGGACACTGCTGAAAGGCTTGTTGGCTCAGTTCCCAAGGAGCTGATCTTTTGGAAGAAAACAAACCTCGGTGAGGGGCAGCATCTTATGTGAGGAAAACGCAGGGAAGAGAGCACTGAGGAAACTGAGCTTATTTTCATGGTCGTATGGAGGAAGTGCTTAAAAATGAACTCATTAGAGGCCTCTGCATTGTACATAGACTGATCAAAGTTCTCTTGTACACTGAGCTAATCTATCAAGCAAAGGTCCAGAGTTAATCTCTCCTGCAAAGGGCCAGATTTCCAACTCCCTGAGACAACCGTTCCTGGGTAAAGCTCTGCAGAGAGACGTCAAACACCAAATCCCTTTGAAAACAGTTAAAAGCAAAGTCTCTTTTACCTTGCCGAGCGCTGCACATCAGCTCTGCTAATCCTTTACCAAAGTGAAATCTTTAGAAGCTGAATTATAAATTAGTAGAACACGGTAATTTATTGTCTTATTGTCAAAAAGTAATGGCAGGGAAAGAAAAAAAAAAAAAAAGGGAAATCAATTTCGAGAGGGCTCTTTTCTGTGTCTGACTTGCCAATTCTGCAAAACTGTAATTTCCCTTGTGGGAAATCCATTTGCTTGTGGAAATACTACTGTATGTATTGGCTGCTTTTCCATGAATTATATCCAGGCTTTTGTATAAAATACCATCATTTTGCAGCAGCAACAGTCACAGTGGTGGATCAAAGCTGATATAACCTCTTCCTCTCCAGGCTTTTAGCACCACTCACCTGAGTGCTTTGCTAAGTGTGCTGAAGGTTAATCATTTAAAAGAATGATGTATTACTCCCACAGAGAAAGAGTTCTTTATCCAAACCCAAGGATTTGAAAACTCCTCAATATATAAGCAATAATCTGACCTGACACACAAAAATCCCTGCATTGCCCATAAATATTATTCTCTGTATAAACTTTAAAAGCCAGTGTAGTTTTCTTGCTAAGCACTTCTCTTTATTTCAGGTTTGCTTTACTTGGCAAAAGAGGAATGTGAAGTTCACTTGGAGAAAAATATATGTCCTGGGGGCCCTCTATAATGAATGCCTTGGCTTCTCTCTGCAAGTGCTTGTACTATTTTGAGAAATGGATATATAGTGGGGTGGTTACCCGCAGTTCCTTTTGTTGTAATTTCTGAAATGAAGCTTCTCATGTTTCAGAGAATAATTGATTTTTTTTTTAAATAGCTTTCCTGTAGCTATACAACTCATTTTATTCTGGCACTTTTTCCTTTTTGTTCCTTTTTTTCCCCTCCTCTCAGATGCTTAATTATCTTTTGCATTGGTACACAAAATCAAATTACACAGCTGCAAGGGAGGTAGTTTCCTGGTATTCATCAGCATTCAAACAGAAAAGATGTTTTTATAATTTTGTCACAGAGACTCCAGTCATCTTTGTTTTTCTCCATTATCTTATTATTAAAATTCTGCTTTCAATTAGGGTGCTAAAACAATGCAAAGCCTTCGTTTTACATAACAGCAACATATTCAGCTCAGGATTTAAACTGTGCCTGCATTACCAGCCCTTTGTGTTTAGGTACTTCACAGGCCTCAGTGCTGTAATATATATAATATTCCTCTGAAGCACTAGAGGCTTCAGAGTGAGGAGATAAAACCTCCAGAAATCAAACCCAGAATTTTATGCCTTTACTTCGAATCTTCACACTGATGTTGGCGTTAAGTTGTTGTCCTCACCGCTGCAGTGGGCCACATCCTCAGGCTTTTACACCTCTAATATACAACTGATAGCAACGAAAATGATATTCACAGCACAGAACAGCTCCCAGAATTCTTCCCTTTAGAAGAGCAGATGCAGAAGAAGCTTTGAAGAAACACAACCTGGTTTTTTAGGACGCTTTGAGAAGGGTATGAAAAGTGGTTGTACAAAGCTGCCCATATCTACCTCCTGTCTGCTGATTCTTCTCCCTCCCCAGGGAGGTTTTCTTACCAGCAGCTCCTGCTGGGAAGTTGGGAGAGTTTGGATTTACCCTCACAGAAGTCACCACTGGTTTGTGACGTTGTGACGGATCAAGCAGGGACCGCCCAAGTGAGTCAGGATGTGCTGCTGGGGCTCCCTGCACAACAAAAAACCACAAGCATGCAACCAGAAAGAACCATTCCAAAGGAAACTGAGAATTTGTACAACATTTACAGAGTCAGAGAGTCATTAAGGTTAGAAAAGAGCTCTAAGATCACTGAGCTTAACCCAGCACTGCCAAGGCCACCACTAACCCATGTCCCAGAGTGTCTCATCCAGACAGCTTTTAAATCCCTCCAGGAACAGCCCTGGGCAGCCTGCTCCAATGCTTGACATCTGTTTCCATGAAGAAATTCTTCCTAATATCCAATCTAAACCTCCCCTGGCACAACTTGACTAGTATTAATGAACACATGCGAAAATCTCTGCTCCAGTGGTTGGCCTTTCAAACAAACCACCAAAGTAGAACCAGTCCTTGGGAGCCAAATCTCAAACATGAGGATGCAAAGCTACATCCAGTCATGCCACAAACCTTTCAGATGGGAACAAAGTCGAGGACTTAAATCCCCCCAGACTGCTGGAGGCAGATTTTTGGTAATATTTCTGACATCAGCTCTATTGTTTCCCCCAATAATGCACTGACCCAGATCTGTTGGTGTAATTTTTCAGCTTCTAATACTGATAATATTGCTTTTAGACAATGGTTTCAGGGCCCTTTTGAGATGAGTTCTTCAAAGCTGCAGCTTAATCCATTCTTTATTAGCTTCTGTAAAGTGATTACTTCTTCAGGGCTGGATGGAAGTACTTAAAGGAAATGAGCATCCCGTTACCAACCATCACTGCTCCACTTCCAGAGCATTTGCTGGAATTTTAACGCTTTGGGGTTGAGTGATGGCGATATAAAACAAGAGAAGACACTAAGAGAAAAGTTTCAGGTGGTAAATGTGTTGCCACTGTGACATTTTTTTAACAAAATCCCAAACTGTGACAGGTGCTCAGGGACTGATGGCCCGTGACGGGCAATCTGGAGGTCACTGGAGCCGCTGCTGCTGGTGAGATGTCATTTTATTTTTTGGTTCTAAATGAAAAATCGCTCTCTGAATGCAGTTTATTAGAATCCTGTTGCAGGCAGGGGCTGGGGGAAGTCACATCACAGTTGCAGATTACCTGCCATTGCTCCTTCTGCAGCACACAGGAGGGGGGAAAAAAAAAAGGGGGGGGATAGAACCAGATCTACTGCATCTGTCAGGCTGTAATTAGATGGAGACACTTTCTTCTGCCCATGTGAACTCCTTGTGCTAATTCCATGAAAACTGTGCTGATTAACGCAAGGCTAAGATGGTTGCAAGGAATACTTGCTCGACTAATAACTGCAGGAAACAAGTGCCACCTGTTGTCATGGAGAAGGACCTGCTTCAAGGGCAAAGCAGCTTGACCACAGCTCTGTGATTCCAGACAGCAAATCCACAGCAGTAAAGCAAATAGGGGAAAAAAAAGAGAAAAGGCTAATTAAGTTTCAGAGCTGTTGAAAGCCAGAAATGTTAACAAAAAACCCAAACAGCTCCTGGATGTTATTTATATCAATGTCTGTGTTTCAGTCCGGCCAATTGCTGCTGTAGGTATTCCATGATAAATAAAGTCTTGGGAAGAAAAATAAACATTGTGATGTTTGTTTAGGAGCAGAAATGGCTTCCCTCAAACAGAACGGTGAAGGAAAACATGTACTAAAGTACAGGGCACATGGTACTGATGTAAGAAGGTTCAGACCTGATCTATCTCAACTTTAAGAGAATGACTTTGCTCCTAATCATTGAATCATAGAATGGTTTGGATTGGAAGGGACCTTAAGGATCATCACACTCCACCCCCTGCCATGGGCAGGGACACCTTCCACTGTCCCAGGTTGCTCCAACCTGGCCTTGGACACTTCCAGGGATCCAGGGGCAGCCACAGCTTCTCTGGGCACCCTGTGCCAGGGCCTCAAAACACCAAACACCAAAGACTCCCAGAAGCAGTTTTGAAGCTGCACAAACTTCCGAACCCATTTATTATGTAGTTCCCACCTCAAGGTGAAACAGTAATAAATATATAAAAAATTGTGTTCCCAAGCCTTCTTAAGAAAAAAACAGAATTATATTGAATTTTTTAAGGAAAAGTCAGCTCAGGGCAACCACTGTTGCAAAACCTTCTTAATGAATCATTCCAGCCTGCCATCCTTCACAGGAGCAAGGAATATCCGTGTACAGAACCGGGACATTGATTTTAATAAGAGAAAGTACAACAGCCACAGGAATGCAGGGACCTGAGTAAATACATTTTAGAATAAAAACGGGAGACAAAGCTGCTCCTGGGGAGCTGAGGAGATTTGTGGTGGCAGAGGGAAGAGAGGGATGTGGGCAGGATGGACGTGGTTCATCTCACCTGGAAGACAGAGATCGCCAGGGGAGATATTCAAAAGAAAAATCCTAGAGGAAACTTCCGCAGTTGAACAAACTCTCTGCTGTTGTCCTGTCTGGCTCCTGTTCTGGTAGGTTGTTACTCAAAAACAAAAAAAAAGGTATTGTCAAATCTGGCAATTACAAAAGGGCAGCATAACCCAAACAGTTTCCATTTCCAATCTGGCCAGAAATAATTTAAATTTCTGTGATACATTAATATCACTCCAACATGCCTCAGTTTGGGGTACCACCACATTTATCCCTAAAAATGTCCTAATCCCCTCTGGATCTCTTCTGCTGAGTCTAACAAGAAGACAATTCTAATTGAAAGCCCATCAAGTTTTGGTGTGTGGTTTTTTTTTTTTTTGGTAGGTTTTCATGCATTTCCTCCATTTCATATCTTGGCAGCAAAGCTAAAGAAATCATTGTTTAATTTTAAATAATGCACTTGATTTTCCTAGGTGTTGGGTAGTGTTATCAGCAGGGAAAAGAACACAGCTTGAAACCCGCAGGTCTGTGTTTAGCTTTGCCAAACACCTGGTTTGAGTTCATCAAAACACTTCACACCTCTTTCCCCCTTCCCATTCTTGTTTCTTATCTGCTCTGTTTTGGTTTTTGGGCCCCCTCAGGGCAGGAGAGGTTTCTCATTTTGTGTTTGTACGGTGCTGGTTGGGTCCCCGCCGGGTGTGTCCTGCTGGGCACTTTTTGGGGACCCTGGGAAGGGTCTTTGTCTCCTCGTGCCACGCTGGGCTGTGCCAGGTGTTGTGTCTGTTGGCTTTGCTGCATCTCAGCAGGGCAGGGATGCTGGAGACATTTGAGGCCCGTGAGATAAAGGTGGCCCCACTTCAGCAGATCCCACTGCAATCACCTGGGGGTTTAACGGGGGTTTGGTCCATGGATAAGCCAGGAGGGGATGAGGAAAAGGAAGGGAAGTGCACACTGCACACCTCAGGGACACCCCCAAAGGCAAGCAGGTGGGAAGGGGACAGATATCCCCCAAATCCACCCCCCAAACCCCCTGAATGAGGACAAGAAGGAGGAAGAGAAAGACTCTGCTCCTGCAACAACTCTCAGAAGGGATGGTGAGGTTCTACCTCAAACTGCATCCCCACCTACTTCTGTCTCACCAGAGAGTTTCCCAAGAGAAAACCCAGTAGAAACTCAGAAGTGGCAGCACCAGACTCTGTCAGGACAGCAGTGATGAAGGGCTGGATGAGCTCTGGAGTTATTTTCCTTTGGAAGGAAGCAGTTGTTGTCACTGCTCCAGCTTTCGCTCGCTCCAAAACATTTTGCTCCTCACCAAAGCCCTTGGGGTGCTGGAGTCAATATCAATCAAACCAGACAGTCCTGCAATATCCAAGCCCTGCTCAAAACCGAGGGAGAAGCCCAGCTTTTCTCTTGAGTAACTTCACCTCAAATACTGCAGTGCTTCGGTCCCGAGCCCTTCACCCCACAGAGCTGTGTCACCCCTCGACCACTCAGACTCACTGGTTCAGCAGCTACTTCACAACAACTTGGATGTGAAATTGGAACGTTTCCATGTTCTTACCAGAAGAACTGGGATGTTCACAGACATATGGTGTGAGCAAATCTGGTGGGAATAAAACCATCTCTGGGAGGAGGAGAATTTGTGCTAACAACAGCAACTATTTTTTATAATAAATAGAATACAAATAATTGATATTTACCTGTGACTTGCTCAAACATGCATTTGGACAATCCCATCAGGCTCATGGTGGGATTCTTGGTGTTGTCCTGTGCAGGGTGAGGAGTTGGACTTGGATGATCTTTGTGGGTCCCTTCCAGTTCAGGATATTCTATGATTCTGTAGGGATGGACAAGCACAGGATGTGTTGTTGAACTGTTCACAGAAGTGCTGTTTAATCCAGGTCTAACCTATTTCAACCGTCCCTGTCCCACCTAACCTCCACATCATGCTTAAAAACCACTGACTCTCGGGGCTGGGCCTGTGCAGGGCTAAGGGTTGGACTCCATGGTCCCTGTGGGTCCCTTCCAACCCAGCACTTTCCATGACATACTGAGTGTTTGTAGAGGACACCAGAAGCAGGGGCAGGTGACCACAGTGCTCATGTGTGAACTCTTGTGAGATCCTGAGTTCCCTCTCCCAGACCCACACCCTCCCCAAGCCCTGGAGCACCCTGGGAGAAGGTGCTTCCCAGAGGAGCCCGTGGGCACAGCTGCCAAAACACAGGAGGTGGCAGAGGAGAGATTTCAGTTATTTGCTTGAAGCATTTAGGGTTGGATAAAGCCCTGAGCAACCAGCTCTGGTCCCCTGAAGCTCCACGTGTGCCTGCACCACCAGCCAGCATCCTCTGCCTTCAGCAGTGACTGCTGCACTTTTAATGTGTTTGTGCATTCTCCAACAGTAAGAATAGAAAAGGGACCCTAAAAGGGACCCTAAAAGTGGATTCACACTGAATCCACTTCCAAAGATTGAGAGCAGCTCTAGAGTAAGGTGTGGTTTGGACCACGTTGATCTGAGACCCTCTGCTGAGCACTTCTGACCATGTGGCTTTACACCCTTTCACACAACAACTGAGACGAGAAACAAAACCCACACCCCCCAAAGGATCTAAAACTTTGTTACAGAAATGGGGACTTCACTGAGCCCTGGAACAAATCCTGTGCAATCAGAAAAAGGCAAAGTGCTCCCAACACTGGGCAGCACATCCAAGAATACATTACCTGGTTAATAAGTGCATGGATGTCCTATAAATATCATTTTAAAAAAAATAAATTAACACAAATAAAGAATAACATTTTAGATGTGGTTCACAAGGCTGAATTCCTTTCTGTGCCACCCAATGTACCACTTTTATTTAATACATCAACCCAGTAACTAAACCCAAACCCTGTTACCAGCAAATATCCATGCACAGCAAATCCAACCCCACGTCTGGGAACGGGCTCAGGCAGAAATGCAGGGCTTTTATAGGATCAATAATGGTGTTTAAAAAAACACAACACACTGATGAAAAAAGATGGCATTATCACTGAAGTATGATATTCAATTTAAAATGGATTAGGGAGCACTCTGGGTATAAGTGCTGCACTTTAAGTAGCAACGATAGTTCAGCTATGGATACACACATTACATCCCATCTCTTTGTACTTCAGTGCAGCTTCTGGCATCTACTCTGTTATTAAAGCTCTCATTGTAATACATTAAATACTGTAAATGCTCTTCTATAATAATCATTCCCATGCTCTTTGCCCCTTCACCAACCTTCACGAGCATAGATGTAACCAGAGATGGAAGGAAACAAAAAGGATGTGGTGAGGGTGGGTATGTCCAAAAAATTAGTCCGAGACTTGCACTAATAAACAAGTTATTTGGCATCTCCAAGAAGCAAGACTCATCTTGCAGAGCTTTCTGCTGGAGGTCACAGCTGGAAGCCTCAGAGCAGCACTGCAAACAGCACAGGATGCCCACACTGCCCCTCCTGTGATGCACATGCACAAATATTGAAGTTACAAAGAAATCTGGGGTGTAGAAAACCAGGCAAATGGCTTCGCTGAAATCACAAACCCACACACTCCAGTCACTGTTATCCAGATCACCCTAAACTCTCTAAACCAATTGAACAAGAGCGCCCATAAAAGCTGCATATTGCATATTGATTTTCCTATTCCTATTTTATTACGGCAAGTCCTTCCTGGAGATGTACCACAGCTATTTGCTCCTTGCAGTCTAATGGTTTGTGAGGCTGTAATTTAGTTTGCCTTCCCGTAAACACACGTGTACACACATTTCCAGACACATTTCTTACACAAAATGCCATCGATTCCGAACGTGCAGAATGGATTTTCCCAGTTCACAATGCAGGGGGTTCTACCACGGAGCAATTCTTATCAGTCCTGTCTAACACAGAAATATTGGCTTCACCTCCTTCCTTCCTTCCCTCCCCACCTTCCTTCTTCCCTCATCAGAGATTCATAGAATAGTTTGGGTTGGAAGGGACCTTAAAGGTCATCCAGTTCCACCCCCACACCTTCCACTAGCCCAGGTTGCTCCAACCTGGCCTTGGACACTTCCAGGGATCCAGGGGCAGCCACAGCTTCTCTGGGCACCCTGTGCCAGGGCCTCCCCACCCTCCCAGGGAACAATTCCTTCCTAAATTCATCATCCCCCTCATGTCTATTTTCATACTCACTCAAGATCACGGGGACACCCATGAACTGAGTCCCTGTTGGATCTGGAACAGGGAAGCCACCACAAGGCTGGGCTGTGTTAATTTGCTGCTTTTGGTTGTCACTGGGACAATAAGGTTGTTTTCACACAGATATTTTTATCATGTGGACATTTCAATGTGACCAGGACCAGCTCACAAACCACCTTCCCTTTCCTCTGATTTTTAACAAGACCACCTTACCCAGCCACAGTGAAACCTGAGATGTCATTCACTTTCCAGATTATTATTATAGATACTATATTCCAGCTATTATACTATAGAAAATGCCCTATTAATTAAAGAAAATGTACAAAATCAGAATAAACCAAACTTTGGACTATTACCTGGGATTCTTGATTTATGTTTACTCAATATTAGAAAGTACCATCTCTCCAGTAGTTCTTCATTAGGTAAACTCAAATTATAACTGATACTTCATTGCGCAGCCTAATTGTCAAAGAATAAAAACAAAGCATAAAAGTGAGGAACATAAATGGAAAATTAAATTATATGCTGACAGTAAGAGAGTGAGATTTAGTTTTACATTATCAAACTGGGGTGATAACATGAAGTACCTATATTTTAATGGCTTTTGACTGACAGTTTCCAGGCGGGAAAAAGCTCCAAGCACCTTAAGAAATAACTCAATGATTCACTTGACTGACTCTGCAGTCAAGACATCCCTTTCCCAGAGAAAATTTTATGTTAAGTCCTAAAAAAAAAAAAAAATTAAAAAATCAGATTGCATAAAGCAAAGTATCGTTCTCCCCAGACATTTGTTTCAGGCATCTTTGCTGCCCCCGGGGCAAACTCGTTTTTCACCTTAGACTTTACAGTGATCGAGTCTAAAGAAAAGTGTCTTCCCAGAAAAGTCTCAGATGTTGGGAATTCCTGTGGAGTTCTTTGAAAAGGTTTGGTGCAAGATGGTAACAGGCCTCCAATTGACTGGTTTTTAATGGGTTTGGTTTAGTTTTAGTTCAGTTTTTTTTCACTAGTTTGTTTGTTTTTCGCTTCACTTTCAGTTTTGTTATTTTTATTTTTTGTTTGGTTGCGTTTTTGTAAAATGAAAAATCAGCAACAACAGGTGGTTTCTTTGATTGTTCCTTTCTTTCATCCCTTCAATTTTTATAATTGGAATGAGAAATACTTTTACCTCCCACATTAAACAGTTTAAACACATTTACTCAATCCATTTGTTTTCTGTGGGTTTTTTAAGTGTTTCATTATATTTAGACAAGTACAGCGAGTAAATCAAATTTTTACCAGGAAAGAAAGAAGGGAAGGGGATGTCAAATATGCTAAAATAGAGGTAAGAGGGATGTTTATTTTGCTACGTGGACTCGTTGAGGAAATAATTTCCTCGCTATAAAAGCCATAAAAATCACCATCAACATGGAAATCGCAACTGCCAGCGTTGAATATTGTCCTTACATCAATGCAATATGTTTTTACATCCCCCCGTCTCTTCCACACAACAATCCACAACACTGACAGCTCCAATCTTTCACTGAATGTGTTCCTGACCTTTCAGATAATGCTCCTTGTTATCAGCCTCTCTTTGTTCCTTGACTATAAAAACCGCATTGTCCCAAAAAGAATTGCATTTGACCCTCTTGGAGGTGTGAATATTGAATTCAGACAAAGCTCCTTCCAGGTATTTTCCTGGAAATGATTAGGTTACGTATTTCTAGTTATTTATTTCTGCACTAAACTAAAAAAAAAAAAGTGATTTTCATCAAAAAACCTCAGACTGTCCTCAGCAGGAAAGCATTCATTTTTTTCCTTGGAAATGCTTCCCAAGAGCTGTCTTTTTAGCTTCATTGCATAATTCCTAAGAAGACATCCTGCTTTCCCCCAATACTCAGTCAGAGCAATGATACAGAGTGACGTGAACAGCAATTATTTCTTTCCGCCAGTCTCTTTTCATCTATAGAAATCAATATCTTTGATCTCAAGGGGACTAAAAAATCAAATATTAACTTCCTTAATATTTATTCTCTTTATATTGTTATTCCAAAGAAAGATAGCTGGCTCAAATTTGAAAAAAATATTTGAAAAATTCTACTTAAAAATTTGAAGAGTGGTTAATTTAGGATGTACAGAGGGTATGGTGCTTCTTTGTGCCACCAGCTGAGTATCAAGACTGGATGACATAAAATGATGGAACTACATTACATAGCAGCCCACATGCTCTATGATGAGGTAAACCACCTTTTGTAGCATTTAATGGAATTAATTAATAGACTTTAATAATTGCCTTTTCATTCTAAAGGAAAGAAGGAACCCTTTCTTTCGAAAAGAAAGAAAACAAGTATTTAGAAGAGGGAGGAAGCAAAACAAAAAGTTCTTTCTGTTCATTAAAAAAATTATATTTTCTAATAAATTACTACTAACAAAAGACTGGTTAAGTCTTTTTATTTGCCATTTATAGTTGTGAGGTTGTGTTCCCTCAGTTTTTTACCTCATGGACCAACACTCTGCACTGTGCAGAGAGTTTTATTTCACTTGTGAACACTCATCAGCTCTCAGGGGTTGACTAAAGATACCATTGTTTAGGTTTTTTTTAATAGTCTCTAGAGAACAAGTGACTTTTATTGCTCTACCACAACAGCTTATTGATCTTTCCTTTGCATATTGCAGAGTGTTTCCTCATCAGCCATTATTGCTTTCACTTCCAATATTTAGTTGGAAAATGAATCAGCAAGAGGGACGTGGATTTAGGGAAGTATCAAAGTCAACCCCCTGCATTAACCCACTGCACATTTTAATATCCTTCATTTGCTCGTCTAGAGAGGGCAAAAAGAACACATTGTATTTTACTGCAGACTGCTCTCAGGAGCGACGTGTTACCTGGAATTTGGACCCAGAAGTTCTCCATCTGCCAGGCTTCATCCTCGATTACATTTGGTCTGAATGATTTTCACAGTCTGAGGTTTTAGTCAGAGAACCCTGGAATGGTTTGGGTTGGAAGGGACCTCAAAGCCCATCCCATCCCACCCCCTGCCATGGGCAGGGACACCTTCCACTAGCCCAGGCTGCTCCCAACCCCGTCCATGTGTGGAGTTTGGATAGGGACACCGGGAAGGGGAGATGCACCTTTAAATCTAATGATGAGTCAGTGCCTTTGATTTGCAATTTAACACGTGGCACAGGGAAAACAATTTTCACTCCGAAGAAATTCCCAGCTGGAGGCATCGAGCTATTTGTGTTTGGGAAAACTATTTACTTACTAGGGGCTGAAAGTCCAATTAATTTGTGAGGAGTGCAGGACTTGCATAGACAATTGACAAGAGCAGACGCTGCTTCTGTCCAGTGTCGTCAGATTTTAAGCTACACATTTATTTTATGTCACAGTAGCAGGATTTAGTACGAAGCAGCACTGCCAGACTATGATTGCCCACGAATTCCTCAGCAAGCAATTAGAAACTTGCTATTTAATATCCCCGGATTTGCTCTGGAGCTGGTTACATGGAAGCCCCAAAGCCCTGGACTGGCCCCATATTTTCAGAGTTTGGAGGCTGAGGCACGGTAGGAAAAACCCTGAAGACTGTCAGCACAGAGGGATTTCATTAATTTTACCACTGGTTGGATCAGTGTCTGCAGTTGCAACACCAATAATAATATTTGAGTGGTGTCACAGCCAGTATTTATTGCAGGTTTCCTTCCTCTTGCTCTGCAATTCTTACTGCTCAGACTGGTTTTATTTCTTCTTCTACAGAACCAGAGAAGAAATGCAGTCCCACACAGAGGCACTACCACTTTGCTCCTCTCATTGAGAAATCAGCAGCACAAGCCCTGACAGGGTTGGTTCACCCAAAATCATACAAAGCACCATTTAAAAAAGGTGACCCTTTTCCCTGGCTTCTGATACCAGAACTACTTGTAAGGAGGGTTTGAAAGATAACAACCAAGTCTCGCCCCCTCTAACAGCTGTCCAGAGCCCCAAGATGAGTATTAGTATTGGGAAAAAATATAAAAATACAAACACTCCACTAAAAAACCACCAATTTCTCTCCAAAATATCTGTGGTGGTCCTTGTCTTAGCTATGTTCTAAAAGTAGAACTTCCCACCTGTTTTGCCCTCTGCAATTAGTGCTGAAGAGCTGAGCTGCCAGGCAGTGATTCCAGCAGTGGAGACGACTTTGGAGCTGTCCAGGATTGGCCTCATGCTCACTGGTGTCCATGTAGGGCTGGGGGGCAACATCTGCCCTCCCAGCAACTGCTGAGATTCCCATGGCCAGGATAAACGCTGGCTGGATCAAATGCTTGATCCTAAATGATTCCAACAGGACTCACTCCTGCTTTCCCAGCGGAAGGTGGGAAAGGGCACCACGTGCTGGCAGAGCCTGAGGCCAGTCCTCCCCAGGACTCGGGGTTTGTGTGCCTGAGGGGCAATTTTGGGGGTTTAATTGTCATTCCCCACCAACAGTCCCGCCTGCAGCTGTGTGACCCTGCCACCTGAGCACAGATCAAAGAGAAACCAACATCAGAGCCTCTCCAAAATCCACTGTGCTCACTCAGAAAAGAGCAAAAGAAAGAGTTTGTTTTTGGAACGACAGCATTTTTTTTTCCTGCCCGTTTTCCTCAGGTTTCTACCAAACAATTTCCATGCCTTGAAGCTTTTCCTGCATTTTCTGGAGAACTTCATCCATCTTGATTGTCACCATTTTCAGAACCCAAAAGCTAATTTAGCACTCTCTCAAATACTACCAACATCCCCCAACAACTTTGATTTCCCCACAAAACACTGAAGACACCGTAGCTCAAGGTCTGGCAAAGTATTAGTCTTATATCTGATCCAATATTTGTGTTTAAAATAGACTGAAAACACAGCAGCCAGTTAAATCAGTACCTACAAAATAAAATAAGAATATCCTTAAGGTGCAAGGAATTATTTCGGCCTGTTAGAGCTGGATCCCTGCGATTCCTGCTTCCCACAGGTGCTCCACCAAGCCTTTCCCTGTTGTGTGCTCCAACATCCCAGTACCTCCCACCCGTAACCCAGTTTCCCCACCTCCAAAAACTGCTGATGTTGCCTCGAACGCCACCAGCTCTGCAACTGCTTCAGAGTTCAGCTCCGCTCTCGTGGCCTCTTTAAGCTCCCAATTTTACCTTTGGAATGATGCCAAACTTCAGTCAGAACATGCATTTTTTTTTTTTTTTTTTTCCTCCCCACTGCTCCTGACACTTTTACCAACCATTTTTTATTTGCCCCTTTTTTTTTTTAAAATTATTATTATTTCGGATACAGCGAGGAGACAGAATTACCCTGAAGGGGTGAACCACATTACACAGCAGAAAAGAATCTTTAAATGCAAACTTACAGATCTCGACTCTTATTAATCTCTCCCATTATTCATCTCTTATTTGGGGGTGTAGCAGTAACAGTGGCAGAATTTTAAGAGCAGTGACTGTGGAGATACACCAGGAAAGAGAAATCTCGCCAACTTCATGTCAAGTTTTAACATCTATAGTACTTAAATTAAATGTAATATTTCCTTACAAGCCAACTTAGGGGTCAATCCATAGAAAAATGGGATAGGGCCCTTCCCATTTTGCTCGGTCTTGTTCAGGGAGCAGCACTGGAATAAAAAAAGATGAACAAAGGCAGAAGTTTTGTTTCCAGGAAACCTTCACCAGCTGCTTCTCTCTCAAATAATGGCCCTTTCCCTGGTCAGCTTTAATTAAAACCTCCCGGCACAAAAGAGGGGTCAGGATTGGCTTCAGAAAGCAGAAATATTCACCTGAAAGGCACTTCAGAATGAGAAATGTATTAAAAGGTTGGACATAAAACAGATTTCTTCACTCCATTCATTCCTCCTCATTCTCCTTAAAGTATATTACGGGAGTTTATTTTTTACAGCCTTTTTCAGGAGAGTTTTTCACTGAAGGGTCTGACCAGGCAAACTTTACTGAGGGAAAACTAAATTATTTTCGTTTTTACTGCCTTCTGAAGCTCATCTTTCTTTCTTTTTTTTTTTTTTTTAGTGGAGAAAGAATAAAATATCTCACTAAAACAATTCAATGTTTTCAGAGCTGCTTTCTACTGAACTTGTTCAAATAATAAATAAATGATACAGAGAAGTGGATTTATCATTATTTTTTTTTTTTTAATTGCTTTTTCTGACCCCACCCTCCCCTTACATATTTAGGGTTCTTTGGACTGGTTGCTTATTGGGAAGGGTGGGATGAGAGGGTTCAGCTTTTCTCTCCAGAACTTTCTGGAATTGTGACCTGATAACATCTTGATGCCTCCACTAAAAAGTCTCTGAGCACCGCGTTTGAGTGGCAAAGTTGCTCTGTTTTTTTAGTAATTGTATATCACCGGTATAATTTAATGTGAATTTAATGAAACCATGGGTTTAGAAAAGAAAATTAACCAATTTGAGAAGGATTACCACAATGGAGCAGCTGATGAAAGCCTAACACTGCTCTGAAAAGTAAAACTGTGCCTGATTTACATTTATATTGTGCCTTTTTTTTTTGGCAATTGTTTTTGTATTCCTCCTCAATTATTCTGAGGCTGTGTTTTATTACTCTAAATAAGAGAATAATAAAATATGGTTACTACATTAGATTTTTTTTGAAAAAAAGGGATATGTAGAGTCTGGCAACAAAGGCTGTTTGCTTAAAGACCCGAGGAAATAAATAACGTTTTTGAGCTGGAAACAATAAGAGTAATAAACCAAGTTCTTCCACAGACTGGGACTGTGGGAAAAACAACCCTGCAATTCCAACAGAGCAGAATAAAAAGTGGGGATCATTCTCAGAGTACTCTCCTGGTTCCTTGGGGGAAGCCTCAGCTTTGGTGATGAAGATGTGCTGGAGAAATGCACCCAACAGCCACCAGGATCCTACTGTCCAGCCCAAGGGGGATAATAGGATTTAAAGGCACTTCACAGGCAGGAATAATTTAATTGCTTTAAAGAGAGACATTTTCAAAAGTGTTTAACCACGAAATATTCCTAAATAATCTCCTCTCCTTTATTAGCCCTCGTCACCAGGCAGCTCCTGCCCTGCCTTTGGGACTCGCTGGATGCACAGAGAGCTGTTCAGATGCCTGAAATCGGACGTTTTCTGCTGGAATTAAGCATGGAAGAAACTAGATCTGCCTCAGAGGATGTAATATCAGCTGTCTCACAGGACACCAACTCTCAGGTTCCCAAATTATCGGGTCATTTTAAACCCACACCACAATCAGCTGTCCCACCCCATCGTGGCAACATCTCCATTAACACCAAAACTCTCGCTAAGCAAAGTATGACTGGAAAACTTATGTCTTTATGCTTCGAATTTGATATTTCACAGCTTGTTCTCGAGGCAGAAAACTTCATCTACAAGATGGGGAACAAAAAAAAAAAAATTAAAAAAAAAATCAGCTTTTCAGGCTTGATTTCTGCTGTCCCACTTAAGGGCTGGTGTTAACTACCACAAGAGCTTAAGGAAAACCACCTCCTGCTGCCAACGTCACATTAAGGGTTCAACCAAGCTGGAATTTACTGCTGTGGGATATATGCCTGGGAAAAGGGCTTCCAGAGGTTAGGAAAAGCAGGTTGATGTCATAACACAAGAAAAAAGTACATAGAGGCTAAAATTCCTTGAGAAAAAAAAAGACATGTATTGGAGCTCTATAACCTAGCTAGTTAAAAAATAAAATATCTTTATATATATATTTATATATGCTGTATATATATATTTATTATATGAAATATCTTCTATGAAAATAAAATATGAAAAATAGAATGTTTATCCATACCCTATATATCTCTCTCTCTATATCATACATATATCCATATAATATATAGATCTAGATATCTAATTGTATAAAATACTTTTCTTTTTTAACATTAAATAAAAGAAAAAGCCACCAAACCTGAGGTGGAGGCAACAGTTCCACGCTGAAAACTGAACTTTGTTACTTTGTCACTGAAAGGACGGAGAAAATTGTACATAAAGGAGTTGGGTTTCAAAGCAAAGAAGTGAAAAGGTACAAAGCAAAGTGCATTCATGATATACACTCAGAAGTATCTTTATAAATACATAAAGGAAAAAGTGGGATATTTTAGCTAAAGTAACTAGTGCCAACATTTAGCCACCCCTTTTGGTGGGATGAAATCAGGTATTTCAGTGACTTCAGTTTATTTCACCGTGTTACACTTGCGAGTTTTGCACCACTTTTTTGTTCTTTTCACGCCAAAACACGTCACATCCCTCAAAACGTCTCCCCCTTTGGAAAGGCTGCTCCTCACATACCCACGGAGATGCTCCTCTTTCCTCTAAACCAGCAGAGGCAGGAGCAGGGCTCGACCTGTCATCAGCTCCCACCTTCAGTTCACAAGCCCCCGTGGGAGTGATAACATTTAAATTTGCATGAAAGGAGATGAAGTTGCAAAGCTCCACAGCCTGAATGGAAGCAGAAACAACCTGTCTGCAAACCAGACTGAACTTCCAGCAGGGCAGGGGAGGAGTGGGAAGAGCTCTCTGGTTCCCATTCCTTGCTCCAGACTGGGGGATGTTGCTTGGCAGAGCTCAAAAACAGGGAATGAACTCCTGGACTTGGAAATCACGGTTTGCATCACTTGGACTTACAGCAGATCAGTTTTATTTTGTAATACATATCATTGAGGGGCTGGAGCGTGTCCAGAGAAGGGAACAGAGCTGGGAAGGGGCTGGAGCAGCAGGAGCAGCTGAGGGAGCTGGGGGGGCTCAGCCTGGAGCAAAGGAGGCTCAGGGGGGACCTTCTGGCTCTGCAACTCCCTGACAGGAGGGGGGAGCCGGGGGGGGTCGGGCTCTGCTCCCAGGGAACAGGGACAGGAGGAGAGGGAACGGCCTCAGGCTGGGCCAGGGGAGGGGCAGGTTGGATATTGGGGAAAATTTCCTCCTGGAAAGGGCTGTCCAGCCCTGGCACAGCTGCCCAGGGCAGGGGTGGATCCCCATCCCCGCAGGGATTTAAAAGCCCTGTGGATGCAGCACTTGAGGACAAGGGTTAGTGGTGGCCTTGGCAGTGCTGGGGATGGTTGGACTTGATCTTAGAGACCTTTCCCAACCTAAACAATTTTCTGATTCTGTTGCAAATCCCTGGGACAGGTCAGAGTCACAGTCAGATGTTTGAAGTTACACCTGTGGAACTTCCAAAAGGTGACCTGAGGTTTCTGCAGTGTTTGTAAACTACCAATACTACTCCAGGTCAGGATTTTCCATGTAAAATTCTCTAGCTGATCTGTGGTAAAAGAGATTCAGCAAGACATTTATTATTTACCAAGTCTGAACTGAAAGAAAAAAGATCAGTGTTGAAGGCTGGACAGAGCTTGGAGCAACCTGGGATAGTGGAAGTTGGCCCTGCCCACGGCAAGGAATGGAATGAGAAGATCTTTAAGGTGTCCAACCCAAACCATTCTGGGATTCTATGATAAAGCTTGACCTAAGCTCAGCCTCACAGTTTTTTTTCTGATATAACCTTACAGCAAAGACAGCAAACCCCTTCCCTGTGAAGTGCCACTACAACAAAGCTCAGCTCACAACATGTCGGGTGAATCCTGGCCCGTCAGGGTTTTATTTCAGCCCCACACGTGTGAGGGTTTGGGTGAGGCTCACAATTATTCACCTGCGAGCCCAACCACTCGTTATTTATCTTGCAGAGCAGTTTGAAGAGCACAACTGTGCCAGGGGCTGTGCAGGGAGCAGGGAAATGCCGTGGCAGCAAGGGGATCTCGCGGTATAATTGATACAATTATTGCTGCCAGAACACCTCACCCACTGCATTGTTCACAAATTAGCTGGAGAGCCACAACTTCTAATGACCTTTTCACTTGCGTGGGAATAATTTCTGCAGCAGCCCTTTTTAGTTTCTGTAATTAAAGTCATTTAAAAGTTTTAACAAGAAAGTGCACTCAAGGCACATGAACTGATAAAGGGAAATGTGGCTTCAAGAGCTCTTTTCTCCCCCCCACCATGCAGAGCTCCTACTGTGTCACAAAATTACAGAATGTCCATCTCTCAGTTTGGCTCAACAACAAAGGATTTCCACCTACTCACTCCATGCTTTTCATATGTTTATTTTTAAAATCTGGATGCTTTAATGGGGGAAGAAACGAAATCTATTGCTATGACCGTGTGCCAGAGTTAAATGGGAACAGAGAACTGGAAGAAAGTTTGGAGCACAAGGAAGCCAAGAAGCCAGACAGGTGCCAAAGCTGAAGCATTTTTATGCTCCAATGTTATTTAGTTTTTGAGTTTTATGCTTCTCTAATTAGTTTTTAAGGCTGCAGTGCTTGTTATGCCCATTTCTGCAATTAATTTGGGTATGGTTGTTTTCCACAGAAAGATTATTTCTTTCCATTCAAAGGTCTGTGTACAGGTTTAACTGCAATATTTCTTTTGAATACTGAAAACATGGAAAGGACTAAGTTTTAAAGACACTGAAGCAAAGAAAAAGTTACTTTCAAAGTCTAATTCTTCACCCACAGTATGAATTTGGTGCTCCTGTATCATGATGACGTTGGTAAAGAAGTCACAGGGCCTAAATATCTTTACAGAAGTGCCCCAAAAAGCTAAATTTTGATTTTTCTATGATGTTCCCTGTAGGCACTGACCAGCCTCCAAATGATGCAGATCAACTCCAACCACAAACCATCCTGAAATATTTTTAAGCCACTAATTTAACTTAATAACTATGAAAAGCACTTACTTATATTCTAAAGGAGTTTTAGCACTTAGTGTGACAACTGAAACATACCAATTCCAACTCCAAAAAAAATATTTCCTAGTAGAAATCACTATAAAACAATAACTTCAGGACATTCTGCTGTGGTCTACCTAATATGTAGAGACAGTTATTGTTCCCAAGGAGAGCAGAAGGTGAGACTGGGTTTAACTTTTTGGCTTTTAAATGTGTGGTTAGGAATAATCCCCCCCACCCAGTTTCAATATTCTGCGAGTGAAAAACTACCAGGAGGATTGTTTATAATAAAAGCTGATCTTATAAATCAAGAAACACTCTTATATACAGTAAAAATGGTGGGGAAAAAAATAAGGAGAAAAAGAATGTTTCGAAAGCCAAAGAGTCCATAAAAACTGGGTTTTACTGCATGTGTTTGATCCCTGGGTCAAGTTTAATACACCACATAAAGGAATTTAGTTGGAAGTGCTGTTTTTCGGGAAGGTGGAACGTGAGCACCCTGTTCTGTCTGGGGCTTTGCAACTTCAGGACTTATTCGGGGCTTTAAATAACAATTAAACAGCCTCACATATATACAATTAAACTGCAGTCGTTAGGAGATTATGAGCCTATTAAACACCAACCTCTGACTGATAAATAATCAGAATAAATAGGTGCACTTGCCTCGTGGTTATAATTAAATGACAATGGACAGTTTATTACTGCACTCCAATGTCTTTGCACTTGTGGAAACCATTAACAGGGTAAATGATGATATTCTTTTATTGGTTTGAGGCAATAAACTGTCATAACAAATATCAGGCAAGAAGGTATTTGGCCTCACACTCCGAATTTGGGCCATTTTACTTTTGATTTTAAAAATTTCAATACTAAGACTTATCATAGTCTGGCAGAGACAGAACATGCCCAGTGAATTATGGAAGAGTTGAGTCTTTTGGAAACAGGAGGAGTCGCAAGCTGAGGCACCTGGAAAGTTGTGGAAAACTGGTGTGACTGTTCAGGACTTCACAAACAGCAATTTTTCCATCACATTAGGAACACACCAGAGCTGGGAATCGAGAAAACATTTCCTAACTTTTTTTTTTTAAAAACAAACCACCCTGATAAACTGAATTAAAATGGCAACATCTGGTAAAAGCTAAAAATCAAGTCTGATCCCTAAAACTCGCCCCCATTCCTGCTGGCCAAAGTGGAAACAGTTAATTACCCATTTTACAATAAATTAACTGAACATTTTGGTCTAACAAGAGATAGAGAAAAATAATCACAACTTATCTGTCACAGATACAGAAAACATGGTCTGGGGTTTTATTTAGGTGATGGGATCTGAAAAAACATTCCAAGGTTTACATGGTAGGACAGAGACCACATGACTGAGAACTAAAAATGGATTTTCAGGGTTCTGCCTCACTTTTGCTCATTAATCCCACATTAATTTTGCTCTACTCGTGGTTTGTGGGATTTTTGTTATGCCCAGGGAATACTTCCCTACATATCTACCATGTCACAACTCGATTTTTTCCTTAAACACCTGTTAAACCAACAAACGTGTCAGAGGAAAGCACCTGCACACAGAAATATAGATTAATCTGCCATAAAGCCTTACGAATCTTATTTCTTTTTTGATTGAGTGGTTTCTCAAGCTGAACAAAGAGGTGTCACTTCTTTTGAGTGATATCTCTGCCAGTTGTGCCTTTTGATCATCCATAATATTGATGAGCCGTGGCATTGAAGGGAGGTTAATGAGCTCCTGAAAGCTTTTAATTGCTCCCTTCCTGAGACATCATGGACTAAACTGCCTGTGCCACACCAGCTTCAAATATTTCCTCTTATTCCAGAACACAATTTATATGATTTCTCATATTGATTGTTCGAATTATCCCACCCAGTAAACAGAGGTGGTGCAGAAATTCCAAAAGGAACTCAAAACTTGGAGAATCGTAGAATGATTTAGGTTGGAAAAGACCTTTAAGATCATGGAGTCATCATGCCAAGCCCACCACCAACCTGTGTTCCCACCCACGTGTCTTTTAAATCCCTGCAGGGATGGGCATCCACCACTGCCCTGCTCAGCCTCCCCCAGGTCTTGACAACCCTTTTCCAGGAAGAAATTTCTCCTAATAAGTTCCTTTTATCAGTAAATTCACCTCTTCTCAGGGTTGCCACCTCCTTTTTTTAATCAGCTCCTCTGCCACCACCTATAGAGACACTTTAGGTGGCAGAACCACAGAAGTTCTGATATGAGCCATCACATAAGTCAACACCCAAGGCAAGGAAAACACAGGACATCAATATTTATAGGTCTTGAAAGGCCACTGTCAGGTTTTATTTCTGAACTTGATGCATGTTAGAGAAAATAATAAGCAAGAGAAAACAGCAATAAAGCAAAGGAGAAGTTAAAGTGCTTTGAGAGATTAATTCTCAAAGCAAGACAATGAAGTGGCTGGAACAGAGAGTTAAAGTGGTGTCAAATCTCTCTGAGATTATAAAGGAGCCTGGTGGACAGATGGATTGGGCAATCATTTGATAGGAATCAGTTTATAACAAAGATAAAACAGAAATGAAGAAAGGGAAGGAGATGTTTTATGTCTGAAAACAGCAGGGTTGGGGACAGGGAGTTACCAGCTGGCTTTTGTGTTAATTTGATGGCAGTTGTTTTACCAGAGAGTGACGTCTTTGAACGGGCAGGATGAGCGAATAAATCAGGAAGATGCAGGAGAGATCAATGCCCTGCTCAGGAGGAGCCATTTAGAAGGCAAACAAGATGCAAGGAAGAACAAACAGTGGAGGAGTTGATTCAGAGAGAGGGGAACCAACAGAAAAATGGGGTACAGAAGAAGCGACAGACTTTATTCCGAGAGAAACCAAACCAACAGAGCTCATCTGCAACTGATAGCAGCCTGTATTCCAGGTGTGACATTCCAAGGGATGCAGCTATGAGTCACACAAATCACCATCACTTGACCCATTTAGGATCAGCTGAAATCTGGGACTGTGAAATGGCCCTTTAAAAAAAAAAAAAAAGGCAACTGAATTTCTGAGATGACTTAAAGACAGGGCCTTTCTCCTGCAAGTCACAAAGCAAACTTTAGTGGTAACATGATAAACTTCTGAGAATAAGTAAACTTAATTTAAAGAAAATGAGGGCAAGTTAAGTCACCTTTATTGCCAGGGACAGGAAGTATCTCCCAGACTTGCAAACAAAGAGGGGTTACAAGAGCTCTTACCCAGCTCCTGTGAATATTAACAGAAATGCCCCATAACTTGGACATTTTCCTGATGCTCTCCAAGTTTATCATTTGCAGGCAATGCCTTGCTGCAGGTTTGGAGCAAAGTATTTTGATGCCATGGATGGACATTCTCAAAAGCAGGCAGATAAGGGTAATACTGAGTTTGCATTTGAAAACTGGGCGTGATTTTTCTCCATTTCACTTGCTGTGCTTTATTCAACTCCACAGCTATTCCTGCTGAAGAGACTGTTCCAGGGGCAAACTCTTATTGCAGGTTTTTCCCCTTTAGAGTATACACATTATCAATCAGTAATTGATGCACCAACCATTTTGCTTATTATATTTATAAAAAAAATTCCCTGACTTTCATTCCCTGGAGACAAAATACCAAGCCCACCTCTCTCCTTTCACTGCTCTGAACCCCAAAGCAAAGAGTCTCTGCCACATGCCCCTAAATACACACATTTCTCTGCAAGCCTCCATAATCCCTCCCCAATAACACCCCCCTGTCTCCTGGTTCATTTTGTACATCCTTTCCATAAACTCCTGATGTTTGAAATCCCCAATCACTCTTCTCACTCAGCCATGTCTCACTCATGCCAGTAATTTCATACTTTATATTAAAAAATTTGTAACTCCCATTCAGCAATCTTATTACAGAAGATAGGCAGCTCTTCCCTCTCAGCTCTGCTCTGATTTACATCTTTACTGTAGGTATCTTCCACTGACCATTGTTACCCAGTGGATAAACCACCTTGGGATTTAGGCAGCGACATCTGAATCTCTTTCCACCCTCATTACTTCAGCTAATAAAACACGGACAGGAACTTTGCAGTTTAGAATGCAGCTGATTTGTGAAATACAGCCCCTCCCCAAACATTATTCTGATTTTTCAGTTTAGGTTTTTTTTCTGTTGGATGGTTGTTTTGTTTGTTGTTTTTTTTTTTTCCCCCCCATCCTTTCCTGCAAACACATCCTGCCCGGGGCTGGAGGAACACCTACAGCGTGGCCTTGGTGCTTCCACGCAGGCACACCACGGTTCATCTCAGGGGAACCCCCCAGGGAAAACCTGAAGCTGAAACTGGAGGAAGCTCCCAGGAACCTGAGAGCATTTTCCAGCTCTGCTCTTCCTCCGCCTCCACTGCTCCAGGGATAAATCACACCCCAACAGAAATTTCCACCCGCACTCCCTAAAAGCATCTGCTGAGCACGTCCTGCTTACACAACCATTTCACCCGACCAGGGGATGTTTAACAGATTCAATAAGCACCCGATTTGAAAACTGGCTACCTTGCAACATTATAACAAATTCAATTAAAAATAAAAGCTTGCAAGCATGTTTTAGGACGTGATTAGTAAACAAATAACCTTACCTAGTGTAGGGCTTCAGCTGGAAAACATCGAGAGGAGATACCTTGTGTTGCTTATTTGATTTATTACCACTGGAGCTGGATCCTTTTCTCTAAAGCCCTGCAAGAGCTGGAGAGGGACCATCCAATACTCACTCACTGCAAATAAAAAAAGTCTAGGGCTTACCACAGATATCCACTTCAAAAAACAAAACCCAGGCTAAAAGGAGCCCTTTTTATACCTTCCCAGGCCACACCCTCCCAGGGTTTTGGTGGTGCTCAAGCCCTTTTTCCCCAGGTGAACCAGAGCAGCAGGATTTTCTTGATTGCAGATTGATTCCCACCTGGGAGCCAGGCTGTTCCTCACACTGAGCAGTGATTTACACCACGAGTGACTCCACAACCTGCAGGTAACAGCAGTTTTGGAGAACCCACCTCCCGCTGGGCACACGGGGCTTCTCATCATCCCAACAATGTATTTGGTACCCACGGAGAATACGTAACAAGATGTACAACGGGCAACCCCCCCCAAAAAAAAACCCGGAGAGCTACTCCTGAAATTCAAATTCTGATTTCCATTCCAAGTATAGGGAAGGTCAAGCAACTAATTTGGAAGTTGCAGGGCGATTTGAGTAAGGAAATTATGGCAGGTAACCCGTCAGGAGTGGCAATTCACCCATAATGAATTAGATTTGAAATTGAATTTTAAAATAACATCAAGGCTACTGTCATCCGATCTGTCACTGTAGGGTTAAGGCTAAAAATAAGGTTGGTTTAAAGAAATACAGTAATTATATTCATGTCTTTAACACTCACAGTAATAATTATGTCATTACAAAAGTTATCAATTTTATCCTGCTGGATTCAAATCCTTGCTGTGCATTTGAAGGCAGTGGTGTCATAAGCACAAAAAACTGGTTTAAGTGCAAAGCAAAACACTTCTGGAAGCCGTACCAGGAAGTACTCTGGTCACACCACTTAAATTAGCTCCAAACGTGGCCAAAACATTCCCATTTTTGAGAAAGGACTCTCCACTCCGACATAAAATACGTGACATCTCAAATCGTGTTTTAAAGCATAAAATGGAAATACTGTACAAGCATTTCTCTGGCCTCTCTGACCTCCCTGCCATCACTTGGACACCAAAAAATTCCCTGCTGTTCCAGCGCCGGGACACGGCCGCGATGCCCTTCCTTGTCCTCGGAACGTCTCCGTGGGTTTGGCTTTTTGTACCAGAGCAGCAGCAGAGCTTTTGGAGGATATTTTCTGACCTGTGGGATCTTTTTTACATAGAGGATGTGCTGTGGAACTCAACACCTATTACCCAGCTGCTGCAACTATGGAGGTTATGCCACCACTCGATGTGTGAGCTGCTCCAGAACCCTTTTCCCCTGTTAGGAATCCCACAGAGTTGGGATGATGCTGCAGGAAAACTGTCCATAAAGAGCCACAAAGATGTCTAACAGTGGTTTCAACACACCATGAAAGCAGAACGCTCCAAAGCAGCACTGAAGGATTTCAAAGGAGTGGTCAAAATGCTGCAAGTGTTTGAAGATGGAGCTGAGCAAACATTGACTCTTCCCCGAGCCAACACTGAAATCCTGCTGGGGTTTGCAGCTGCCTGTTTAGAGCCAGGGAAAAATGATTTCTGTAACACAGAAGGCACACAGGTTTTTGGTTGCTTCAGGTTCCTCATTCTACTGCGATTCTCACCTAATTTTTGACACACTGACAAAATACAGAGATGCCAACAGAGACTGCGCTTTCTGATTTTAAGTAGACTGAAATGGTTCAAAAGTCTTGTTTGCTCGTGACTTTTATAGAAAATTGAAGTGCTCATGGCATAAATAAACCTCAACAGATTTTTTGACTAGTCTGTTGGGGTCTTGTTTCTTTGCTGATCATACAGCAAAGCAAAATGTTCTCGTGGTACCCAAAACTTCTTATTTTCCATGATGTGATTTAATTAATTTATTGTTCAGGTTTTTTGTAGTCAAAGCCTATAGAGATTTTTCCACATTAAAGGAGTCTGATTTGAGTGGCTGGAGAGTCCATGACTGGGCTGCTCAGGGAGAAACAGGAAGAAATAGGGGAAGGGAATCTCATTAATGTTAACAGAGTTGTGCTCACTTGCAGGGACATTCATTGTGACCAATTTCAGCACCATTATTTCTGTGACATAAACATGATTATTTTTCCCCACTCTGGGAAGCTTCTACAAACACTCATGGCTGGTAAAATTCATCTGATTATGGAAACCCTGAGGTGTGAAAAACTGCTTAAACAGCTTTTGAACTTCTCTGTAGAACCACTTATTGAATAAGAGTTCAAGTGTCAGAAGTGTGAGATCTTAGTGCTGTAGCTGATAAAGGGAGGCAATGGCAATAACTGTGTCATCACTGTCATTTATATCACCCCATACACCAGCAGGGTGCTGTATTTTATAGCATTATGTGACTTTTCTGAGTGGTGGATGAACAGTCTGGTCCAGGGTGGGTGGGAATGAGCTGAGCATTAAGATCCTTTCCAACCCAACCTATTCTATGACTTTTCTTAGAGCTAATTGCTCTCAGGGGTTACTTATTGCAATGTTTGCTGGAGCTCATACGTCTGAAGATGTCACCAAGCTGGCCCTCTTGATCCCACTTGTTATATTCAGTGACTTCTTAACAGTAGCTGGGAAGTGAAAAAGCGACTGATGAAAATAACCCAAACCAGAAAGAAACCCAAAGGGAATTCCTGCAATATTTACTTTTCAAGAATTGTGTGGCTTTGTGGTTTTTATTTGGTTGGTCGTTTTTTCCCCCTCCTTAACGTGATTGGAATCAATGACTTTTCACCTTCCTACTGCTTTGGAAGCCTCAATGTTTCCTTCAGCTTGGGCTCATCAGAGCTCTGCCATGGATAAAAAGAAGCACATAAATGCTGACCCAGCAAACAAAGGCTGAGAACTAAGTTCTCAAGTCCTCTTTTTGTGCACCTGATTTTAAATACTCGGGGTCTTGCCAGCACGTGCCGTGACTGCTCGGGGAAGGTTTCAGAACTCCATTTTATTGCTGCGTATATGAAAAAAAAAGATTAAACAGTCTTGAGCATCTTGCTGTAGAACAAAGAGCTGCAGCTATTTCCTGAGGCTGTTTTTGATGGGTTAGTTAAGAGCCATAATGCATAGATTTTGTTCTTTGCTCAAACATCATCCATCTAAGCTGTAAAAAGAAGGAAACTTGGCATTTCTTGCCTTCTGGTCACTGAAATTGGCTGTCAGGATACCTGAGCCATTTGCTTTACTGTCATGTAGCTGCTGACACGGCAGAAAAACATTATTATGAGGGGTTTAGCAAGGGAACATTGGCAATTGTGTAAGAAATACACCCTCTCTGCTCCTAGGGTTATGTAAGCCCTTTTATCTCTAGGTATGTAAATATATGTCCCAAGACACTCTTATCCCATTAGATGTGTTGCTGATAAGATCTGTTGGAAGAGGGGGTTAGAGATGATCCAGCTAATGAACTGCTTGCAGGAGAGGGGTTATTTCGGGTGACCCAACCTCTTGAAGTCTTAATCTGCCTGCTCCCCACACTCTCAGTGTGTGCAGGATGATTTTTGCCCGGGCAGCTGCTCCCTTTGCCTGAGCTTTCCTTTTGCCACTTGTGAAAAGATGCTGATTCTCTTTGTAAAGTGTTTGAGTTCCAGGGCATGAAATACAAAATCCACAACGAACTGCAAACTGAGTCCCCCTCCCTTCTCATGGTACTGCTGAGTTATGAGCTTGCAGTGACAGGACAAGGGGGAATGGCTTCAAGCCAAAGAGGGTGGATTTAGATGGGATATTGGGAAGAAATTCCTCCCTATGAGCGTGGGGAGGCCCTGGCACAGGTTATCCAGAGAAGCTGTGGCTGCCCCTGGATCCCTGCAAGTGTCCAAGGCCAGATTGGAGCAACCTGGGCCAGTGGAAGATGTCCCTGCCCGTGGCAGGGGGGTTGGAACAAGATGAACTGTACAGAACTTTCAGGTGCCTTCCAACCCAAATCATTCAGTGGTTTTATGAAAATTCTGCTTTGGCTGCATTTGTTTGTTTAATTTTGGGTTATATACTGAAGGTGTCCCCGCCCTTGGCAGGGGGGTTGAATGAGATGATCTTTAAGGTCCCTTCCAACCCAAACCATTCTGTGCTTCTCTACCACAGGTGATGAAACCTCTCTGCTTATTTTAAAGTATGAATTTTTTCCTGCTTTACCCCAAACATAAAACTCTTGTCTGCAATGTCAGTTCATCACTTCTGGCTCTGCCTCTCTCATCCCACCCTTTATCCCACTTCAGATTACAGGGAGAGATTGTTGCAGTGTCATGATTGATGAGATGTATCAGCACTCACTGGGTAATATTTAACATATTTGAGAACATCTGTCCAGTTAATGTGGTTTGCAAGAGAGCTTTCTGTCTCCTCCAGAATGCAACGGCTCCCCAATTAATAAAAGAGAACTAATTTTAGAATGGTTGAAATGAACAATTAGAAGATCCATAAAGGCATTTCTGTGCGTGGCATTAAATATAGCAAGAATTAATTTGCTGGAGTGGTTAAACTGTGCGTGACAGGATTTTAGTGGGGGTAAAAAAATCATGTAATGCAAATAAAAATCTAAGCAGAAGAGTGGGAATCAAGCATAATTTATGGGTAGGGACTGTGCTCACCACACACACTTTAGTGTGCTTGCAAAAGGGGTCTCAATTAAATATACCATATAAAATTAGAGCAGCAGGGGGTTTGCTTTTAGTCACATAAAGCACGTTTAAATGAATCAAAACTCATTAAAAAACTGTATAATTACAGTTAACTAGGAGAGAAAAAAAAACAACAAAAAAGGAGATTCTGGACAGAGTAGATGTTAAAAAAAGAGAGAGATGGTGGCTGTGACTGGACAGAAAGACAAAAATAGGTCATGGGAGGAGAAAAATGAGCCCACAGAGGATGAGCATGATGGAAAATCCCTGCAGGAAGCACTGGTGAGTATGTCATTAGTGGGAAGTGCTTCTGAACGGGAGGGTCACACGGCTGGGATTTGTCTTAAGGTGTCACTGTGTTATTCTGCTTTCACGTGGTGTTTTATTGGTCCCTCCTGGCATATAACAGTGAGAAAGAGGAGCCTGCCCAGTACCAGTGGAGAGCACAGGATGTGCTCAGTGACCTCCTGAGGTCCCTTCCCACCTCAGGTATTTTAGGATCCGGCACAGCCCAGCAGTGTCTCCTTCCCCAGTTGGTTTATCTGAGCAGAGCTGGGGGAACACCCTCTCAGAGGGGCTCAGCCCCCCCTGCTGATGGGACACAGGCCACCTTGCTCTGGGATGTGGCCATGCTTGCCCCTGAAGGGAGGATGACTTCTTCAGCTTAACACCAAAAGCAGAAGGGCTTTGTGACAACCAGTGGAGGAGGGAGCAGTCACACCACAGCAGGAACCTGCTGATCCATCCACCCAGAGATCCTACTGCTGTCACTGCTGGCTTTATCACCAGTGAGCCAGGCCCCACCACAGAATCACACAACCACTGAGGTTGGGAAAGCCTTCCAAGATCATCCAGTCCCCCCTGTGCCCGATGCCCACCTTGTGCCCCAGCCCAGAACACTGAGTGCCACGGCCAGGCCTTCCTTGGGCACCTCCAGGGCTGGGGAATCCAAACCTCCCTGGGCAGTCTGTTCCAAAACATAACAACCCTTTCCAGGTAGAAACTCTTTGTTTGTAGGCACTGCAAAAAGCACATTTAAAGCAAGGCCCTCACCCAGTGACCTACAGCCTGTATGACTTGTCCAGTTGTCCTGCACCACGAGGTGACTGGGGCACTTCAGAGACGAAAACCCCCCTGACCTCAGGAGCCTGGGTTCCTGTGCCAGTTACTTTACTGGGTTCCTCAGCAGACTGACTTACAGACTTAGCATAGAAGTGCCACAGATGGTCCAAGGCAGCTCAGTGTTAAATGCAGCAGAACAAAAATCATAGCTGCTTTTGCACAGGTTTCCCTCGTGCTCCTGTAGGGCTGCACGTGAGTGGCACTTCCAGCAGCTCTCAAGGTCACACTGAGCTTCCTCCCTCACTGGCAAAGATGAATTTGAGTTCTGTTCGTGCTCCAAACTCATTTTTCCCTTAGTTAACTTCATGCTTTTACTTAGCTCTGCCTTTCTGGTCCAGCAGCCAATTCCAAATTTAATAAAACTTCTCATGTAGATCTCATTTTCCTCTATTTATCTACATTACTGAATTTCTCTCCCTCTTCATCCCTTTTTCCTGAGACCCAGCGCCACGTCCCAGTATTATTAGTACACAATTTGAAATTCATGCCTTCGGCAAAAATACTTCCTAATAACGTGGAAAAAAAAATAATTCTGGGGAGAATTATCAGGCAAACTCACGTTTGCTCTGATCTGCAGTGCAGAATCGAGCATCCTCAAAGCCACGTGATCTTCCTGGAGATTCCAACAGACAGTGGCAATTCCTGGGTTCAGAGGCTCTCATCCTGAAATCCAGCTGTCCCCATCAAAATATTCCATGGCACTGCACGTGCATGCCTTGGGGTCTAAGGAGAAGTGCTGCGTGGGACTACTTATCTTCCCAGCTGGGTCGTGGAGATGGCTGGACTTCGCCAGACTTTTTGGGATCTCAGGCCTGAACTGTGAGAAGTTCTCTGCCTGCAGGGATTTTCCCCTCCCCTCTGCCAGCCTGCCCATATCATTGAGTAACCCAGCGCAATCCATGGAGTTTCCAAGGAGGATGAACTCCAAGTCACGTGGCACTCGAGGAGAGGACACAACCGAGGGAGACGCACCAGCACTTACCCCGAATTTATGGAAGTGGGAGTCTATTTCTCATTACAGCTCACAGTAAATCATCCTCCTCCTGCTCTTGCTTGGAAACCGCTTCAGCTTCTGCTTTTATTTCCATCCTTTCGTATACATAAAATCTTTCAGAAGAAGCTGTACCAGTAAACACAAAATAAAACAAAATGAGTTGTGCTTTAAAAAAACCAGAAAAGATTTGCAAGAGACAGGAGGATCTTCGCACCACAAGACACAGATTCGCACGAGATATTCCCAAGTAATTTTAAATTTATCTCATTTATTTCTCTTTCAGAAGCTGGTTTGGACAAGTTGGCTCTGATGGTCTATTAAAAAAAAGAGTTTCCCAATTGAGAAAGAACAATCTCTCTGACCTAATCTAATCTAATCACCCTTCGCTGTCAGCAGAGCTCATCTGAGAGTGGCTCCTTTTGAGGGAAACAGGTAATGGGAGCACAGATTCCCTCCTGGTATTACAAAGAATATAAAGGAAGCCACCTGTTCTGCAGGACTATCAAACTGACTTTTAACATTTTTGGGCGCCCTGGAAGCAGAAACCACCATAATTAAGAAAATCGAGGTGTCTTTGAATCATAATGGTTGATTTAATTTTCTTTTACGAAAGGGAAATTTCAGGGTGGGGGGGAGTCATGTGCTCAGATAAATATCACTCACTCCTCTTTACCTGCTGTGTATCCCTGGTGACTGCCAGGCAGATGATCTGTAGTTTTCCAGGTTTACTGCTTTTCCATGCTGAAATGAAAATACCCATCAGTTACCAAAGACTTGAAACTAATGTCCAGTAGCTCCAGAGCACAGAACCAGATTTGTTTCACTCCTTCCCGCATGTTTTCCCAAAGCCAGAGGAGATGCACCAGTCTTTGTGGCCACCTCCTCTTGGCTTGTGGCAAACAAACACCCATGGAACAAGGGATCTGAGAGTTCATTATTCCATGTGCATGTGGGTCCTACAGAAACAACCACTGCACTTCCGTGGTGACTGTCACTATTATCCAAATGAACAGATATTATCCTTGATTTCCATGCAAACTTGAACTCAGAAGCAATTTCCTTCTTCCCAGGAAAAAAAAAAAATCTCTGCACATGGAACTTTCCCCCTGTTTTAAACACTGGTTTGTTCTCTATGACAAGAGAAGCACCCACTTACCTCAAATGTCCTTCCCTTCCACCAGCTGACCCAGGGTTCACCACCTGAATTGGGAGCAAGGCTTTTAATAGCTCTCCATTTCCAGCCCTGCCTGCACTGGGAATGTGAAAAAAAGCACCTTGGCTATAAAAGCAACTGTTCTACTCACACCAGCATGAGCCTTTGGAGAAACAGGGCTAAGAGGGAAGAAAATTGGGAAAGTAAGGCTTGGGAGTATAATCCTATTGGAAAAGTATTTTAGAATCTCTGGGTCACAAAGAAAACAAAAAAAAAAGGACAAAAAGAAAAAGAATCTTTGCAGGTTCTTTCTACTTTATCTGAAAGAAAAAAATCTTACTAGTTTTCATCGCAGTTCCGTGTCCTGTTTTAAAGAAACTATAATTTGTTCATGTCTTAAAGATGTTTCTACAGTTCCTTGGCTTCTTCCTCGTTGCTCTTTCCAACTGTCTGTCCTCTGCTGCTTCTCTACAAAATAGAGAGGGATCTCTTGGCCTAAAGGAAGGTCACCTGCCCCAAAGAGGGATACCTTCCCAAAGGGCCACAGCTTCAGCAGAGCCTTTTCCAGCAGGGATGGTGTTGTTTGAAACCTCAGCACTGGTCTGCAAGCACATCTCACCTGCCCTTGTTCTGTGAAGGCTGCACACGGTCATGGGTTGACAGACTCAGGTTGTCACCAGGTAACAAACCATCCTCCTTCAGGTCCCACGAGGTTGGAGAAGCTGTTGTGAAGTTTTCACGCTGCAGCTGAGATGCAACACAAGTAGTGAAGGGGGTAAGGACTCATAGTAAATTTTAACATATGGAGGTGAACCCAAGCGGACCCAAATCAGAGAAGGAAGAAATCCCCACCGTGAACATCACCGAGACACCTTCCCCATCCCTCCTCACAAAGGCTGAAGCCGTTGACATTTCAAGAAATGTAAGAAAATTTCCATATAAAACAAGCTGATAAAACATTGGTAAGGCTTTCCTGTACTACTTTTTAAGTTTTAGCATCATTGTAACTGGATTAATAGTCATGACTAGTTGTGTCTTGAAACTTTGGATGGACATAATAAATTGCTAAAGTCAATGCTGCTCCCCTCCAACCACCTCTGCAAATAACAACAGGAGAAATAAGAGGGATGGAAACCAGTGTTTGAGTTAATTGTTTACCCTATGGCAGTGAATATCCACTGCCCCAAATAACCTCCAGAGTAGAGAAAGTCAGGGGAGATGTTAATGCAAGACAAGGACAGGAAGAAAATCATACTGGAGACAAAACAAATTAATTGTTTGGCCTATATTAGAGAGTAACAGCTTTCAGATGGGGAGGCTGGTTATCAACACAGGTTATCCACATCTCCTTGGCAGGGGATGTGATATTGGATGTGATAAAACGAGAGGCTACGGGTGAAGAGCGACACAATGAGCTGTTCACTGATCCTCCAGAACACTGACAGGAAGATTTCCCATGTATCAATTGTAGAACAGGATACTTAACATTTTGAGTGCCATTTGATGACATTCATGAGATGATAATGACTCTGTGTCAGTAACGACCTAGACTGGATTTGGAGTGGTGACCTAGAGGTAGAAAACTTTAAAAGGCATTACTGTCACCTCAGACATTGCCATCAAACTTCACTGCCACTTAAGGTCCTTCCTTCAGACTTATATCCACATCACTGAGATCCTGCTCTGCTCATAGTGTTTGCAAAAGAGGCCAGAATTAATCTCACTATATTAAAACTGCCTTTGACTCAAAGAGGAGCCAGTGATGAGAATGTCTGTTATTCCCTCCTCCTGCCCCTCCTCTGTGCTGCCCATTTTCCATGACCTTGCTCCATGCCCTGCAGAGCAGAGCTGATGGACTGACCCCACAAGATGACACAGTTTATGATCTGCTCTCCTCGCCCCTTTTGCTGCTGACGGTATGGGAAGTGAAATAAAGAATGTGCTCTAATTAAATCTCTCTATTATTACATTAATAAAGAGGGACAATCTCTGGCAAGAGCAAATCAAGAACAATCTCCAGTGACCTGCTGGTTGGAATGAAAGAGATATAAAAGGAGACAAGTCCTCTTGCTCCAGAAGAACCTGTTTTTACCCAGTCCTCACCTTGGGACTCAGCAATATCCCTTTGCACCACGAAAACAGAGGTGGACATTTGGAAGCCAATGACTGTATGTCACATCCTAAGCCATCCCAAGAATGGGAAAGCCACAATCTCCTGGGTTTACTCCTTTTTGGAATATCCTCAATCCTAATTCCCATTCCATGTTATGCAAGGACTGCCTGGACATTTACAAACCGGTCTAATTACTGGCCTTACTGGTTTAACTGGAGCTGCTTTGATGATGGCAGCATCTGTGAACATCTTTTCTCTCCAATGAAAAGTCCTTAAAGCCTCATGTTCACAGAACTTTTCCTGCATTTTTGACGTGGCACAGAACTGTCCAGCACAGATCTGAGCCCTTCAAACAACACATAAATCCAATAGTAAAATACTAAAGAATTCAATAATTATCAATATTCATGTTTCTGTTTTATATAAACAGACATAAAATACCTTTTTTTCCCCTGCTGATGGTAAGCAAAAGCCACAAGCACATCCCTGGAGGGTCTACAAGGTGATGTGCCATGGTCTGGGAAACAAGAGCTGCTGAACTTTCTGGAGTAAGAAATTAAACATATGGGCTGTTGTTTTTGGTGTTTCCGTATTCCATTCCCATATTTTGACTTTCCTATAAGAGAAGCAAGACAGACACAGAACTAAATCAAGTTTCTTGGCAGCTGGAGCTGCCCTGTTTCCCACCCTGGTGCCTGCAGGACTTCTGAAGGTTCCCTGGCTGTGGCCCATCCATGGGAATGGCCCAGAAAAGCCACTGAGGACTTTTAAAGCAAACCCAGAACAACTTTCCTCTGTCATATCACACACCAAGTTTCCACGTTCCTTCTGTTTAAAACCACCAATGCAATTTTAAGTAATATCCAAAACATATTTTTTGGGGGGACAACACTCTTTTTTCCTGTCTTTTGGAAAGGTTTGTGGAATTACTGTCAGGGACTGTATTTGTTTTTGTGTAAGTATTTAGATGAGACTGCTGACTTAATTTACATGCTACACATTATTTGGCCATCTGGCTTCTCCCAGAATAACATAAGGGCAGATTTGCAAATAATTAGAAATATTAAAATAAGAAAAAAACTATAAAATTTAAATTATTATTATTAAGGACAAGTCTTGAGTTATTCTTATTCTCCTTCTTGATTTTTTGCAACGTATTAAAAATTAAACCCAGTTTTTATTGACTCTCCAATTGAAAGTAGAATGTAAGAACTTTGACACATGAAAGAGTAATGAACGAATCATCTTACCGAGTGAAAAATCATCAAAAATACGTCACTGAAAAATCTTTTTGGATTAAAACCATCACATTATTATCACATAATACTTTCTGAGTTAAATGTGAGCTGTGAGAGGATGTCTGTGGCTAATAATACCTTGTCAGGTCGCTGAGTAGTAGGGGCTGGTGTGAACCCAGCCATGCTATTGTCATAAACATGTTGACAGCAAAATCACTTGTGAGAGGAGAAAACTCTCCAGATCTTTTGAAGTGACCCAAAACAGAGAGATCTTGCTCATGTCCCTAGTGGTAACTCCTCACACAATTTCCATGGCAGCAGAATTATTCCTCATTTAATAGACCATGAAGGTCTTTGTATTTACTGTCGTATTTAAGTGTTCTCTTTAAATAAAAAGCACACCCGATTTTTTTTTTTTTTTGTAAATTGGGATTTTCCTGAAATCTGGGCTATTTCATCAATTATGGGCTCGTTTGAATATTAAAATGTGCACGTTTATCCCTTCTCTTGAGAAGAAGGGAGGTGGCTTTTCCTACCAGCATCTGAGCAGGAGATGCTCAGTTCAGAGCACGAAATGCTGGATAAGTGAGGCATTACTTCAGAGTCATGTTCATCTACAAATTCCACAGAGGGAGGGGGAAATCAGGGCTCTGGGTGCTGTTCAGTGATTACAGCACTGCACTCTGTGCTCAGCCAGCCGAGGAAGTCAAGCTCATCTGGCCACAACTCCCCATCATTCCCTTACTCTCCCTCCGAGCCAGGGACGTAACATATTTTCCTTTCTTTCCCTCCCAGAGCTGGATTACATACGAGTTTCCCTCTGAGAGTCACAGGAGGTCTCATTTCTGTAAGGCCAAAAAAGGGAACTTTTCTGAGACGCATTTCGGTTCAGGTTTTATCTTTAAGACTTAAAATTCTCACAGTAACCTGCTAAAGGAGGTATATTTTCCTAGGAGAAAATTATTTTAGGGGAGTCATTGAAAGTCACATATTTTCTTCTAAAAATGTTTCCAATTCCTATAATTTTTACTCAAAGAAAAAGTAGGTTTTCGGAGGGGAAATTTAGAAAAGCCCTATTTTATTACGAAGTTAATTCAGAGTTTTAATTCTCTGACATGACACCAGAACGTTCAGGGACCTCCAGACTAAAAGTACACAAATGATAATGAACTATCTTTTGTATTGATTTTTTTTTTTTAAAGATGTCAGCTCTCATTTTTCTCTCACTTTAAATCTGTGTTGCTCGAAACAGCTTTTTTTCTGCATTCAACAGGGCTAAACAGCTACTAAATGAATATTAGTTTTATTAAATTAATGCCAATTTAACCTGAGTCACTCAGTAAATAGGAAATCACTGCAAGGAGCTCTTTGCAAGTGAGCTGGACAGTGAGGGATAAAGCTGCAGGAAAGGTACACCCAGAGCAAGAACCACAAAATTCTTGTTTGGCAGTAAAAGGAAAATGTGGATTAATGAAGCTATTCCAGCACAGGACAATGAGAAGGCAGGAATTAAAATACTGCGTCACATTCCAGCAAGGCTTAACTTTCAGTCCATCCTCAGTGACAATTCCAAACCCACCTGGGTGTGTTGCTGTGCAACCAGCCCTAACAGAGGGATGGACTGGGAGATCTCCAGAGGTCCCTTCCAACCCTCATAATTCCATGATTCTGAAAAGGAAAACTTCTGCAAATCTTATTTGTTCTTCCCCCATCAGCCCCAAAGCCAGACACGCTTGAAGGGCAGCAAGTTTTTAGTCATATTGCAGAAAGAATAGAAGGAAACCAGTCCAGAGTCCACTTTCCTTGGCCCTCTGATGCACTGGAAGGAACCTGTGCAGCTGCAGAGGCTTAATCTCTAATCCACTTGGCACTCTCTGATCCCCTCCCAGATCCAGCTGAGATCAGCAGCTCAACGTCAATCCCACAGTCCTGGAGCTGTCAGCCTTCCTCTGGCAAGGAACGGAACTGCTCCAGAAGAGCCAGAGCTCTTCCAATCTCCTTCTCATCCCACTTGTCATCACTGGCCATCCTGTCATTACTGTTCTTACCCACAGACAGCTGGAACCACACAATGAGCAACAGGGGGGTTCTGTAGGAGGGGTGTTGTACCAAGAGCGTGTGACACTCAACAGGGACACAGGTGAGGGGCATATACTTACTTTTGCTCTTTGTCGCTGCATTATTGTTGATTTTCAATATTAACCTCTTGCCCACCTGCAGACCACTAATTTCAGAGTAGGATTAGAAGAAGAGATCACAACTTCTAATAAATCTCTGCTGCTGGAAAGGCAGCAGCCACAGATCTTGATAATTCTTACGGGAAACCAAGCTCAGCTCTCAGCTCCCACAGACATAACCCTGTCGCACTTGTCGGTGCTTTGCTGCATTACACCAGCTCAGCACTTCTCCCAGACATCAAACTTCCTGATATTACCCGGCAAATGATCTTCCTTGTAATGCTGTAAGATGAGCTGACCCCGCTGAGATGTGAACTTAAAACCACGCAAGGTTGCAGAAGGCAAATGGAGCGTGAAACCCTTCGTGAGAGGTGCTGGGAGGAAAGTTCCTGCAGGATAACACTGATCCTTATCAGTCTTTTAACCTTTCTAATACTGAGCCTGTAATCCCTTCACAAGCGTCTCTCCTGTGCAGACATCCAGCCTTTGTGTGCCAGACACTGCAGGCACACAGAGCAGACAGGGAGGGAAAAGCAGCAGGAGCAGGGTGGGGAAGCAGCAGCTTTTCCTCCACATCCACCCACTGAGCAGAGGGATCCCTTGGAGGTCTGACCTCCTTGTGTTCAGTCTTTCTTCCCTAACACATACTTACTGTTGAAGGGAAAATTGTACCACGCACCACAGAGAACAATTTCATCAACTGATTTGCTTTTACTGCTTTCCAAGGTGCCCCAACTCGCTGAGCTCTCCCCAGGGCAGGCATGGGGAGAGCACAGATTGTTCTTGTCACACCTTTCACACTCCTGAAGTTGTGTCTGCCTGCAATATTCTATTTAAATAACAATTGCTTTGAGTGTTCCCCGTGTTCCGTAGGAAATGAAGGCCAAAATCAAGGCAAGACTGGATGGGTTCCGAGCAACCTCAGCTAGTAGAAGGTGTCCCTGTCCATGACAGGGGGATTGGAATGAGATGGTCTTTGAGGTCCCTTCCAGCCCAAACCATTCTATGATTCTATGAAATGAATTTAATCTAAATCCCATCTTTAGCCACCACGACAGGACTGCTGATCACTCCTGAATCCAGTGGATGTTTTCCCTCTTGCTGCCTGTGTGAGGGTTGCACTCCTGTGATGGGGAAGTCAAAGCAGCACCTGGGAATAAAGGTTTGCTACAAGAGCACTCATCAGACAGTCCCGGATAAAGGTTCACCAGAGGTTTAGGCAATCAATCTGTGCCATATTTTACTACCATGGTTTTCTAAGGATTGCCTTTTTAAATCACTTTTCGTTGGGAGGGAAATAGGAACTGAGTTTGGGACAAATTTCACAGAATCACAGAATATCCTGAGCTGGAGGGGACCCACAAGGATGATCAAAGTCCAGCTCCTGGCCCTGCATGGAACAGCCTCAATAATCTCACCGTGTGTTACTTCCATGGCTGGAAAACAAGCGGCACACTGAAGTTGTGTTGTTTAAGGCTGAGTTGAAGATTAAGGAGCTGGAGATATCTCAATGAGCATGGAGGTGAATATGCTCCCTCCAGCAACATCCTCAGTGCTGCCAAACCAAGGTCTTGTCCTTTAATTTATCCAGTCAAGACAAATCCAGTTCTATTTCCAAGTCCAAGCAGATAAACCCTTCACGGAAAACAGACTGATGGATGCAGTTTTCTTCTGAGAATCATTCACAAACTTCCACGAGCTGAATTCCCCAAATTCATTCCATTTTGAAAACACTGAGTTGTCCATGGAAATGCCCTCTGGTGCCTCAGCAATGTGGAGTTATTGTTCGTTATTGTTGGCACTTGGCTGTTCGTCTAAACCCCAGAGCAATCTGCCCTCTGCCTCGTGGTGCTGCTCAGCACTTCCAAAGGGGAACTCGGAGATGAGGGAACCTGCAAGAAGCCACAGAACTCCGTGAAATCATTGGGGAAAAATCTCAGTTGAGGCAATATTTTAGGAGATTCAGAAGAAATGGGCTGGATCTGCTATTAAGTCACGGTGAGTAACTGAAAAGAACCTTCCAATATTCACAAAAATTAAGAAGGGAATCCTCGGCTGTTTAAAGTAGGGATTTAAATAGCTATTTGCCTGTGATGTCCTGCTCTGCCAGCTGATTGCTCTTCCCAGATGAATGACCAGTTCCAGTAACAGCAAATGGTACTGGTGGCCTTTCAACTGAGCCCCACATTGTTTGTTTTAACATGATTGCTCAGCTGTCACGTTGGGAACAGAAGGCACTTCTCTGTTTCTTCTTCTCTTTTCCCTCTAATTTGTTCACTCTTCCAAAGAAAACTGATGTGCTCCAGTTTTCAGGGGCCCTGAAGTGTTTCTTCCAATCACCAGTTTATCAAACTGTGGGATTCCATGGTATAAAATGACGTGATTTAAAACTGGAAGATGATATTAGTGTTAATGATGCTCTGTTTTCTTGAGGGAAAAAACCCAACCCACTCTCCAAAAAACCCCCACCCAAACAAATCCAAAGCCCTATCAAGCTATAACAATGGGAGAGAAGAGAGGAAAAGAAGAATGAAGAAATAAAATCAATAAATATTTGGAAGACAAAGAAAAAATGCTGCATTTTTGTACTTCAGAGATCTAAACTAAATCCTAAAACCCAAAGATGTGACCTACTTCTCTTCAAACCTTTACGAGCCACGCATTGGCTTAATTTTATTTATCATTGGCTATTCCAATCTGTAGACATGGGAAGAGCAACATTCAGCCTGACCACTGTAATTGCAGCCTCCAGTTACTGGGGAAGAATCCCAATTACACACTTAGAAAAATTACCTCATTTCCCTTCATTACTGATTGATCTCCCCCCTCTATTATTGATGCAGCTGACAAGGCAATCACATCACGATGGCTCAGAAGGAGCTGACACAATGGAGCTTTCAGACAGACATTTATAAGAGTCCTGACTTGTCAGTTGTCCCATTAGAAATCTTCTTTGGCAGGGGATAAGGGGAAATGGCTACTTCTCGTTTAGCCAGGAAATTTTCGTTATGGGCTAAAATCTGCTGGATTTAGAAATAAGGTTTGGCCATAAAACTGCACGTTAAAGACTGAAACCAGAAGATGCTTGACATTGAACAAGCCAAGGTTTGGCTTGTTAATATAACAGGTAATCTTTGAGTTATAAAATAACCCGCTTCCTTGTGAGGGTAAGACGTGCAGAAAGAGTATCTGAGAGGTTTCCCCTTATCCACACCCACACAAATAAATCACTGACATTTGGCTGGTGGCCGATCAAAACAAGAAACAACGTGCAAAGCACCCACTTCTCTTTCTGTTGTCACTTGTGCAAGGGTCACACAAATCCTGCTGGGATCAAGGAAGGGATTTGTTCCACCAGGGCACCTACAGCTGCACACAAGGAGCCACCTTTGCAGTCCAGGTGCCTGAATACGACCTGTTCCCTTGGGAACTCGGGACCTTTGTCTCCACCACACGTTTTCAAAGCCTTCAGATGAAATTCAAAGCACTGTGAGGACGGATGATGCAGTAAAGTCAGACCCTTCAAACCAGCAGGCGGCTCTGGGTGACCGGGTCAGACACAAATCAGCTCTTATAAGCAGAGGATATAGAAGCATTTTGTGTTATAGATTCTGAGTAATCTGAAGGCAGGATTAAAGCTGTTATCCAAGCCACAGATCGTTAATGCAAATGCCCAAGTTAGCAACTCTGGCCACAGCCCTGGGCACAGCCATTAGTATTCACTGCAAGGACTTCCCCAAACAGAGCAGAATGCTAATAAAAAACAGAAGAAGGAAAAAAAATCACTGCAGAACCGCAGCTGCTCGATACAGATCATCTTTCCATTTTAATTTGTATCATCAGCCCTCCAAGTCAAATTGACTAATACCAGGGTACCTTATCCAAGAGCCATGTGGGCCAATCAAAGATCAATTTAAAGCGTGTTGGAAGAGACTGATTCATTTAATTCACGGGCATCAGAAACTTTAAGCTCTGCCAGCAGTGCCAAGACATGACCGAAGCATCATTCCAGCCACAAAGACACACAGACAATGCTCAACAGATCCAGATGAACTGAAATGGGTTTTTATTAACTCACCTGGAAACATAAACCAGAAATAAATCACCCAGAGCTCATCCTCCCTTCGGTCTCTCACCGTGTCAGCCAGGATGGAACTTCCCTGAGCAGCTGGGGCCTCCACAGCTCTCTCTGGATAAGGTCCCCCAGACCTGTAGGTGCCTCCTCATAAATGGACCTGCAGGTCTGGTTTATCACCCCAGTTTGTGATGTCCACACCCACCACGAAGCATCAGAGAAGACCTTGGCTGTCCCTGCCCTGCTCAGCCCCAAGGCCTCAGCCTGGAGCCACCGAGTCCTCGCTGCCTCCCCAGCACCAAACCAGATCCAGGAGCACAAACTCAGGGACTCAAGGTACCACCACCCAGCTTTACACAGATTTAATCACCTCCAGGTTACTAAATCAGCTACATTTTCTCACCCTTGAGAGCCTGACAGCACCCATGGGCTTTTTTTTTTTTTTTTGCAATAAACAGGATTGTATTATAATGAATTCCTCGGGAAAGGTTATGGGTCTACAGCCTTCAAAGCTTAGGAGCACTTACACTTGGACGGCCCTGTTTCTCTCTCGTTCATGATGTCCAAAAACAATAGTCAACTGTCTCTTAAAATCCATGTGGAGGCAATTTTTCAGCCCACTTCAGACGTGCTCTCAGGAATGGAACAGCACAACAAACACACCACTGACAGTGCCAAATGCTCACGGAAGGTGAGAGCACACAAAAAACCCCTCTGCCCCGTAAGCCTCATGTTAAGACATGTTTTAAGAGGCAAATATGTTAAAAGACACACAGACACTCAGCCTCCACCTTCCTAACCCTCAGATGTCTGCAGTGACAGGGTCTGTGGAAGAGTTGCCATCCTTGTTTTTCCCTCTGGTATCTCTTGTTTAGCTCCAACCAAACCAAGAACAAAAGCACAAGCAGGAGATCCCTGAACTTCCAGTGTGCTTTGATTGGAAATTCCAGTGCAGCAAAACCAGAACACTTGAGTTCCTGAGTCATCCAGTATCCTCAGGTACCCCTTGGATAATGACTTTTACTCCCACTTGCTGCATTTTATGGTGAAACTTGAAAAAAACCCTGACTTTCTTTAGGGTGTTTTGTTTTTTTTTTTTCCCCAGAGGTTGCATTTTGCAAGTGTTTCATACGGACAAGAACTCAGCAAAACTGTTTGGCTAAATTTATACATTTAGATTGGAGAAACTGGACAAATTTATTCCTTTTTCTCGTTGGCTTTGCCCCACTGTTAGTTTTAATCGGTGATGGCAGCAACACAACAGTGAGTGGCACTCGCTGCTCTCCCTTTGCTCCCTCTGATGTCAAACCCAACAGCTCCTCTGGGGCAAGCTGGTCTATTTATATCTCACCTCTTTCAGAACAATGAAAACTCTTAGAAACGGACTTTTAAAACCTTAAAATGTCATTTCAGGTTTGTTGGTTTTTGTTTTTTTGTTTTTTTTTCTTTTTCCCCGGGTTCATAACACAAAGATTCGTTCCAGAGAAAAATGTAACGAAAAATGGAAAACAGAACACCAAGCCACTGGAATCTCTCAGGGAATACTGAGAGATTCCCGTCCCAGTCCTCCCACATGGCTCTGGTCAGCTGATTTTTGATTTTTTACAGAACTTTATGATTTGAGCCACCTCTGTGGTGCATAATTTAAAACTAGCAAATCTGTGCATTATTCAGGGTGTGGTGATGCAAACAAAGCTGTCTGGGGGTTCCCAAGGCAATCAATTAATTATTATGGATAAAAGGTATGATGTCAGAGCCCATAACAGAATCCCAGAATGGTTTGGGTTGGAAGGGACCTCAAAGCCCATCCAGTGCCACCCCCTGCCATGGGCAGGGACACCTTCCGCTATCCCAGGTTGCTCCAACCTGGCCTTGGACACTTCCAGGAATGGGGCAGCCACAGTTGGTCCATTCCAAAGGAAACAAACTCATGTTTTCCAGCATTTTCATTCTTTCCTCATGGGATCAGAGCAGTAATTGTCTATTTTTTGATACTCATAATTTAATGAGTTAGATACATTGCTCTGACTGCAAAGCTGACTTAAAAATCCCAGATATTTAATGTTTGATAATGCAATCAATAATATAATTATATCTTTCTAGTAATACATTTATCTGAAACTCTTCTTTTTTACTTTGTTTTTCCACTTCAGTACCTCTTGCAAATTACTTATTATTATAATTAAGATAAAGCAGTGATGGCAAAGATGCCATTTGGGCAGCCCAAATCAGATTACACGAACCAGGATGCTTCAAGAAAACAACTGAGGAGTTTCATTGGTGCCACATGAGATGATGTTGTTTCCAAACTGCAAAAGCTTTAAAACACCCTGAGCATCATCCCTGGGAGGGTGGGGAGGCCCTGGCACAGGTTGCCCAGAGAAGCTGTGGCTGCCCCTGGATCCCTGGAAGTGTCCAAGGCCAGGCTGGAGCAGCCTGGGACAGTGGAAGAATTGTTGCTGCAGTCAGGTGTGGAACCCATTCTTGTGAGCAGTACCTCTTGTTAGAGCTACCAAAAACTGTGCTACTTACTGACATCAAGGTGACCACAAGAGGGAAGTACCTGGACATCTAAGGAGGAGACTCCTTAATCTTGATCAGGTATTTCAGGAAGCTGAAATGTAAAGGGAAAACAAATAAAAATCTTCCTTCATAACTATATTTTTCTTCGTTTGTTTTTGTCTAAGAACATTAAGAAGTAGCCAGAACAACCTAAAGGGGGCCTATGAGAAGGCTGGAAAGGGCTTTTAAAAAGGGCCTGGAGTGGCAAGACAAAGGGGAATGACTTCCCAGTGCCAGAGGTGGGATATTGGGAAGAAATTCCTCTCTGCGGTGGGGAGGCCCTGGCACAAGTTTCCCAGAGAAGCTGTGGCTGCCTCAGCCCTAGAAGCATCCAAGGCCAGGCTGGACAACCTGGGCTAGTGGAAGGTGTCCCTGCCCATGGCAGGGGGTGGAACCAGATGTTTCTAAGGTCCCTTCCAACCCAAAGCATTCCATGATTTTATGATATAGTCTGAAGAATCCTATAAAGAATTTGTTAAAATAAACTCTTTTCACCAGCAGACAAAGCCTCCACTGACCCATGTGCATGTCTAAGTTCTCAGTCCTGCACAAGGGTCATCTACAGACGGACAATAGCTGATGCTCTTCAGGGCCCATCAGCAGGAATTCTGCATCCTGTGCTCTTGCCACATGCAAAATATGTGGATAAACAGATGTAAACAACCAGCAAAACCACCAAACTCTTAAATGATCCTATTCAGGAAGCAAGTGTTTGCAGGGCAGTGCATTTCAATTTAGTGACTCTCTGTCTTTGGTTTGTCCTCACCTTATCACATTCAGATATCTGATTATACTGGGCACAATTCACACTGAGATTTTTGTCGAATATTCAGACCTCTTTACACATAAACATTTATTTTGGGATTGCACAGAACAGCCCAAGTGCCTCAATTCCCCTGAGATTGCACTTCTCTTGTTTCAGTCCAGTAAGGGAACACAAATACAGTCGTTTAAAGCGTGCCAGGACATACAGAAACAGATTGTCTCAATGTGGGGAGCAAACTTTTGTGTTTGTAACGAATGTGAGATGTAACAGTCCCTACAAAGAACCTTCTTCATCAGTTCTCCTGCTTCTTTTACCCTCTGACTTACCTTTTGGCCAAGACTCCAACCTCCTCCCTCCGGTTCCCGGAGCTGGGGGTGGGTTTCCAAAAAAACATCTTACCTTCATTTTGTGTCCCACTTGTTGACAGAGTGAGGATTTTAATTAATTAATTTATAGTAAAGCCAGGCTTATGAAGGGGTCCAGGTGGGAGAAGGTTCTTGAGCAAACAAAGAGCTTTTTTTGACCTGAAGAGAGGAAAAAAAAAACCAGGCAAGAATTGTGCAGTGATGGGGCAGATTTGTGCCAGTGACTACGCTGGTTTTGGTAGGGCTTGTTTTGTGAAACCTTTATTTATACAACGTATGTCTAAACGTTTAAAACACATCCACAGCAAACTGAGCCAAAATTGGCTGATATTCTGCACCCTGAGAAAGTAAAATATTACCCACCCAAACAAACAAGACAAGCATTTTGCGAAAGAGAGCAGAGCAGTTGCCTCTAATGCAGGGGATCAGGGATTAAATTTCCTGGCTTGCAATACTCAGGAGGTCAGTAAAGATGTTCATAATGGTGCTTCCTTGCTTAAAAAATCTATGAAAACAAGCGATTGCTCTGTCAGGTTCAAGCTCCATTCTGCTCCGTTACTTTCCAGTCTGACCTCTTAATCCCATCCATCTCTAACACGGAGTTAACATCTTCCTAAATCCACTGAACTTCTCCTCCAAATGCTCTGAAATCACCGAGAATTTTCCCTCTGAGTACAAATTGGACCTAAGGGCTTGTATTATTACAAAACTACAGATGGTTTTATAGAACATATATATATATCCTAAATACAGATTCAACTTTATGTAAAGTACTTCAGTTTGAGTTCCCCAAACTCCCAGTAAATAAGATGAATTACCTTTCTATGAATTTTTTTTTTTTTGGGGGG
>VXAY01007638.1:251126-346591 GCA_013399855.1 Oxyruncus cristatus
TATATATATATATATACACAGAAACACCAGTGGAGGCTGATCCGAAGAGCAAAATGTCCCCTCCAGCTCCGCCATCCCCAAGACAAGCCCTGACTCCTCTTGGAAGCTGCATTTCAATCCCGAGCATTCCAAAGACCCACATTTCCCCTGCCATGTTACAGCCTTGTCGAGCTTTTTGCCTCACACCCAGCGGTGATTTACTGAAAAAACCCATGTAAATTCTCCACTTGAACAGCAGGCACTTCCACAGGCAGCCTTCAAATCCATTAGTGCCCATCTCGGGGACTGGAGGCTTCTTCATGTCGGTTTAGTGCCCTCAGCCTGGTTGATGATTTCTCCCCCTCACTCAGGAGGGCCAGGGACTGAAAGTGAAAAGATATGGGCTTGTGAAGATGAAAACCTCCTTTACGAATTGAGTGTATTAGGCATCTGTGCTACCTGGCAGACTTGGGCATCAATCCCAACACAAAACAGTGTTAACAGCTCTACAAGCTTCCTGCACTCTGGGTGAATCACAGGGGGAAAAATAGCTCTGGCCTTTTAGACACTGAGTTAAGCAGCTCTTAAATCAGACAAGCATGGTGCCCAGGTGAGGTAATTTACCTCTTTTTATGCCATTTTAAGCAACAAAATCTCTTTTGCTCTTCCAGGAGCACGTCTGAATCTGGACATTATGGATCTAATCATCATTTCTGTCATGCCACTGTAATACTTTGGATATTTATTTACACTTCTTTCATATTTGTGCCATGCTGGCTCATCACCACCTCGTGGGGCTGAGCTATGATCCCTGCAGCAGAGCTGACATTTCTGATGGGCTGGAGTGGAGTAACTCACACTGCAAATGAGCTCTGCTTGAGGAAACCTCTAACTGTGCTGAAATATACTGGGGGGTTGGATTCTCACACTTTATTAGCAACCATTGTTCTGCTATTACAGCTGCAGCACCACAAACTGGCCCATTTCTTGTAAGATCAAATGGAGCTCAAGGCTAATGAATGACCTTAAAGTGGAGCACACATTATATATATATATATACACATTGTGGTCATATATATTGATATGTGCTCAAAAGGAAAACTGACTTTACTACTCACTGAGAACCGAGTCAATTAGCATAAATCAGTAAAATAACATCATCTTGGCTGAGTCTTCTAGCTTCATGTTTTTTTGGGGTTTTTGCCCTGACTAAGTGCTCAGGAACCCTCTTTGCTCTACTTGGCATTATTCTGTGGATATTTTTTCAAAACATACTACAAAATAACCAAAAATTAAAGTGCAGCTATTGCATTTTCTACAGCTTAAATCAGTCACTTCAGCTGTGCCTCTAAATAAGATGACTGCATGCAAACTGTCAGAGATCACCACCCTGATTAGTGATGCACTGAAAGACGAAACAAACAAGTAGAAACAACTTTACCAATAGGAAAGCAGTTTTGCTTATCACTTCCCTATTTTAATGAGCAGGAAAGCCACATGGATAAATTTGTTCTTAAAAATAATAAACACCTGGATAAACCCCAAATTCAGATTATGAATTTCAACAGGGTGATGATGAATGTATGTATCTCTCATTGCTTTGGAGATTCTTCCCAGCTATCTCAGGTGGATTCAGTGACCACTGGGATTTTGGGAGCCATCAGGAGAGGGACAGGACCCCCCAACAGCACATGGGCACTTTGACTCCCTGTCACCGAGCCTCCGACCTCTCCCACGACAGAAAAGAGAGGAAAAGGCAGGAAAAGTGGAGTTTCCCTTCCCTTGATGACTTTCCAAGGATTTTCATGACACAATGAGCTTGACTTTCTTTTAATGCCACATCATTTGTTCTTTACAAGACCCGATTTTTAAATGCCTCTAAAGATGCAAATAAATGTTGGTGAGAATCCCTGAGGCTCCACTGAAGTCCGGGGGGCTCTGCCGATTCCACGAGAGGATCCAGAGCCTCTTTAGGAGGAAAATGCCATGAAATCATCAGAGTTTACCAGCTAAAAGTTCTGTTGGGGAAATTACAGCAACGTCGTGGCTGTGAATTATTAAAAAACAATATTCAGCGGAGTCATCCACCCAAACAACTCATGTATATATTTTCTGTGCCAAGGTTTAAATAAAACATACTGTGATTAAATAGAGTCTAATTAATAGGTGTAATTACCTAATGGAAAGCAAGTACTTCCCATTATTAGTTAGTACCTGCAGTAGAACAACTCTATTGTGAACATCCACTGGGTGTTTAGGAACCACAGAGCCAAATTATTTCCTGAAACACTGATAATCACTGGATTTACCCACCTGTAGTGATTATTGTAATTACAAACTTCAATTTAAAATGTTCCTATTCCACTAAAAAAGTCAGGTACAATATGTGATATGGGAATAGAGGTATTGGTGACTAAAGAGTTGTACAAATAGATTAGTGAAATAGCCCAGATACTTTGGAAAGTGGCTCAGGGCAAAACCAGGTGTAAACTTGAACGATTTGAATCATAGAATGGATTGGGTTCGAAGGGACCTTAAAGCCCATCCAGCACCACCCCTGCCATGGGCAGGGACACCTTCTGCTATCCCAGGTTGCTCCAACCTGGCCTTGGACACTTCCAGGGTTGGAGCAGGCACAGCTTCTCTGGGCAACCTGTGCCAGGGCCTCCCCACCCTCACAGGGGAGAATTCCATCCTAAAATCTCTTCTAAACCCTAATCTCCTTAAGTTTAAAACCATTTCCTTTTGTCTTATCACCACACGCCCTCGTGATGTGCCGCGATCACAACCTACCGCAACAGAGGTCAGCATCACCATAAGCATATTTGATAATCTGAGTACTAACCCAAATATTTTTTTCTAATCCTCTAATGAGCAGGATTTCAAATTTTGAAAATACAAAATGCACACCAAAAGAAAAAAAACACCCAAGAACTTAACTTTATGCGTGGAGACAGAAAAACATCTTCCAGTTACTTCTACCACGCAAGGCAGGAACCACATATCATTAGGATTTCTTTCTTTATTATCCACGCCTCCGTGAGAGCTCCAGCTTGGTGGGATTAAACATATGCCAGCCTTTGTTTAGAGTTTACATCGCTACAGAAGATTTCCCAGCACTGTGGAGAAAATGAAGATTAGCCCTGCCATGCTCCACTTTTGTTCCAGACATGTTTGGAGCGCACAGGGGAGGAGGAAGAGCTCTAAGGCACCGCCAGGAAGGCTTAGCCCCATTTCACACCACTTAATCACAGATTACAAATAGCAGGCGACAAGAAACCAACTCTTTTCCCATTCCTAAATATTGTGGGGTTTGTTTCTGAGTGTGGTGGGGTTTTTTCCTTAGGAGGAAATAGCTAATTTAATATGCCTATTAAGACAAAGGGATGAGTTCTATCCTGGTTTTAATTGGGTTATATCAAACCTAGATGGGAGAACTGTGTTTGGGAGGCTTTTACTACACAGCAACTAATTTAATTTACCATTTCCATTCTGCTTGTTATTCAATTTCCTGCAATTTAATAGCTAAATTAATTAATACTTAAACAACTGTATATACAAAAGTAAAATGTCCATGAAGTCAGAGAGGAAACAGCAGGGATGGGAACTTCACTAACCACTGAATTCTTGTAGTATTAGTTCCTTTTTCATTACAAGAGTTCAGAAACACAACATATGGACTATCTACTGCTGCACATTTTGCTGCAGTGACTTGTACTGAAGGTGGAGTCAAAGTCTTCACAGCCAGGCGTGGAATCATGGAATGGTTTGGGTTGGAAGGGACCTTAAAGCCCATCCAGTGCCCCCCCCTGCCATGGGCAGGGACACCTTCCACTAGCCCAGGCTGCTCCAACCTGGCATTGGACACTTCCAGGGATGTGGCAGCCAGAGCTTCCCCGGATAACAGTCCCTCCAACCATCTCCCACCACCTCTCAGAAAGGTGTTAAACCACTTAGCACTTGTTGTACAACTGCTTTAAATCCTCTGCTAATGCTGCACATCCAGATGCATAAAAGTTGAGCGATACATGATAAAAAATAAATGCTGAGTTTTTTATGCAGGTGGAATTGGGTTTGAACACAGGCAATGAAATTCCATTCTTTGAACCCTGGAGCTCCTGGCACTCAGTTAAATGCATAATGTTAAAAAGAAGGCATTTGAACAATTCTGTTATAGAGAGAGAGGTTCAGAACTTGGTTACAGGTCAAGGTAAGATTTTGCTGCCTCACAAAAGATCCATTCACGGGAAAAAGAGAGTGAGAAATGGCTGCTGTGAGATGACTGAATTCCTCTCGTCAGAAGATTAATAAAAAGATAATGACTCCTTTAAAAAGGCAACGGTTTGGTGTTAGTATTTTTTCCTGTGTCACACTGGCAAAGAAAAAAAAAAAAAAGTACTTATCAAGGCAGAGCCCTGACTACTTACGTTGAATAAAAGTTCAAATACTATTAACTAACCAGTTGTACATAAGAAAAAGGTCCACTGAGACCAAGAATAAATACCTGGAATTCCCTCTTCTGCTGTTCATTTTGGATGCATGAAAAATCATCACACTTGAGGCAAACCAGTGAGTTGCAGGAGCTTTTCTGTACAGTTTAAATGCTTTGGGCTCTGTATGGATTTTATGGAGCCATAATATAAAACTTGCAAATGTCTACAACACATTTAGCATTTGGAAAAGATTTTAAATACCAACATTTGAGCTTAGTTGAGAAGTCTCAGGAACAAGTGCAATAGATAAATTTTAGAGCAGAATAAATACGATTGTGATAATTAGTAACTTCTTTGTTTGTTTTAGGAAAGATTATTACGAAATAACTGACCTTTTTGCTGTTTTTGGGGGGATGCACACCTGTTTGGACTAGCCTGCTGGATTTAGTTTTGACCCACACCAGATTTATTTGCATCTATAAATAAAATATCACAGCCACATCTGCTCCCAGATATATTGTCACTGAGCTACGATGTGACAGGGACACTTCCAAAAATGTCCCCATCCTCTGGAAGTTCTACTGGCATGGCACAGGGAAAGGCTAAAAATACCACTAAATAATGACTCCAGAATAATCACAGCAGTCAAAACACATCATTTTGGTGTGACAAAGCCATAACTCATTGCAAAACTACTCTCCTAGGCAGGGCGTGCTCCTGGGTCGCAGGTTCTTTTTTCTGCTCACAAAGACCTTTCTCCTGTTCCCTCTCGTGGCTTTGTCGTGCTGAGAACTTGGTTTAATGCCAAGCAGCCCGATTTCATGGCCCTCTCCTGGCATCCAACTCCCATCTGCCTGTTTTCCCAGGCAGTGCCATGTCAGGTTACTCCATTACATGTCATTATATCCCTGGCAGACACAGTAACTCCAGCCCTGGATATTTATTCCTTTGCTTCACATTGTTTGCTACAATCGCAGCCAAGAGCTCCCACAATAAAAATCCATCAGTGGAACTTATCCACCAGCCAGTCCAGCTCTAAACCCCTTGTGCTTTGATGTTTTTTCCACCTTCTTTATATCTTTCATATATATATATATATTTTTTTTTTTTTTTCTCCAGGATATAAAAAAACTCCCCTTTTGAGCCAAAGGAAATTTTCTTTTTGAGTGCAAACTGAGTTTTAAAGGAGCCATCAGACTGAATTTTCTGCTTTCCAATATAAATTGTCTGCTCCTCTTGTAGACCTTTAACAAGCAAAAATTGTCGCAGTTTTTTTTTTCCCCTTACCCACATTTCTATTATAGAAATATTTGTAATCAAAACCTTCAGATAACTATGATAACTCCCAGTAATGACTGACTTAAAAAAAGTTAATAACAGGATGAAATAACTTGAAGAACATGTTGCAGATAAATCCCTTCCTGGGTGAGGCCTCGAAGTGCTGATTTATCATTAACATTTTGAGACCCGAAAAATCCCAGAAGTATTTTCTTGCTCCCACAGCACGAATTCTGCAACATGGAAAAGGGTTTAGATGTTAAAAACTCACCTGCACTGGCAGCTCCTCCCCGTGGGCAGAGTGAGGGGTTGGCTGGAGGTGTGAGGGCAGCTCTCCTCCGTGTGGGGGTTCACAGGGGCCATGGAACCAGCGTGAATCAAACTCCAAATTAAAAATATCTGAAACAATCAACTCGTGCCAAAATTCTTACCTTTTAAATATTTTTCTTTCCTAGTTACACTTTGCCTTCTTTTTTTTTTTTTTTTCCTTTGTCAAATCTTGGGTGTAAGTTTTAACTTCTCTGCTGGGTTCTAGGAACAGAGCATGAAGAAGCTCGCTGGCAATTTTTTAGCAGGTTTCACACCAAGTGGCCACACGATATTTTTTTCTGTGCAAAGAATTGCTCCACCTCGAGCTTTGCTGCGGCTTTTAAAAACCTACACAACAGACCTACAAATGTGAGCTTTTAAAACTTACTTACTGCCTCACCAAAAAAGATGAAGTAACACAATTAGCACTCAACCGGTTTCAAGCCGTTCAAGCTTACTTTTTTCTTTTTTTTTTTTTTTATTCATCTCTCACCTGCTTAAATCCAATACAAACAATTTACACAACACTGGGAGCTACCTGTTAACAGACAAATGAAATGTTAGTTATGAATTCAGCAGGAACTGAGATAATTCAAAGCAACAAGAGAAGAATCAACTGTCAGCACTTTCAAGCTCAGGACCAGTTTGGGAAGGGAAGCTCTTCCAGCTCATGGTTTAATTCTGACTTTAAAACGCTGAGCCATCAAATCAAATTTAACTCCAACCACAAAATAAGAGAGAGCTCTGAGAAGTGACTCCGAAGAGCAGCAGCTTTTAGATGGGATAAAATTGAGTCCACCATGATTTACAGAGCTAAATTATGGGTATCATTTTTGTTGGAGCAAAAAAGAGAGGAAAGAGCCTTTTCTCTTCCCCATTAAATTATTTCCTTGCTGACCAAGTGCTTGTTCTTCTAAGGAGAGAAAAAATAATGTGCCAGTGACAAATGAGAATCTGCACAAAACTTCTGGTACATAAAAAGTTCTCTTAACCTGGAGGAAGATGGATTTATAATAGACAATCAGCATGTTCATAAAGGAGGAACTGGTGTACTTTTAAGATAACCTCAAATGTCAACAAATCACGTGGCAGGAATGCTGTGTGTTAAAACAAAAAGTCCAAGGGAAAGTGTCTTTTGGGGAGTTATGTTAGCTGGGAGTGCTTTTTTTCCCCCCTTTTAATTATGGTGTGGGCTTTGGAAATGCAGAGATAGAACATTTGCTTAAGCCTTATAGTAATTCTTGAGGAACTTTATATTAGCCCTGTTCTAGAAGGCTTTAATGCCTTCATTACTGGCCTGCCTGGTTAATAGGATGGACAGCACCACCAACAAAATCAGCACCACGAGGGTAGAGACCCATTAATATGAAAAACAAGAACCAACCCAGCCGTGTGACACACTAGTCCTGTGCCCACCGAGAATGGAAATATGTGACTGAATTAAAGCTGAGGTCAGGAAAGCCAGAGAGCCCTGACAAATCCTGCAGCATTAACTCTTGCTGTGAGAGCAGCTGTCACACCTGACAGCCCTTTAACAGGCAGAAATTCCCAAATGGATTGGTACCCACACCGTGCGCCGCTCACCCTCTCCGCCAGCCGAAAGCTGACCTTGGGACTGCACCACAAACTACCAGGAATATTCAACAGTCAGTTTTACTGTGCTGTTACTGACAGACCTTCTCCAATAAAGATTTATGTCCCACACAAAAAAAACCCACCAAAACCTGAATAAAGTTTCCCTGCAAAGGGCCTCAAGGAGCTCAGCTCCTGAGCAGTCAGGAACGTCCCGGCTCCTGACGCTCCCACGAGACGCTCATTAAAAGCACAATAGGGATGAATAATTATAAAAGAGGGATTTCTTCTGTACTCACACACTCCTTTTAATTATAGGTCAGGACCCACTTTTTGCTGTACTCATGCCTTGCATTTTTTTTGGTCACCAGTATTAATTATTTCATTAAGAAAGAAGCAGCCCAAGCTTTGAAGGCAGTGAGGTAGAGATTCAAAGGTGGCCTGTGGGGCAGGAGGCACAAATCATCAAAAGCTGAATAAATTAGGCTGCAAAAACTGTGGCATCCAATGTACATCCCTTGTTAGACCTTAAAATTGCTTCATGATTGGAAAAATGCTGCCTAAATAATCAGAAACACATCAAGCTAAGATTACTAATAAAGTCAGAGAGAATAATTGCTGCTGGTATTAGCAAATTAACATATTATTTTCTGGAGTTTATTCAGTCATTAGGAAGAAATATCTCTTTGCTTACAATAAAATGGGGATACAGAATGAAAGAAATGAAGAAAATGAAACAAAGACACATGACAGACGTGGGGTTTATCTCTGATAGTTGGAATAGGACGGAGCCCTTTGGCTGGAGAATTAGAAAGGATAGAAATGACATGGGAACCAACAATCCTGGTCCTAAATCATAGTTTTCATCCCTACATTTCCCTTCAGCTTCTCAGAGAACCCCACAAGGTGTTTTTTCACACAGCACTTCTGTGTTTGCAGAGAAATACTTGCACCAATATTCTACTTCGTAATTTAATGGTTAATATTGTCTTCTAGTGAATTATCCTTAAAGGGGCAACTTGGAGTAAGGAAATTTTCCATTTAGGATTGGGATTTTTTCTTTTTGCAGTGTTTAAATGTTCAGTGGAGCAAGTAACAAAGGGGAGTCCCCTGAGGTACATCCAACACTATTCAATGGTGAAATGCTTGAACAACACAAACATATACAGCTCTTTAATTATGATTCTGCTACACAAATCCCACACCTTATCATTAGTTGTCTGAACTGCAGATGAGCCAAACATGAATCTTCACAGCATTTGTGCAGAGAAAGTTCATTGAAAAGTCATTTTCCCCTCTTTATCTGTTATTTGTAAGAACCTTCCAGCGCTGGGGACCACAGTGAGGGCAGTGCCTTGTTTTACAGACCAGTCACCCAGTTGATTTAATGCACTCAGGTGCAAACAAACAAGTAGGATTCTGGTTTCGCAGATTTAAGTCTTTGAGTAATGCCTGTGGCTTGCTGGAAATCCTTTTTTTATTGAAAATTGAATATGTCAGCTCAGCCATCACTTTAATTTGTTTTAAAAGATTTATTAGAGTTTGATGGTTTTTCTCTTTCTTGATTTTCATGTGTTTTCCTGATAAAATTAAACTCATTGGAGCTTCCACTAGAGAAGAACTTCATCAATGTGTCAGGAGGAGCATGGGCTTAATGAAACACTTCGGGAAAGTTTCTTCCTGAAACATTTTTTTAAACTTTTTAGGGGGCACAAAGAACTCGTGGGAGGAATGGAAAGCACAGCACTGTCAGCACATCAGAGCTGATCTGGAGTATTTTATATTTACTAGAGGGCTGTTCTGAATTTGCCTGCTTCTCTTCCACAGCACAAACACACAGCTCTGTCCTGTGTTTCTTATGCACATCCAGGCACTCACGTAAAATCTTAATGTTACCAACCTCTCCTGACAGCAGTCGAGGTGGTGTTTTAATATTCACCGTAAGCCTGAAACGTTCAGACACCTGGAATAAACTTGTATTTCATCGTTCACTATGTCTTCAGAAGGCAGAGGGTGAATTCAAGGCACCCTTGAACTCAGGATGTGTGTCTGTCTCAGGAGACCTTCCCAGGTACCCAGCTGGAGGACGTGGCCCTGGGTGCCACCAAGCTGAGGGCACTGGCATGAGAGTGACAGTGGGGTCCCTGTCCCAGTGTTGCTTTTTGTGTGGCTGAGTGCAAGGCTCTGCATTTCTGCTTGTTTGTGAGTAATTCTAGTTTATAATTTATGAGCAATTTTAATTTATCCTTTACCTTTCAACTGCAGCCACCATTGTCATGGCACGCCATGGGCACAACGGGGATCTTCTCTTCATCCATTTGTCCACTCCCTTGATGCTCTTCTTTATCCCGAGACCCCACAGGTATTTCTTCCATCCCTGCCACTGTCTCCATCTCTGCAGAGCACTGAGTGACAAACACATCACGACAATCCACTGAAGAGTCCGGGGCTCAGGAAAGGCAGTTCTGAATTTTCAGGTATCCTAGCAGAGCAATCCAGGTGGCAGGAGTGGCACAGAGCCACAGGATGGCCATAAATCCAGTGCTGACAACTTAAAGTTCCTGCAAAGCAAGAGCAATAATTCACAATGGCCGCAGCGGCTTCAGGGCCACAACAGCACTGTGTCCAAAGCATATTCCAGCTCCAAACAAACCCACCTTCCCTCTCTGCACACGAGTCAGGCCTTGGCCTGACAATAAACAATCCTACAATATATTTTTCATTGGGATCCAAACCTCATTTTTCATTGGAATCCAATGCTCCTTATATTTATTAGTACATAGAACCACAGAATCATTAAAGTTGGAAAAGACCTTTCAGATCATCGAGTCCAACCGGGCTTTGAAATATAACTTCCAAAACTCTAAAGGGATAACTGCTAAAAATATATATGAATTAAAGGTATTGTAATAATATTAGAAATCAGAGCTTGAAATCTTATTTCATGAAGCTTGACATAAAATATACCCTATTTATACAGGTTTTAAAGTGTTATACTTCCCTTTGGTACTCAGCTGTAACGAGATATAACTCCATGTGCTCTCCAGGTATTACAGGAAATATAATACATACCTGCATAGGAATTCCACTTTGATTTAGAAAATTGTCTGCCTCTCACAAATTACACTCTGCCAGCAGAAACATTTAGAAATAAATTTAAAATATCCTTCCAGCCAGTTGAAATTACTTAAAATGAGCATTTGGGAGATACGTGTGATAGACACCTGAAAACACTACGAGTGAGCCACATCCAGCATGGATATGAAACACTATTACCAAATGCAAATGCTGCCAGGGTTGCATTCCTGAGCTTCCCTGGGAACATCCAGCCTAAATTAACATTCAAAGAGAGCAAAAGGGACCAAGTGGGGAAATATAAAGTCATGGATACAGGAGAGGAAAGTCTGAACTGCCCAGGTCCCTCATGAGCTTCGACATTAATTGTAGCAGCTCAGGACAATGATGGGCATCATTTTCAGCAGCTGAAAGCAGAACTCTCCTCGCTGGAACAGCAAGGAAACATTGGGATGCGTAAGTAGGATGAAGAATAACACAGGAAAGATTATCATGTCATTAAATAAATCCCTGATTCACTCCTGCTGTCTGAAACAGCGCTCAGAACCATCATCGGCTCCCAGAGCTTCCCACCGGACTAGATGGCTTTGGGAAAGAGGAATAAGAGTCATTACTGACATGGAAAACTTGTTAAAGTAGCATTGTTTACCTTGGAGAGAAGGCAAATGCAGGTAAGAAATAAATAAAATACACAGATTTGCTAACAGCAGAGGGATGGGGGAAGCCTGTTTTCGAGTCTCCTGATGTAAAAATTCAGGAGCAGCATGAGAAATTGAAAGGTTACAAACCAGCAATGAGGATTTCTTCCAGTCCAAGACTTAATTAGACAGCTGAAATCCTCACCACAGGGATATCACCGAGGCTGAGAACTCAGCGAGATGTTAAGAAAAACTGTATTTCTTTACAGAAAATGAGGGCAAAGTTACAATATAAATTTAGACAAATAATTCAGATATGAAAACTAATTTCTAAGCAGTAAGGATCAGATATTTCCCATAGTGTAGGTTATTTGGTCTTGCTGAATACCTGGTTTGAAAGGAATTCAGTTCTTTTCTTCGGGTCAAGTCAGGGAGAGGACACAGCCTGAAACCAAACACTGGATGGGCTGGAGCTCAGATCGATGCTCTCTGACAACACCTGGATTTCAACAGGTCTTCACTTCTGGTTACTGGTTTGGAAGCTTCTGGCCATATTTCAGATTCCACGTTCTGAAGAAACCTGTGTGCATCAGAAATACCTTTCTACTCATCTTCCCCTGGCTGAACTGTGGTGAGAATCAGTGTTGGTGGAGCTCTAGGAGGGACAATAATCAGTCCAAACTACACACGGGGCAACACAGGGAAACCAACTCCAAAAATTTCAATCAGGGGTCCTGGAAAGGAAGAAAGTGGGAGCAGGTTCAAAAGGTCTAAGGAGAAGAATGATCCAGACACAGAGCAGTTGTGGCTGCTCCATCCCTGGCAGTGTCCAAGGCCAGGGTGGACAGAGCTTGGAGAAGCCTGGGCTAGTGGAAGGTGTCCCTGCCCATGGCAGGGGGTGGCACTGGATGGGCTTTAAGTCTCTCCCAACCCAAACCATTCCATGGTTCAATGGTTTCTATTTGTGGAACCTCTGTCACAGCAACAGTTTATTCCTAATCCCGTGGGCTGAGGTGCAGAAGGGAACGAGATCAGTTATTGGGACAACAGGATCTGGAACCACCTTTGCATCCCTTTGATTATAGCAGGGACACTAAAATTTTTGGCTTATTGGGGATTTAACTGATCTTAAATCAACCCCAAATATTCATGAAAAAATTAAGTTACTAGGCTGGGTCTAAGCTCTGTCTAAAGGTTATGAGCAGCACCTGCATCTCTCCCTCACAGGAGCCATCAGCACCACCCCAGCACACTCTTGTCTTTCTCTCTTTCCAGTTCACTCAGTCCAGTTTTATTCCCATTCCAGTTCTGTGTATCTCCACAGTCTTCACATTCCCTGCAATACAACCATCCTCTGCCTCCCCACTGCTCTTGGGGTCTCACTCCAAAGAACCCGAAGGTGCTCACTTTCCCATTCTGCCAATTTTCTAACAGTTTGCAAGTATTTAAAATTTTAAAACACACTCCTAGCTGCAAATAAGACAAGGAACCACATGAATAATATATCTGATGTAACTACAGATCACTCTGCAGTAAAGCAGAAAAAGGACAGAAAAAACCTACAAAACTATTTTCTCTGTTCTCAGTCAGATCAATGTGCAATTGATTAATTTTGGAGTTCAGGACTGAGATATCTCTTATTTCTTATTGATGTGGTGGCTGCAATGTTTCAAGTGAACAGTCTGACGTCCAATTTACATGGAAAAACTGTGGGGTTTTTAACCATTTCATGCGTGATACCGAATATTTTCAATTCTATTTCTGGAAGCTGGCCAGTTGTGTTGTTCTGAGCTTGTTTGGTGGATGAAAAGAGGATTATTCCTGGCCCAGCAAAGCCAAATCCAAATGTGCAGCCTGGGGTTTGGCCGGGTGACAATGAACTCCACGCTGTGTTTAACAGAGCTCTCAGACTGATTATCAAACAATCCACAAAAGGTGAAGGGATGTTGTTTGGGACTGACCCAAAGAGTGAAGTGTCAGTGCCGATAAATTCTTCAGGCAAAAGTGTAACAGGTGAAGGCTCCCCCTGCAGCAATGATGTGCATTTCCAACCCAATGTACAGCGGGACAGAGCCACAATAAGTAACTGGAAATTGCTTTTCCTCTTTGTGCCCCGCACAAAATAATTGCTGGGACTGCAGTTGAAGTGTGAACATATTTTATATGAATTTAGCTCACCGCACCAGATACCGCATCCTGCCGAATTGTAGCTTCTCTATTGCCTTGATTTTCAGCCCTGAAGATGCAATAGCAGCTTTGGACATGACAAACACATAGAGCAAAACTTCTGGACTCCCATCTAAGACAGCAAAAATCCTATAGGCAACGTAAAGCCAGGATTTGGGAGACGCAGAAATTCTTAAATTTTGCAGTGAAATAAAACCAAGTTTTCTATAAGTTATTTTACTCATTCCAGGTCCTTTTTTCCTGCCCACTAGATCAGCACTTGATAATGGTAATAATGCAGAAAAGAATATAAAGAAAATCATTAAAAAAAAAAAAAAAAAAAAGAAAAAGCATAGAAAGAAAATAGTTTAGGGTTTTGTTTTCCCGTTAAGGAATACTTTTCCTATGAAGTGCTTTTCTCTTTTTCTGGACACAGAGGTAGATATTCATCCCAGCCTGTAAAACATAGAGAGAATATTTAGAAGAACATGCAGCAACAGGACAAGAGGAATGGTTTTAGACTGAGAGACGAAAGATTTAGATGGATATTGGGAAGAAATCCTGTCCTGTGAGGATGGGGAGGCCCTGGCACAAGTTGCCCAGAGAAGCTGTGGCTGCCCCAGCCCTGGAAGTGTCCAAGGACAGGTTTGGAACAACCTGGGCTAGTGGAAGGTGTCCCTGCCCATGGCAGGGAGTGGCACTGGATGGGTTTTAAGGTCCCTTTCATCCCAAACCACTCCAGGATTCTGTGATTTCTATTTGTGGAACCGCTGTCACAGCAACAGTTTATTCCTAATGCTCTCACCCTGCCTAATTCCCTCTCACTCACCAACATATTCCCAGTGCTTTTTAAGGAAGAATAAACCTCTACAAAAATATATCCCACACCGGTTTTTGAAAGGGGGGGATTTAATGTTAATCATCATTAATACGATCTTCCCATTATCCTAAATGAAGACTTATCCCGGCTAATCTAAAAGAGGGTTAAATTAAAGCAGCTTGAGTTGGCTGGGGAGCTGCTGCAGCCTCACCTCGGTCTCAAACCCACCTTTCCCATCTCTCCAGGGGAATAATTCCATTAACAGAGTGATTAAGTACCTGGGCAGCATCCCCTGTCCTTGATCACACGGGGGCAGTGACATTAACACCACGGAAGAATGTTTTAGAGCAGCACAGCTTGTTATTCAAGGAGCTGCTGTGAGGGCACACTGACCATTTAAAAGTCATTATTAGAATAAGCGACTTCCATAATAACTCCCGAGCTTCCCTTGCACAGCCCTGGGCCCCTTTTGAGCTGCCAAGGGCTCATTTCCATTTCGTGCAATTCCATACCTGCTTATGTGCTACAGAGAATTCAATCAATGGCTTTATGGTTTAAACACCGTTGGTGTTGGGACTGCAACAAGGATACGAGCTGGGATTTATAAGGTGAAGCGCAGTTTGGAGCTGGAACCCCAAGGTAGTGCCTCAAAACATTCTTCAGAGTTACCCCTGACCACCGATAATCTCCATAATCAGACAGATGCATTTGTTCTGAGATTTTTAAAAGATCATCCATCTCTCTGTAGCAGAATTACATAATATTTTTGCCTGGATTTATGTATCTTTTTCTGCTAATGTTCCTCAGGCATGTCAATACACACTCATCATTTTTATTACATTTATTACGCTGCTCTTACATTAATATTAATTTGATTATATTCCTCCAATAAACAGCATTATGTTATTCTGACAAATTAGGCTCTATCTCCAAAGCATAATAATTTCTAAAAATCAAAATTCTGATTATTTAGAGGCAAGAACCTCAGAACTGTCTTAGTTCTCTCAAAAAATACTGTATTACCAAATATTTCTAATAAAATGCACTCCCTGAAACACATTACCTATGCTGCCACCTAAATATATTAATCCAAATATCCAAACAAATAGATCTCAATCTCTTCAGGAACGAGTTGGACACTTCTGTAGTCATCTGGAAAACTCAGCAGAGGAGCTCACAAAGCATATATGTGAGTGTTGGCACTAGAATTCAATATGTTTGTGGTTTATTTGACTTTTACCAGGAAGGTAAAGTTCAAATAAGTCCTGGTTGGCCCTAACTCCACTTTGTGTTCGATGGAATCCCACCCCACTCACCTCCTGGAAAGTTGTGTCGCCCAGAACTCACTTGCAAGCTCTCTCTGTGCAAATCAGTACAGATCTGCACCAAAATCCTACAGGCAGGTTCCCTTTTGTGCACCTTCCACATGGGAAGTGAAGCACAGATTTCCTGGAACGTAATTCCTGGGATAAAGGCAGATATGCAACTATGAGACATGCAAATCTGAAGATGAAAGAGCAAATGCAATTACATTTTCCGTTCCTTTTTAAATATTACCCAAACCGGAGGGAAGAAAATCCTTCAGGAGCTCCTACAACGGAAGACACCACGAGTGTGGATGTTATGGCCTTTCTGAGAGAACTGAGCCAGGGGAGAAAGTGGTGGAGCAGAGAGAGGACTGGGATTGTCCCACCTGGAGAAGAGAAGCTTTGGGGTGACCTAAATGTGGCCTTCCAGGACCTGAAGGAGCTGCAAGGAAGATGGAGAGAGACTGTTTACAAGGAATGGAGTGACAGGACAAGGGGAATGGGTTTAAACTGAAACAAAGTAGGGTTAGATGGGATATTGGGAAGAAATTGTTCTCTGTGAGGGTGGAGAGGCCCTGGCATAGGTTGGGCAGAGAAACTGTGGCTGCCCCAGCCCTGGAAGTGTCCAAGGCCAGGTTGGAGCAACCTGGGCTAGTGGAAAGTGTCCCTGCCCATGGCAGCGGGTGGAATGAGGGGAACTTCCAGTTTTTTCAACCCAAACCATTCTGTGATTGCCAAAGAAGGTGAAAAATGAAAAGTCGTTGTAATCTTCAGACCTGCACTTTGGTGCATAAACCAGAAATTCCTCACCTTCAAAACTAAAAAAGTTTGGAATCAAACTGAAATAGAAGTGAAAAGGAACAGAGAATCCAGTTATTGCATTTTTAAAACGTTTCCCTTGTAACCAATAACGATGGTTCTACCCCTGATCCGGATCCCGTTTCTTGACTTTTGTCCCCAACCAGGAACAGGGACAGGAGAAAACTCCACTGGAAATGAGTGGCTGGGAGTTTTTATTGTAAATTAACTAAACTGAACATAGACAAATCAAAAGGAATTAGCCATTATAAAAAAGTCCCACTGGTCAGCAGCCATGAGGAGCTGCAGAGCTGAGCTGCTGGGACATGGTACTGGGGACTGCAGGGAGCTTTCCCCAGCCCCACTCTCAGGGCTCAGTAACCATTTCCATGCCTGCTCTTACTTTGCCTCCACTCTGGGCATGAGGATTAAAGCAGCATGGCAGTGCTCCAGATAAAGTTTCTGGGAAAATTAAGGGCTCCTTTAATCAATATTTGATTTTTTTCTTTTCTCATATTTTAGCTTGGGCTCAGTTCTGCTAATTTTGCCACATACACTCCCAGACCTTGATTTGAGCAGCTCGTGCCACGTGTACAGAAGCCAAAAACCAGAAGAAAATCCTTTACAATCCTCAAATGACAAAAACCAGTGGTGCAGGACAGCACTAAACACCAGCAGTTGGGTTTTGGCTCCGGTTCTTCGAAGGGGAACCAAAATGCAAACACGAATTTGGAACAAAACCCTGAAACTCAGACACCGCCCTCAAAAAACACCCAGCGACTCAAAGACAACTTCAACCAGCAACAAAGAATTCTTTTTTTTTTTTTTTTTTTTTTTTTTTTTTCCCCCCCAAATTAAAGCTGTTCTTTCGGCAGAGTGCCAGCCGCAAACACTAAATCTATCCCAGGAGCGATGCTCTGTTCGTGGCCGGGATTGCTTGGGAACAGCTCAAAATGACCCTCCCAGCGCTGGCAAAGGCAGTGTCAGCTCGAATTACAACTTCCATAAATCTGAGTTACACAAGTTATAACCCCTAAAAGCTGCTCCAAGTTGGGCACTGAATCCTTTGGCACGGTTCCTGTCTGCAGATCACACCTGATGCCCTTTTTTGCCCGCTCCGCCAATTTTCTCGCTTGGTTCAACCTTCCCTCTCCATTTGTATCTCCAGGAAGCAGCAGCAACCAAGAGGAACCTCATCCTGCTTTTCCTCCCGGATCGTGGAGGAAATCTCGTGGAAGTCTCAGCACCACTCATCTCATGGAAGTTCTCCATGAGTATTCCTTGTCCAGAGAAAGCAGGATGAGGTCTCCATAGACTTCTAGAGAACATTGCAAGAATAATACTGGGAGGGGGGGTTAAATGGGTCAAGTAATCCCACTAATATTCCATATCCAATCATTTCTTCCAAAATCCAATCCTATTTTCCAGGGGGGAAAAAAACACCCCAACCAACCAAAGAAAACCCAAAACAAAACAAAAACCACAAACCAAACAAAAACGACACACCAAACCCACAAATGAAAACCCAAAAAACCAAAACCCAAGAAACCAAAACCCCAAAAACCAAAACCCCAAAAACCAAACCCCAAAAAACCCCCAAACCAACAGAACACCCAAACCAAGCAAGAAAAACCCCACACCAAAACCAACCCCCCCACACACTAAACTACTCCTTAAATCTGTTCCCAGATATATTTAAGTACAAGAGGGCAGGAGTTTTAGCAGAGCATCTCAAAGTATGTTGGCCTAAATACCTGTGATATTGGCATTTGACTCAGCAATTAACATAATTTGCACTAGGGAGCTTATTTTCCTTCCAAAAAATCAATTCCTCTGCTCTGATATGTTCCTGAGGAAGAAGGGGGAAAAAAAATAAAAAAGGAAAAAAAAAAAGATAAAATCTCTTTCCAAAGACTTTTATAGAGCAAAGTCATTTAGTAACTGGATGGGTTTAGCTGCCCTGCTGCGAGGTCAAATTTTAGAGGCAGATAATGTACTGATGTTTTACAGTTTCTTTCTTTAAGCACTCTTCTCCAAAGCCCTTATTTCAGCACAAAAGAGCATGGAGTTTAACCACTGACTATCCCTGCCTGTAAACATGCAAGTTTTCTCTAAAGAAAAAAAAAAAAAATTATGTACAATTTACACAGATCTAACCTGCAAAATAAGAAAATCGAGAAAATAAAGAGCTTTTCAAATCCATACATGGAGAAATAGTGAAATAAAAGGTGCAATCGACTGGATACTTCACCCCCACCTCGTGGTTTGTGACCCTCAGTGACACTGCTCAGGCTTCTCCTCTGCAGTGAGGCATCACAGCCCTCCTACAGCTTCTCCTCGTTTTCCTGACCTTCCCCGGTAATTTCTGTACCTTCCCATGTCCTTCCCAAGGTGCAGCAATGGAGACAGCACATCCTGCTCAAGCTGTGGGCACAGCAAGGGTTTCTCTGGTGACAGATGACGTTTCCTCTGCCCGGTTCTTGCTGATTTTTCCTGATTTAGTTTCATGGAAAGGTCAACTTTTATGTAATACATCCTGGATGTACCAGAATCCTGGGGCAGATTCCCCTTTTCTATATGACTTTGGGTCACCCCTGTGCCATGAACCTACAGATCTGCTACAAAATAATGGGACATTTAGCAGTGACAGCAGCTGTAGATGGCCCTGCTCAGTTACAAACATCTCCTAATCCAGCAGGATTAACAAGAAGAAGATACTCCATAAGCAGAGAAGTGACTGAAGGTGTGCAAGTGGTGTCCATCTCCACCTGATGATGGACAGGCCCCTCATTCCTTGATTAGCAGTTGGGAAACCCATCAGATAAAGCTGTTTCCTCCCTGAGCAGAGTCCCAAGAGCTCCTGAGTGTCCATGGAGGTCTCAGCACGGACTAAAGGCAATTGTCCAACTCCTGCTCTGCTGTGGAGAGTCAGTGGTGGGGCTTGGCCATGGCCATACTCGGAACTTTAGTAGTCTGGAATTTAATTGGAATTATTTTAAAGTATATTTGCCCACGCGGAATTAAAACTATCCAGTTACATCCCTTCTCTCAACCTCCAAATCCGGCTCCTGTTTTTACAGAACAACCCCCAGCCTCAGTCTAACACCCTAAAGGGGAAGACAGAAGCATTTTTTAATGGCATCTAATTCTTAACTGCAAATAAGGAAACACAGGTCACACTTACACAGCCTGTGAAGAACATCAGTGCATGTTCTGCAACACAGGGCAGTAAATTCTTCATGTCTTACCCGAATTTTCAGTTCTCACTTAAACATTATTTGGAACTGGTTTAAGCATGAATACCAGCCTGAATTCCTGACTTGGAATAGGTGATTACAAGATATTTACAGGGCCCTGGCATCATTCTGGGTCTTAATTTTCAAGCTACTGAGAAGAGCTTCACTTCTACTCCGTGTTCCGCCCGCTGTGTTTTGGGGTAAACATGAAGTGCATTAGGGGGCAATGTTCAGGCTGTAGGGACAATGTCCATGGGCATTAGGGCAGCACAAACACACTCCCACTGCCCTGTTGTGTTCCCTGAGTGTTTTGCCCAACTTCTTCTCCAGACTCTGCCCAGTCTGAGCATCTGAGCTAAAGCCCCTGATCCCCCCCAGTCCTTTAGCACATCAGAAAGTTTTGGTGTTTATCTATTACAGGTTCTCTTCAGTGGAGGGGAAGAGGAATTTAAACTGTTGCAGAGCTTCTTCTACAAAAACCAGACTTTTTTCTAAGGTTCATATGGCTTGGGCAGATTCAAACCATCCAAAAATCCAACATGCAGCCTGTTTTTCCCTTTACTCTCCCAGCAGACGAGCAACAGCTGGCATTTCTTATTCAGGGAGCAAGTTACTCCTGCTTTGCTCTTAAGCCTTCTGCATATCCCTGCTTAGGAGGGCCAGTAAATTTTGCTCAGCTCAGTTTTGGCAAAAACATCGTCACAAAAAGAAACTTGAGGCTTTTTTGTGACTATAAACCAGACCCCCCACTGAAACCACCTTCCTTCCTCAGGTCCTTGTTTTTGCCTTCCCGGTATTTCTGTCTGATATAAAAGTCTTTATGAGCCAACTTTATAGCAAATCATCCATCAAAAGCAACACCCAGGGCATGCGTGTTTTCCCAGTCTAAAATAATATACACTCTCCTGTTCTGCACTCCTCTCTGCATTGCAGGTGGAAAAGTTAGCTGCTGGAATCATCTTGGGTGCAGAGGGAAAGGCATCGGATGGGGGGAAGAGAAGAGGGGTAGGAAGGAATGGAAGGAAGTAAATCAGGCACATGGTTTTACCTCAGTACATCAGAGCAGGGACAGAGGGAGAAACACCCTGTTAATAATGCCCCTTTCCTGGCTGTTGTAACAACAGCCAGTTCTCCAAGTATTCCATCTCCCAACCAGCAAATAAAACAAGATGCAACCCCCTCGGCTGCACAGAGTACAGCTGGTTTGAAAGAGGGGTTCCCAATTAACCAGCACATCCCATTTTGCTCCGGTGCACGGCTGCATTTGGTTCAACGAAAACCACCGTTCCCTCCCAGCCTGTGATCACTTTGTCATCTTTAATAAGCAACTGCAATTTCCAAGCCCCGAGTTCAACAAGTTGACAGCAACTGGCTGTATCTGCATCAGGGAGATAACACACCTTCACTGGGGCACGGGGAGGGGCACTGCCCATCACTCCGTGCCACGTTTGTGAGGGGGAAATAGAGCATGCAACTAATCCTCCAGAGTGCTGGGATTTCATTTGAGGAGATTTACTCCATGCTCTGCTTCGCCCATCCAAAGAGACACTTATTTTAATTCAAGAGATTTGTGTCCAACGCTTTTTCTCCCTATTAAGATTTAGTGCCTCTCATTTAGAAAAGCGTTTATTTCTTGGTTTGTTTTTTTTTTTTTTTTTCAATTTTGAGTTTGGCTCATGCCAAATTGGGCCGGCTGAAATGCAAGTTTCTTCTCTACCAGATGCCACCTACCTGTGAGTTTTTGGGGTGAAACTTAAAAGGTGCAAAGCCCCCTCCAATTCCTCCAAAGGCAGAGTTCACAATAACCCAGGACAGACCTGTCTTCTTGTTGCTGACAAACTGAATTTTATTGTTTGGAAACAACAAAATGAGAGCTCAGCATCTTGAGTCAACACTGCATGTAATATTAACATCATGTCCATTATGAGCCCCAGGCAAGGGCCATTAAAATCAGGGGAAGAAATTCCATCGACTTCAATAGGTCTTGCATTAAACTTTAGGCTCAGTGATTTATTAAATCTGGGCCCCACTGAAGGAGAATGGGAAAGGTCTCACCGACTTCAAGGCAACTGGAGTTGTTCCTACTGCAGTTACTGGGCAAAAACTGCTCTGGTTTCCTCTTTACTTGTGTGTTTAGGAGCTGTTCAGGTGAGTGACGCCTCTGATCCACTATTTACCTCCTGCGATGATTTATATTAAGGACATGGAGCAGAGAAAACCAGGAAAGCTTGTCAGTGTGACTTAAAAGCATCAGTTGCATTTTTAAAATAATAAATCACATTCCCTAACTTTCCTCCTCTGTGTTTCTGGAGGTACAAAAACAGTGTTACCTTCAGTGCTTAGATTTGGGGTGGGGGTTTTCCTGCTTTTATTTTAGCAGTGCCATTAAAGGGTGGACTGTACCCAGGAGATCACAGCTAATTATGAACAACAACTGCTACAGAGGCTTCATTTGCTCTTCAGCTTAAGTTGTTGAACAAGATCAGAGTTTTTTTCTTTGCTAGGATTTTTTTGGGATGTGTTGCAAGGAGCCAGATGTAAAAAATCTCCAACCTGAGAATTAACTCCCAGTCACTGTCAGAGATAAAATATGTTATTATGCTTGTACTGCTTATGAGTGTCTATGACTGATTTAAATGATGCCTTGCACAGACAACTTAAAGCATATTTAAATCTCTATTTATAGCATGTAATCAGATGTCTAGCACTACCCTTCCTATATAGACATCCACATATTTCCTGGAGCCTCTGTGGCTATTCATGGAATATAAACACCACCCAAAATACACTCTACCAGTAAATTTGCAGCCAAAGGACATTTATTTTCTATTCAGTAAACACTGAATAAATATATAGGGAAAGTGCTCTTCTTCAGAGACCCTTCCCCCCTCTATCACAGGGTCTGAAGTGTAGCAGGAATCACCTGATATTTGGGAAGGCAAACAGAGCCAGGCTACAGCCAAAACTTCCAAACGTGAGTCCTTTCAGCCAACAGCACTCAGTTGTCTCAGGAGATGAATTAAAGCAAAGGGGAACGGCTTCAAACTGCCAGAGGGCAGGGTTAGATGGGAAGGAATTCTTCCCTGTGAGGGTGGGGAGGCCCTGGCACAGGTTGCCCAGAGAACCCTGGAAGTGTCCAAGGCCAGGTTGGAGCAACCTGGGCTAGTGGAAGGTGTCCCTGCCCGTGGTGAGTGGGTTGGAACTGGGTGAGCTTTAAGGTCCCTCCAACCCAAACCATTCCAGGATTCTATGAACAACTGCATTCAGTCTGTCTGGTCTAATGAGATTATTACTTATATTTAGAAAATTAAAGGTCCGAGGCCTAACACCAGCCCCAGACTCATCTGTCTGATCTTTCTTCCTTCAGCCAGACTGACATAAAAACCTTTCCACCTGCTGAGCAACTGTTCTCTGTTCTCTCAGCCTCACGTGGCTCAGGTACCACACAGGTGACACGCTGACACAAAGTCCAGTAGTGATCTCCCTTTATCCATGCAAAAAGTCCTCACCTGTTCTGAAGTGATCCCCTTCCTTTCCCTTCTCAGCACGGATCTCTTCTGGACTGCCCCTTTGTCAGAGGCTGGCTGGGCTCAGCGGGGCAGCAGGACTGGGAGCTGGGGGCTCAGGACACACAGACCATCAGCTGTAGGGACGAGCTGTCCCACTTGTCCCTAAACAACCACCCCACTTACAAGCTTGGATTTCCCATGCAGACTCTTGCCATTAACATTTCCTACTTAAATCAGCAAAGCAGAATTTTCCAGCAGCCTTTTTGGGCAATGCTGAGTGTTAGGAAAGAGAATAAAGAGTATAAAATAGTGAATAAATACCTCTATAGATAACTACACATCTTAGTATAACACTGCCCTCAGTATTTTTGATTCATTCCTACTCCCACAATGCCTCTATTCCACTCAAAAGATGGTTGCAATAGTCACAGAAAATCCTAGAAAGTTCCTCAAACACTCAGAACAGGAAGAGCACAAACCTGCTGCTCGTGGCTTGCTCTCATCTCCAGCAGCAGGAGCTCCTCTGCCTTCCTGCCCTTCCTGCCCCAGGTTTGTGGCTACAGCTGGTCCAAGTGCAATCAAAGGACAGTAACAGGATATTTAACATGTTAAGACTGGCCTGGCTAACACTGATTTTCTTCCTCAGCTTTTGCCACCCAGTTACTAAAAAGCAAAGTGGGGAACATCCTGGGAGACACTTCTATCAGAAACCCCACAGGCAGGACTTGGACTTGCTCAAACACTGAACTAAAATACTAATACACTAAATTAAAAAGCAGTAACTCCTACTGAAGCTCCATGGTGTCATCGTCAAGGACATTTTTCTACCTCATCCTGGATGCAAAATCATTTTCTGTAGTTTTACTGCGCTTCACAACATTTTAAATGGCAAAGTACATCATGAAAAATTAAAAAAGCAAACCCCAAACTTCCTTTTTAATGTGACATCCTGTTGCCATATAGTAGGAGCAGATGTGCAAATGTTTGTTTACTCAGTTCTTGATAGTAGGCATTTGCCAGCAGATGCATGAAATTAATTTCTGCCCTAGTATTAAAAATCATTTCCTCCATTTAAATGTCTCTTTGATAAAGAAACAGCATCATAAAGTGGTTTAGCTGATGGAGCAGCACAAATAGAAACAATACTTGCTATTTTAGGATTGCTGTTTCTATTTGCTTAGATTGCACAGGGTGTCTTTCAGGAAAACAAATAATTATTTTTCAAGCCTTCCATCCAAACATTTCCCTTTGGAATGTGCCTGGAATATACATTTCTAGCTGTAAGAAAAGTAATTTTGGCATTCATCGGTGAAGTTGGCCACTTGGAATTTTTGCAAAGCCTACACACCTCTCTTTGGGCATGTGCATCCCATTCCATCCCAGCTGCATTTCCCTCTCCCACAAAACTTACAGAAAATTTATTTGCTTAATTTTTGGGTGGCAAAGTGACACTGAGCCATCAGTCACAAGGATGTTCCACCAGCCCCCGCCTGGGGAAGTGTCACCTGTAAATCCATGGATTAGAACTGAACTGCCACCGAGTTAATGAAGTTGATGAACGACTCCGTGTCACTGAGGAACTGGATCTGTGGGATAGGAGCGTCATAAAATGTGGTAGGTTTGATACAGACTGATCCTGCTTTTCCCAGTCTTTGTGTTTCACCACGGGCAAACCACAACCACAAAAAAAAAAAAAAAAACTACAAAAAAAAACCCACCAAAAAACAATGCCCAAACCAACCAACCAAAGAAAACCCAACAGGAAACTAAAAAACCTCCCCAAGAGCGAATCCAAACCAAAGCAAAAGACACACAACAGAAGAAGAAAAAAATGAAAGTACCACTTGTTTCTGCCCAGTATCACAAAGCCCTTCAAAGCCATGATTGTGGAATCATTCAGGTCGGGAAAGATCTCCAAGACCGAATGTAAACCCAGCACTGCCAGGTCCAGCCCTAAACCATGTTCCTAAAGACCACATCCACAGCTTTTCTGAACACTTTCAGGGATGGTGACACTTCCCTGGGCAGCCTGTTCCAGTGCTTTACTCTCCTTTCGATGAAGGAATTTTCCCAACTATTCACACTGAACCTCCTCTGGTGCAACTTGAGGCCGTTTCCTCTTGTCCTATCACTTATTCCCTGGGAGAAAAGACCACCTCCCACCTGGATACATCCTCCTTTGAGGGAGTTGCAGAGAGCAAGCGATGTTTCCTCAGAATCCAACTACAAATCCAACAACAGCACCAACACATAGAGCTCCCTTCCTGAGAAGACCCCATAGCACTTAACAAACATTAATTAATTAAGCTCCACAACCCACCACTCCACACCTGGATTTATCCAGGTACCACTTCTCCCAGCTCAGCTGTTAACGGGTCTGCTGCTGGATCACCGTGGACGCCATCCCATGGAGACACAGTGGGTTAATAAATAAATCTCCCCTAAAAATATCTGTACAGTTTCATGCTGATGACATCGCTCTTCCAGACAAACGACCTGGGAGGTGACAGCTCTGCAGCCCAGGACACTCTGGAGCATATTTTGGCTTGTTCTACCCCACTGTGTCCCGAATCAGCAGCCAGGTCTGATCCTTGGAATAACAGCTGACACGAGGTCTGCTGTAAACCCCTCAAAAATGACTTCCCTTGCCTACATTTTATCTCAGGTGAATCTCGCTGGTGCTTAGCAACACCTTACATTAAAATCCTGGTTTCAAATACAGTGCTAATTAAGCAATTAAGGATGGCAAGGCTTATTTTATGGCATAATTTACTCATAGTCTGATTGTGCTGTGAGGTTAATTCCATCAGCCATGTTTCACAGCCTGATGAAATGCTGCCTTCCTTTCCTTACTGCTTTTATAACCGATTATAATGAATTCTTCTTTATGTATTTTAAATTATTTTGCTAACAGAGTGGTCCTGTTATTTGCCACATCACCACAAGGTGCTGTCAGCCAGAGTTCAGCTCTAGTTTGCCGACACAGTTGCACTGTGGAGCAAATGAAAGCTCAGCAGACAACAAACAACAACCCGAGCAAAAAACGGCGGCAACATTCGTTACAAATTCAGAAGGATGAAGGACTTGGAACGCAGAAAACAGCACGTTACAGCCTGGAAAAGGAACATATGGGTCGGTGGCAGGTGTTGCTTTTGAGATCAAAAATGGATTTTCACCAGGAAACTTCAACTGGGCAATGCTCTGAAGCACAGGGTGGGATTGTTGGGGTTGGTCTTTGCAGGGCCAGGAGCTGGATTTTGATGATCCTTGTAGGTCCCTTCCAATTCAGGATATTCTACAATTTAGTGAATTTCAGGAAAGGTGGGAAAAAAGTCAGCAGTGATATTTCTTCTTGTGTGCATCTTCTAGTGAAGAACCAAACAAACCCACTCTTCAGTAGAATAAAACCAGCTCAGTACAAAAGCAGATGATGACAGTTCCCAGCCAATCCCCAATCCCATCTAAACTGTGAAATGAACATTCCCCAAAATTAGTGACATGGGCAAAGTGGGAAGAAAATAAAGTAATATTTCTTTTAATTAAAACACAATTCACTTTACAGATGTGACTGTATGTGGGTACGATAAATACATTAAATATGAATAGTTTCTCAGGATGTACTTGAGCTAACAGGCATGCCTAGAAATCCTGCTAATATTTTTAAATTCTCCTGTGATGCATTTTAAGCAAAAGAGAACAAACACTGCCAATTCTCCGCTGCACACATGACCAGAACACCTGAGCTCATCTTCCTCTTCTAAAATTAGATGGAGAAAGCACAGACTGCAGGAGGGACGATGGGTCAGATCTGAAAATCAGGGAGTTGTATGGAGAGGGCAGGAAATACAGGCTCTCATGGGATAGGGCAGGGACTGAACTGAGGGATGAGGAGAAGAAAGGAGTTGTACAAATAGTTATATGCACAAACCAGATCAAGGTTATCACAGCGACTGATTATTTTCCTTTTGTCACTCCAGTCCTTACCTGGAATGTGTGCTGGGAGCGATGCCCCAACGATCCACACGACCAACAAAGAACCACAGAATCCTTCAGGCTGGAAAAGACCTCCAGGAACACCAAGCCCAACCTTCCACCCTGTCACTCACCCGCCCGTATCCCAAAGAGCCACGTCCACTGGCTCTCTGAACACTGCCAGGGGCTCCACCCCAATCCCGTTTATGCCCCAAGCCTCGCAGGCTGCATTAACTGGAAGCTGTGCCCGTGTTTGATGCCAGGCAGGATTATCTCAGCCTGTGACCTCGGTGTGTCGGTGCCACCTCAGGGGAAGAAATATTACCACTAACATCACTCCTAATGTCTTCTACAAACCTCCCAGCCTGGTGTGCCCCGGGCAGAGAAACCACCGGAGACCAGAAAATGGCTCTGCTGAATATTAACACAGAGAGGAGGCAGAGGAGTAACTGGCTGTGAAGGGTTGTGAGGCTCCAGTCTGTAAGAAACAACCAGAAGATTTGTGGCACATGTTAATTAGTAACAAGCTGCAGATGAGCATTCCCATCAATCTCAGAGGCCCAGGAAGCCCTTCCCTCCAATTCCTGTCCCTGCCCTTCACAGAAATGCTTTTCCCCAGGCAATGGTACTGAAGATGTCCTTACAACCCCCCTGTATCTGTTTTGTACTGCTGCTCATTTTGCTTTGTTAGGGTGAGCCCATCTCCAGAAACAGAGCCATCCAAGAGGGGGATACCTTGTGGATTCCCATCCTGACCACTGCAGCACTCAGCCCCTCAGGACAGGGATTGCTTCTTCCACCACAGTCAGGTGTTCTCAGCCTCCATTTAGACAGTGCTTTTTTTTTTTTTCATTTAGACATAATTATGAGTGATAACCTACATCAACCTGTTGAACCGAGTCCAGAGGAGGCCCTGGAGATGCTCCCAAGGCTGGAGCCCCTCTGCTCTGGAGCCAGGCTGGGAGAGCTGGGGGGGTTCCCCTGGAGAAGAGAAGGCTCCAGGGAGACCTGAGAGCCCCTGGCAGGGCCTAAAGGGGCTCCAGGAGAGCTGGAGAGGGACTGGGGACAAGGGATGGAGGGACAGGACACAGGGAATGGCTTCTCACTGCCAGAGGGCAGGGATAGATTGGATGTAAGGAAGAAATCCTTCCCTGAGGGGGTGGTGAGTGCCTGGAATCCAGTTTTGACTTGAGTGGACCTGTAAGCTAAATTTTCACTAAATACATATCATCAGTTGAAATAGACTCAAATCCTCCCCTAACTTTTTTTTCTTTTTAAATTTTTATTTAACCTTTATTCAGGAAAACCTCAAACAAGTTTGTTTTGGTTTTTTTTTTTCCTGAAACCTTCGGTGATCTCATAACAAGCCTTAAAGCCTAACATGCATCCATTTAAAGTTCCCCACAGCAGAAGGAGGCTTTGCATTATTCCATAATGACACACCAGTGACTTCTTGAGACAAATAAAACGCGGACAGAGGTTTTACATCAAACCCTTTACCACTCACAGATCCATCTGCTGCTGCTGCATTTGCCTTCTGCCTGCAAAATATTCACCTGAGCCACGAGGAAATCCCCTACCGAAAACCTTAGAACTCGCTCCCTTTCTAGTTCACTAACAGGCACCCTACATTTCCCTTTGAACTGTTAACTCTGGGATAAATGCCATTGCTCTGTGGTTTCAGAGCAACTGTACAGGGTTTGATCCCCTCACACCAAATGTAAAACGACTTTAAAACCGTGCTGGTACTGGGTGAACCTTGGTATAACAAGATTTTCTAAGCTGCACTGAGGCAAGGTAGAAAGCGAGGAAGAAACTTTGAAAGGTGGTTAAAACTGCATCAGTTTGACTTGCATGAACTCCTAAAATCTGGCATCAACAAAATATACCATCTCATCACATACACCAGGTATTTTATATATATATAAAGAGCATAAGAATTGAGAAGCCAAGTGCAATTCTCAGGGAAGCTGCCATCTCCTCTGTGCTTGTGCTAAGCATCCAGTTCTCACCTAAACCAAGGATAAACGTGATTCCGGCTCTGCTCCACACATATTAAGGGGAGAACATGGTGCCCTGCTGGGAAGAGCAGCCTAAATTCACTTTTTCACCCTATTTTTATCTACATGCCCGGGGGCTGTGTGCACATGGCGCACACACTGCCATGGGTTACATGCACAGCCCACAGGTCCTTCCCCAGCAGCAGCTTCCAGCTAAACCCACCCTGAATGAAGGCCCTGGGCAGGTCATTACTGCACTGAGTCCATTGTCCCCTTTTTCCTTAGCTGAATTCCCCTTTGAGACACAAGGATTTCACAGACAGCAAATAAAGGATCCCAAGGTACCGACCCAGAGACGCAACCAAAGAATTAGTGATTATTCACCCATCTGACTTGGTGCCCTCTACCTATGAATTGGGCAAAACACTCAGGGAACACAACAGGGCAGTGGGAGTGTGTTTGTGCTGCCCTAATGCCCATGGACATTGTCCCTACAGCCTGAACATTGCCCCCTAATGCACTTCATGTTTACCCCAAAACACAGCGGGCGGAACACGGAGTAGAAGTGAAGCTCTTCTCAGTAGCTTGAAAATTAAGACCCAGAATGATGCCAGGGCCCTGTAAATATCTTGTAATCACCTATTCCAAGTCAGGAGTTCAGATTAATGCTTATGCTTAAACCTGACCAAAAGGAAGGTCCCTAAATTAAGCAGGATAGTCCTTGGAAAGCACTAATGAGAGTTTAAAGAGCCCTCTCACTCTCCAGGAGTCAAACCCTGCCCATCCTCATGGATACTGAAGGAGTCCAGGAAAACATAACCCAGGTGACAGACTACAGTTGTCATACTCACTTTCTTGGAAATCAAATAGTTTCTCAGCAGCTCCACTTCTCAGCTGAGCGGTTCCCACTTAAATCTTTGCAGAAATCAGACCTGCAATGACTCCTGCAGCACTTTTTCCTTCATTTTACTGAATTCCCAGAGCAGATTTCACTTTTAACCTCCATGGATGAACCTCCTCCAGTAAATGAATGTTTAAAGCTATTAGGTGTGGAGGAAAAATCTGTTCAGACCATTGGCTTGCAGTGACTCAATAAAAGGCCTTGTTTCCCATTTTCCTTATGAGCCACACTGAGGGTTTTATGGTGGCAACGTTTACCTCTTGGGAAAAGGGTTAATGGTTAACCTCAAACCCTCTGCTGCAATAAGTCTTAGTTTAAAAGAGACCAACTTTATGTCAGACTTTTGGTTTAAAAGATATCAACTTTAAGCCAGATTTTACAGTGATTTTTCAGTAATTATCATTGTTAGTGTGGTGGATCACAGAGTCTAAACCATCTTTATAAAGGACATTACTCAGGCATGTAAGAAAAGTAAGGATCTTCACCAAACCCAGTCTTTAAATTCATCCATTAATTTAACAAGCAGTTTTGAGAGCCTTCACATTAACACAGTGAAACAGCCCACAGATGGACACAAACTGGCAAACAAATCCATGCTAATTTTTCAGGGTGATCTGAAAGTGTATTTAAGCCCAGCTTAAACTCCTTTGCCCATAAACACCAGCGGACATCGTGTGCACACACAAAATGTTGCTCCAACATCAGATCTAGAGGCCCAGCTGGTCACAAAAGCTTAAAAGATGACACTTCTGCCATAAATTCAGCCTCAGTTGATACAAAGAATATTCCACATTTGTTCTAGAGAAGGTTGAAAAGCACCTTCTAATTTTTAGTAATTTTTGTGCCCTGAGAAACGCGATGTGTGCAGTGAGGGCATCCAAGCAGTGGATTTATCTGGAATATGAGCTGAATTACTCAACCAGCAGGCCATAATAACTCCTGGTGCTCTTTCCAGACCCTTATTGCAACCAAGTTCCCACTGCTAAATCTGACGGTGCTGAAAGGGCTCTGTTTGCACTGACCTTTAGAAATGCTCCCCCACTTGGGCCAGTTCCCTTGATCCCATCAGCTGCCAACTCCACCCTAACACAATGGTTTTCTGAACAAAATCCAAACACATCCTGTAAATAGCTCTTCCCTCCTTGTTTTAGGCACATCTCTTCATTAGACCATAATTCAAAGGTCACAAAATAAAATCCAAATACCATTTATAAGGGGGTATTAAGCAGCATATTATTAAGCAGAAATAAAGTCGTGATCTGGACAGATTTCAGCCTCAAGTTCACAAAGGAAAAAGTATTCTCCCATTTACAAGATCAAGTGCAAAGAGGTCTTCCCATTTTAAAAGAGCCAGATCCATACATTCTTTATATAGCACAAATCAATGCTTCATGACTAGATAATGCTCCAATAACTTTGTCTCCTGAAGGACTGCTGAGGATCAAATGGATACAATTAAGTGAAAAATATAAGTACTTACAGGAAGAGTTTAAAATGGATTAAATCATAAACCACACATAATGGCTGGTGACACACTCTATGCAAACCCAGCGAGGTCACATTAGTTTTCTGCTTGGAAATCTACTGGAGGTGGGTAGTGAGAGCAGTAAATTAAATTTATGGGAAGATAAAACATCACACAGTCAGTCCAGCATTGCAAAAGACAGAAAAATCAAACCAAACCACTGCATCTCAGAGCGATAACTCCCAGCAGCAACGAGAAAGTCCACCAGCCCAAATCCCCCGCTGAGAGTGCTGTCCAGAGAGGACCTTCCCAGACTTCACCAGCCTGGACTGTCATCTCTGTCCTTCCAAAAAACAGCTTTGTGGTAAATTATTGGGGATAATTACTTGAGGCAAGCAGGGCTAGAGATATCCCCAAGAGGTGTTCTCCAGATACATTCCCAATCCTTGGCTGAACGTCCCCACGCACACGAGGCTGTTGGGATGGGTGACCCTTTGGGCAGAGGCTGAACCCTTCACCCCAACAGCCCCCCCTGGCACAACGTGCATGAAAATTGGGTTTGATCTGAGCTTCAGATGGAGGAGGAGCAGCAACACGTGGTCCTTCCCCCCCAGCTCCTCAGGCCACTGAGAAACTGCTCTGCCAATATTCACAATAATATATTGAAGCCTATTAAAAACACAAGTTGACTCTTCAGCAACACAAGGTTCAACACTCTCTGCTCTTCTTCCCTCAAGAGTTGTTTTTTCCTTGACTTAACATTATTATGAAACTTGAGCATAGTTTCTTCAAATGCTAACCAGCTATTACTGAATATCCAAGATTTCCAGCTCTCTCCCTGTCTTGATTAAGCACATCGTGTATCACCAAGGTTGTCTTGTCTCAAAGAGAACAAGAATGAAAGTCCTGGTTCTTAAAATAAGAAGAAAGAAAGGAGAAGAAAGAAAGGAGAAGAAAGAAAGGAGAAGAAAGAAAGGAGGAGAAAGAAAGGAGAAGAAAGAAAGGAGGAGAAAGAAAGGAGAAGAAAGAAAGGAGAAGAAAGAAAGGAGAAGAAAGGACAATAATAATAATAATAATAGTATTAATATAATATGAACAAAGTATTTAAAGGGTGAGGAATTTTACAGAAATGAGGCACGAGTATTCTTCATCAGATAAAATATTATTGGACTTTGTCAAAGGCAACTGTTTTTTTCCTCTAGTATTAATGAGAGAAAAAAAAAAAAGTGATGAATTTCAGCAATTCTGAGCTCTGAATTTATGAAGTCGAATTGCTCAGGTCTCATAGATTGATTTGCCTTCTCTGGTCCGATCTGTCTTCATTGTAATGTAAAAAATAAAGCGGCAAATAAAATTATTACAGGAGCAACTTCAGCTCATGCAACACAAATTCTTCTTTAATATTTTAAGATCTGGGTTTGTTCAATTAGGAAAATATTCGGAGGAGACAAGGAAGATGCATCTGCTGCCATTGGGCTGTCAAGGACACGCCCGGAAAATCATGGGCTGAGGTGACAATAACGACACAGAAACACAGCAGAACCTTTCTACGTGGCTATTTCAAACTGCAGTTTTGGGTGCTCAGCGTCCATTTGGGCAGGTCAGCCTTGCCCTGAGCAGTCTGGAGATCTGAATCCTGAGAATGCAGGGACAAAACAGCCTGGGAAAGGCCAGCAGTGAGTGCTCAGAGCCCCTTTTCCACATCATCTTCCAAAGACAAATCGTTACCTTGCCTTCCTTGGGGTTTTAATCTTATTTTCTCTAGCTGTGCTCCACTGTGAAGCAAACAGAGCAGACAGAATTTCCTGTCACACCCCAAAACAGATCAGAAAAATCAGCGTTTGTGTTGCAAGACAACAGAGTGTTGTTGGTCACTTGTTTTTCACTTTATCCTCCCGCTGACAAAACCCCTCCCCAGGCTTCTTCTACAGACATCAAACAGACTCTACAGCCCAGATGTCAAACCATTCTACATCTACAAGGAGAGTTCAGGTGTTACTTTTGTTAGTCATTATCTTCCCCCGTCGACTTTGCACCTTCTTTCAAAGAACTGTCTTGAAGCTCCAACATAAACCAAATGTTCCCCAGTCAGGCAACACCACCCAGCTGACTGGGAAACCTCTCAGTGGGGTCAGATGGGAGAGGAATACAGCCAGGAAACAAACAAACAAAACAAGAATACAACTCTCTGCCATCTGTTTGCAATCAGATTAATAAACAAACCACTGAAGAACCCTTGTTAAAAAAAAAAAAAACAGTCTCAATTATCAGGATGAGGGCATGTCTTTCAAATTAACCTTTCAAATTGAAGCAGTAATAAAACACTGAGATGCATGGAAAGCTTCTCTAGGTCTTCAGTGTACCAAGAGACGTGTTTAAAATTGATTTTAGGATGTATATCAGCTCCAGGAAGCATATGCTGGATAATTCTTTCTTCTCCAGCAATAGGTGTGTAATGTTCTTTGAGAAAACTTGCAAATGGCTTTGAATTTCAGTCCTAACTGTGGCTCTGACAGGAAAATAAGCTCAGAATGACATCAGAGGATCTCTCCAATATCATCTTAACTTCCCCTGGATTCCACCCAGCTGCACACTCATAAATAAAGCGTCTTTTCAGGCTCTAAATATTTGGGGTGTTTAACGAAATGATAAACAAACAGAACTGAATCACTGGGAAGCAAAAGGTGAAACCACTCAATTTATTCCAGAGGGTTTTGTTTTGGTTTGGGTTTTTTTGCACAATAAACTGAATGAAAGGACTAAACAAACTCTGGAAACTGAACCACAGCCAACCTTGCAACACACTCCCAAAAAATTACTTCTTTCTGATATAAAGGCACAATGAGCCTGGAGTTGCTAAGGCTTACGATTGGTTTCTTATATACTTTCTTACCTATTTTTCTGGTTGCCAGCAGCAGTTTCACCTCAGCAATCACACAACCATTTGCTCTTTCCATAAAGCACTTGCCTACCTGGTGCTCACCCGCTGCTTCAATTTTTCCAGCTCGCAATCGGAGATAATGTTTTCCACGGCAGCCATTTGGAATTGTTGCCTTAACCACGAGAAGGGCCTGAAAAGGAGGCAGAACAGATGTAAAGATGAAATTAAAAAACGTGCTGAGCAAATACCTGGGAGATTTGTTCCCTGTTTTTTTTTCCTGGCTGCGGGGAGGTGCTGCAGGTAATTCCACAGCCAGGCTTCCGACCCCGCACTGCCAGATTGTGGAGTTCTAGGCTGAACTTCTTATTACACTGCCCTGAAACCCTTTTATGGGAGTGCTTTTGGTAAATCGAATCATTATTTCATAAGTAAATTACTGACTCTGGCTTCAAGCTTCCCGACTTTCTCTGTCCATCTATTTATCAATATAGAACATCACATATTTCGACCAGATTTTGGCTGACGTGCACACAGTCATCTCCTCTGTTCTCTTTTGAGGAATAAACTAGTTTTCTTTGGAACAATTACTGGAAGGAAAATCAATGGCTTACATTCGATTGCTGGGTTTCGAGTGCCTGAAATATCAGAGCAGTCTGTCAGTTATTTCTATTCCAGCGAGTGGAATACAATATCTTGGGGTTTTTCTTTTTTTTTTTTTTTTTAATAGAACTCATGTAAGTTATAAAAGAAATCAAATATATTCCTCTGTGAATTTGTGGCACTCAAGCTCAAAAGCAAATCTGATGGCTTCGGGTGCCTCGAAGCCACGCGATTTCCATAGCTCACTAAGTCCAAAATCACAATTACCCTCTTCTACAGAATTCCCCCCACCAAAAAAAAAAAAACAAACCTCACATTATAATAATTTTCTTAATAACTCAGTATGACTTTTCCAGACAGAAACCAGCCCAAGTCTTGTGATTTAAGAGAGGAATTTCTAAAGCTGAAAAGATAAAGAGGACTTTTTTGGACATGGTGAGGCAGGTTTAGCACCTCGAGAGCTCTGACAAAAGTAGCCAGGCCTCAGAAATGAAAAGAATAAAAGGAGAAGGAAAACATGATGAACAGAGAGAGAGAACTTGGCTTTTTCCCCATGGTCAGGAGATTCTTCCACAAAATTAACCCGTGGCATATGATGAAATGGATTAATAAAAGCTACAAGTATCTGGGACTGAAAAAAAAGAGGATGATCAGAGTTAGAATGATAGAAACTAGTCAGAAATGAGTTGATGAATCTGGGATCTTATTGCCTTGCATTCCTGAGCATACAACTTAGAATTTCTTGAACGTTGTGCTGGATTTAACTCCTCTAATTGTATATTCTTTGAGGACACACTCAATATACACAGCAAAATATACAATCTCCTATGAAGATGAGGCTCTTTTTTCATACAGAGGGGAGCCTGCCCACCTACACCGTTCCTCTGGTTATTCCAACTGCCTTGAGATCCCTTTCCTGTCTGCAACGTTCTGCAATTTTTGATTTGATTTTCTCGCTGGTTTTCCAAACTGCTGCTAATCCATCTCTCCTTGTCCTTTTCCCGCCTCAGCACAACCGGCCTGGAAATTGGAGAAGCCGAGCCCAGGCACACGCCCCGGGGGAGAGCAGTGACTTATTTCCCTGGCTTTTGAGCTCCCTTTAGGGGATGAGCTGATTTCGTTCCAAGCCAGTTTATTAAGAGTTTGTCTTGAGGAGTTTGTTTTGTTTGGGTTTTTTTTTCAATCATAATGTGTGTGTTTTAGTTGCAGTTTTTGCTGTTCCAATGGTGGTAATAGGACCAAGAGCCCACTCTCCAAGGAAAGGTATTGCGTTACATGAGACGCAGTTTAAGTCGATATTAGGAAAATTTAGTGGTTTACTTTCTGGGGTTTATTCTTGTCATCCTCTCTCTCTCTGATTAACAGTCTCCAGGGCAACAAAAAGGTGAGAGAAGAAGAATTTTTGAGCTTTGGTAGTTACAAGTGAAAACAACTTAAGTGAATCGTCAAGTATCCTGAGTTGGGGGGACCCACAAGGATCATCGAGTCCAACTCCTGGCCCTGCACAGGACACATTATTTAGCAGAAATTCAAGAGTGATTAAGAATCTGGAGCAGATTTCTGGAGTTTGTTTTTTTTTTTAAATGTACTCAGAATAAGCCTTTGCAAATCCATTTATCTAAATCAGATCTATCTTTGCTCTCTTTGATGCCAACCCTACAGTTAGTTCCACTCTAGGTTATCTCCAGATCCCGGGCCAGCTCCTTAATTCCCACTTCAGCCACAACAGAATCCAAGTAGGACTGAATAATTATCACAAAATACAAGGGACAGGGTATCCCACCCCTCAGCCCTGGCTGGTTTTCAGCTGTGGGAATTGTTGGCTGTACTTGGGAAGAGAGGGACGAGCCCTCCAACCCACTGGAAGTTCCCAGCTATCAGACAGGGAAGCATAATGACAAAAAAGTACCTGTCAGCTGCTTCCCAAGAAGCAAGTGAGATGGTAAAACTAAACATAATAACAGCATTGGGCAAGAGGTTTTACTCCTCTCCCTAAGAGGAATCAGGGAGAGGGAGGGCTTACGGTACGTGTTTTTTCTGAGAAGGGTTTGATTTCCACGAGGATAGAGTAACATTTTATTGAAGAGCAGACTTCAGGGTTTAATTTTTACCATAAAAAAAAAAACAAACCTAAAAATAAAAATAAAAAAAAAAAAAATTGAGTTTCCCTGGAGAGTAAAATGCAGGACCTTGTCAACAACTCTCCACAAAAACAAACAGATGATATTTGATTTATGCTCGTGCTCAATAGACTGGTTTCATGAAGTTTTTTATTCCACAATTCTTAAGATGACCTGAGGTCTTGCATTTGACACCAGTGAGAAGCAATTTTTTTCTTCTCCTGTGGGTAGATCACGTTGGGTTTATATTGACTTTTAACGAGGCAAACAAATACAAGATTTCTTTTAATTTGCTGTGTGTTCATTACATTTCTTGTCTGCTTAGTATTAGACATAATACACCACTGTAAGGAAACATCCCTTGCAAGTTCCTCTGACACTGGTTCGCCTTTTTCTTTCAAACCTCATCTGTGTCCTTATCTTTTGGTCAAAACAACCTCCATCCTCGATCACCACAGGATTCAATTCTGCCCAGAGATCGCTGAACTGTTGAGTTATACAAGGAGTGCAGAAAGCTTAGCAAGACTTCAGGAAATCCTGGTTAGGCAAATCAAATTGAAATCCAGCTTTTCCAGTCAGCAGTGAATTTGGGACCGTGTGTAGGAGAGAATTCTAAACCGGCAGAGTTCTGAGCCACCCACATGGCCCATGGGGGCATATCAGGGGTTAAATAGCACTTCACTAAAATTAACAGTGGTTTTGGGGCTGAACAGAGAGCACTGAGATTTTTAGCTACATTTGCTATGTCGTGGTCTCGTCCACGAGTGCAGCACCTTGTCTGAACCCAATAAGTGGTAACAGGAAGGAAGGTAACAGGGATTCTTATATTGCACTGCAAGAAGTGCAATCTTGGCTTTCTCAAACTCCTTAATTCCTTTCTTTTGCAATTTTATTTGCATGTTCCTAATCTGTAGGGCACGACAGCAAAGCCAACTGAACAAAGCAGGGGACTCTGACAAAGGCTAAAAGGAAAATGTAGGGCCACAGCAAAGCACTAATTGGAAAATCAGCCACAATGTAAAACACCACGTTACCCACAGAGATGGCAAAGGCTAGGAAATACCAGAATTATCATCTTCTTGGCTCTAACTTCATAAAAACAGGCACAAAAACTCATGCCACCCTCATAAAACCAAGAGTACACAATCTTTTTAGTTCCCCTTGGGCTCCCCATGGAAGACACAGCGAATGCCACTCACTCCAAGCTCTCCTCACATTTCACGGAGATGTCTCGATGCACAGCAGGAAATTCTGCTAATAAGTCATAAAGGTTCTGTAATTCATTATGTTGTCATTATCGTTTGTAATCTTCCCGTAATTAGGTATCAGTGGGTTTCCTTGGAGAACATATGACTGAGTCTTGAATTGCTGAATATTCTCAGCAGCATATGCCTGCACTGGAGCTCTGGCTGGGTCGTGCTTCTCGAGTGTATATTTAATATATGGGGGTTTTTAATACGTGCAAGCCAGTCTGGCAGGGCCTGTGTGCTCATTGCTGCACGTGGGCTCAGTGTCTGACAGGTCTGTGCTTATTAATAACCACCTGGATCCCCTCCCTGCAGAAAGCAGCTTCAGAAACCCAGCCCAGCTTACGGGCAGGAAGGAGTTCAGAGCAGTGTCGATGTAGGAACACAAATCTTTTAGTCTCATGCCTTGAGAAAACTGACCTTTGACTCAGATTAGTACAGGAATAAATCACTGCTGTTGGTCTCTGGGAAAATCCCAGACTGTGGTGGGTTGGAAGGGATCCCACAGGGATCATCAAGGCCTTGCACAGGCCACCCCAACAACCCCACCGTGTCCCAGCAATCCTCTTCTGGAAGATCAACTGCCCTGGGGAGCCTGGTCAGTGCCCAGCCACCCTCTGGGAGAAGAACCTTTCCCTGAGATCCAACCCAAATGTATCCTGATAATAGTCATGGGAACAAGCAGGTATTACCATTGTGATACAGCCCAAGTGGGTTGTGTATATATACACATATATATATATAAATATATGTGTTATATACAGCCTTCCACATACGAATTTCCATGTTTCACACAGGCTATGGAGCTGGGAATCTGTCCATCCACTCTCTTGCACAAACCCTGTCATCTCTCAACAGAACCAGGGACCACCTCTCTCTCCACGCTTTTACAGTTGCAGGTTGTCCCACTGGCCAAGAGCCTCCCATGGTCTGACAGCTCCAACTGGCTCCAGAGGAGCAAACAAAGGGGTTTTTTTAGCAGCAGTTTAAGAAAATTCGCCCTGATATAAACTGTTTTTGCAGCCATGGCAATGGAATATCTGTCATCACTAAAAAAAAAAAAACAAAAAACCACAAGAAAAATACAGTTCAAAGTACTCAATGAGCATTTTCAACCCATGGTTTACAGGCAGAACTGTCTTTTCACAAAGGAAGATTCCAGTAGAACCTTATTCCAGTAAGCAACTCTCAGTGAAAAGCAAACAATGAATGTCCCCTTATCTCTCTCTTTTTTTGTCCAAGGGAAGCCATTAACTGCCAGAAACAAAATGGATCTGAAATATATAATAATATATGTATATTTTCCCATATTGCAGCAAGAGATGCTGAAATAATTAATAGCACTAAGAAGTCTAATTACCTTCATATTTCTATTTACTAATTCAGTTGCTAACGTGGCACTGACATCATTCTTCCATTTACAGTCCGACCCTTGATCTAGTCAATCTCCAAAGCAGAGTTTCCAGAAGTGTCCCAAACTTACAGGTCTTATCTTCTGTTTCAGACATTGGCGATAAAGTTTTAAAAATAACTTTTAAACGTCTTTTAAAATTCAAATGAAGCCCAGAGATACATCTCATTACCCATGATTGCTATTGACAAAAATAACCCAATATCACAGGGCTCCTATCTCCCATCTCCAAAGCCCGATCCGGAGCCTCTGAAGGCAGGGGAAAAAGAAAAAAAAAAAAAGAAGTCGTGGAAAATGGAAATATCAGACTCCTACTCGTGAAATGAGAGTTCCCAACACCTCTGATAATGGTCCCATAAGGTATCCACTGCAGACTGAAATTCAGAAGACTCCAAACCTCTGAATTTTACATGTATTTAACCGTTTGCATGACTTAGTGGCTGCTTTTTGCCACTGAAGTCGCTGATTTACAGATGCTGCGGTTGAACCTTGAAAGTCACCTGGACTTGGATGCTGCAAATCAGCAACTTCCCCCGTGATTCTGAAAGTTGGGGGGTTTTTTGGACCAAAAAGCATAAAGAGACCTTTACACAAAAACAACCCCCACAACCCACCCCTCCAAACCTTGTGTTTTGATCAAGTCACATCTTTGTGCCTTTGTGCTGCAAATCTTTAAGGATAAAGGAAACAACAACAACAAAAAAAGAGCAAAACTGGCAGTGGTAAAGTTGTAACAGTGGATTTTAAGGCTTGTCCATATATTCACAAGGGTCAGGAGCAGATACTGGCAGCAAAAAAAAAAAAAGACATTGGAAGAAATATGTGTTAAATGTGATCCTTGAGTCACAAGTGAAGCTCTCAGCTTCCCTCCAAGGGTGCAGAGGGCTCAGAAATATTTATTAATAGAAGTCTGAGCTCCCCTGAGTTTCCTGTCATTAGACAAAATACCTCCTTTTTTGTGATGCCTGTCTGGCTGTTATCTTGCTACCTCCAAGGAAGCTGCATTTTGGGGATGGGAGCTATCATTTTATTATGCACACAGCTTTTTAAGTGCTCCTGGTACCCCAGAGGAGACAAGAGACTAATTGTGCTGTAGCCAGAGTGGGTTCCTTGGAAGGAAAGTGTTATAAAGAGCAAAAATACTGTTACAATATCCATAGTTGCACCATTTAATTGGCTGTTCGGGGAACTTTCTTTTGGAGCCAGAACATCTTTCATTCTTCTGTAGCTTATTTAAACATAAGGATGACCATTTTGTATGCAATTAGTATTTACCAAGCAGTGCATACACACAGAATCATGGAATATTTTGGACTGGGAGGGACCATAAAGCCCATCCAGTCCCACCCCTGCTGTGGGCAGGGACACCTTCCACCACCCCAGGTTTCTCCAACCTGGCCTTGGACACTTCCAGGGATCCAGGGGTAGTTCACAGCTTCTCTGGGCAACCTGTGCCAGGGCCTCCCCACTCTCCCAGGGAGGAATTCCAGCCCTCAAACCTTGCAGGATGAGAGACCTCCAGTGGGGCACCTGTTAAAAGCCTCCTGGAACACGTGGGACATTCTGTCAACAAACCAACGGAGCTGATAAAACAAACTAAAAGGGTAAATATACTTTTTTCCCTTTGTATTCACTCTTTGTGTTGACAGATCAGAGCATTTTTCCCCGGGAATGAAATGCCAGCAGACAGGGACAGGGGGTTGTCTGAGTTCACTGTGTGCTGCACGTTTGTGCCACGGTGCTCTGAGCTGCCCAAAGATAAAAAATTCCCTCTGTGAAAAAAAAAAAAATCAACCCCAAACACATTCTACCAACTATATGGAGCAATACCCACCCATCAGCCCTACAAAATAACAGCTCCTCCCTCCCCAGGGACATTTAGGAATTGCCTCTTTGAAGGAGATTTGCTTTTGTCAGTCACTCAGAGGATTCCCACTTATCCTCTGCATCCCAGCGTGGGATACAATTACCAGCAAGTCCTTCCAGAGGCCTCTCTTAATCCAGAGGAATATGAGGTACAAAATATATCAACAACACTGGAGGCAAGACAGGGACGTGGCAGGTGAGTGACAGGTGTTAGGAACATGCAGTATCTTCCTTCTGACCACTAACGTGGGATAAATCAGAAAGGTGCCCAGAGCAGATACCAAAAAAGTGGCCTGAGACCCTTCACTGCTTCCCGACACACTCCAGGATTGGGCCCTTCCCAATCGCTTGGGTGAAAGGAGGAAAAAAGATTGGTTAAAGTTCACAAGGAGGGTGAAAATTCAAGTTTTCTTTTCAGTTCTCGGACACCTGCTGATCTCTATCAGGGATTAACTGGAATTGCCCACAGGAAACCATCAGCCCTGTATTTTGGGATCAAGCAGCACTATCATGAAAGAGCTGCCATGTATAAACCATGTCTAATACCCAAAATAATTTTGTAATATTAGAGGACCAGTAGCATCACCCTCTTTTTTATTAGTATTTCTTAGACTTGTTCATTTTATAAAACCCATACAATTTATACTCATATCAGATATCCAGGCACAGAGTGTGTCACCAAATAGGTATTTTCCAGCTAAAAATCCCAGCAGTTGCTCCCCTCACTCAAACCAACTGTTTGAAGTTAAATTTCTCATTGACTCCTGTATTGATTTTACTAAAAAAAAAAAATGAAATAAAGAGGGCAACATGACAACTATTACCATCTGCTGACTGAGAGCCAGACCCCACATACCTCACAAAACTTGTGGGCAAGAAAAATCGTTCCTCCTATTTTCATGGCAATTACACACTTTTGGGACTGCCCAGCACTTTGTAATCGTAATAATACTTCTACAATTATCTCAAAGTAGGTATTTGACACGTGGCAGTTCTACAGCATCATAAGCCTACAAAATTATTCATCATTTTGCAATCTACTAGTCATTAGGAGACAGTCAAGATGTGGGTTAAAGCTAAAAATCTCAGTAGTTGATGTGAATTTGGTGCTTATTCAAGAGCAGAGACTCCTCACTGTGACAAATATATCAACTACAACTCCCAGAGTTGCATCTTCCTCGTCTCCTCCAAATATTTTGCTAATTGAACAAAGCCTGGCCTTAAAATATTTGAGAGGAATTTATGTTGCATGAGCTGAAAGTGGCTCCGGGTGCTGGACACGGATCCCTCGAAGCTTTGGCTGCACCAGCTTCAGTCGTGGGGGAGAGGAAAGGAGGAAACAAGGCCAGAGAACTTTAAAGTCATCCTTATCCCACGGTAAGTTCAGAGCAACAGCCAGGCCTTCAAATCCTTCCATCAGATGAGGGGTCTTTGTCTGAATAATCCTATTTAATTCTTTTTTTTTTTTTTAACTCCCCATGTAGGGATTCTGTCACAGCCCATGCTCAGCACCAACACCAACTAATTTCATCCCCATCAGTTAAAACAGAAGCTCTGAAAAACCAAACCTTCTAAAATCATCTCCTGCTTCTTTTTTTTTTTTTTTTGCTTTGAATCTTTTGATTGCATCACTTCTTTGTGATCTGATCACGTTTTCAATCAAGGAGCACCACAAAGTCGCTCAGGACCCCGTGCATGCTGCAGCACTTTTCAAGTAGGATACTATGAACCTTATAATCTGATTTTTTTTGTTAACTCACACTGTTGTCAACACCTCAAAGAGAAAATCCCCTGAATTTAGGCTAATTTAAACTGAATTTACACAAACTAGGATTAGTGTAAAGGTATTTAGAGCCCCAAATTGCATTAGGGGCATCAAGGCATCTCTAGTTCTGCATGAGCTTCATTTTCTTAGTTGAAACTAATTTTTACCCAACAAATGTCAAGAAACCTTTTTTTTTTTTTTTTAAATTGAGCATTTGCTGCACCAGGTCCCTGGATTCAGGAAGAACGTTGGTTTAATCCAAATTTCTCCTGATATAAGCCCCGCTCATCTAATGAGATAATGAGATATATCACTATGCATTGCTGTGCCCCTGAGGAATCTCATTAAAATTTGGAAATGGCACCATTATTAACCACTCCTTTTTTTTTTTTTTTTTTTTTTTCCCCTGTGAATACATTTTTTAAAATTATTTAACTACATTTACTGCAAACAGAGCAGTATCCATGACTATTTGACTAAATATTTTTACCCCATTTTCTACCTGCCCCAGTTTTGCAATCCCTGGTACAGGAGCCAAGGACTCTCCAGGGCTTCATGGAATGGCAGAAATTCCTCTGACATGTTTTTAAGGCTGTTTTAACACCACATAGAAAACAGACCTTTTGCACAGGAGAATATTGGATTCTCAGATTAATACACTGATCCGTTGCAGTTTGTTCCTCCAGCTCCTGACACTGGGATACGACTCGAGAAAATAAAGAACTGATGGCTGAATATGCAGAATTGGGTTTAAATATTTTTGTATTTTAACACTGGACAGGAAAAATGACAAATGAGGAAACCTCGTTTTATAGATTTCATTGCCCTACAGCTTCCAGATTGTCACACCTTGAAACAATAAGAATTAAAAGGCTATAGGTACACAACAGTAACATTCCACTTCAGCTATAAATAAACTCAGTAGGGATAAAAATAGTCCGGGATGGAGACCCCAACATTCATTCCAAGTACTCAGCTTGAACCAGTCAATACAAATTTTCCATTATCAGAAAATCAAGTTAAAAAGTGATGCTTCCAAAGCCTCCACGAAGAAGCTTGTGCTCCCTTTCATTTTCTTTTGCTGGAAGCTGTTATGGCTGTTCTTGGATGACTGATTTTTGTTACTGTAAAATTCACTCCTACTGTTTGGGTCTTAAAATAAGTGATTCAAGTCTCTTTTTCTTTTGCCTCAAATCTAACAGCCAGGAACAAATTCTCCCTAATTGGAACAGAACAGCATTTCGTTTGTGACTGTTCTGTGACATTTCTGAAAAGTTAATTTGAACCCAGGAAGCCAATTTACATGGATAAATCCCTGGCACAACATCCTGCTCTACTGGGTTTTTTAATTATTTTTTTTTTTTTTTCCTGGCGAAGCACTTAAAAAAAAACTTGTCAAAAATTCAATTATTAAAAGTGTGTGCAAAGCCTTAACTCACCTGGCTTTTACAAATGTGTCAGACAAAGACAAATGGAGAGGCTCTTGGCTAGATCCAGGCTCTTCCTTAGGCTTGGACACTCCCACGGATGGGGCAGCCACAGCTTATCTGGGCAACCTGTGCAAGGGCCTCCCCACCCTCACAGCCAAAAATTCCCTCCCAAAATCCCATCTAACCCTGCCCTCTGGCAAGGGGAAGCCATTTCCCTTGTCCTGTCACATTTTGTTATTCCAAATACGTATTTCCACGCGCACACCTGTGACATATAAATGCAGGCATCTGACATGGGCAAAATCTTCTGGAATGAAAACTACTGAATAAATGGAAGACATATTGAGGTGTTTCACTTCTAAATATTGAGGTGTTTCACTTCTGAATATTGAGGTGTTTCACTTCTGAATATTGAGGTGTTTCACTTCTGAATATTGAGGTGTTTCAATTCTGAATATTGAGCTGTTTCAATTCTGAATACTGAAGTGTTTGAACTCTGAATATTGAGGTGCTCAAGTCTAAATATTGAGGTGTTTAAATTATTGAATATTGAGGTGTTTCACTTCTGCATATTGAGGTGTTTCAATTCTGAATATTGAGGTGCTTAACTTCTTCAATATCGAGGTGCTCAATGAATACTGAGGTGTTTAAATCGTGAATATTGAGCTGTGTCACTTTTCCCTGAAATGCAAAAAAACCAAACATCTCTCTATGCACCACATTACTGAGATGCATCAAAAAAAGAAAGCATTAACATAATTAAAAATAAGCATCCTACCCATTTGTGTTTATTAAGGCCGATGTAATTATCAGAGTCAGTCTGTGCCGGATGTTGCCTTTGCGGAGGGACGAGCCCAGCATTGCAAACAGCCCGATTCCTACCCGTGGATGCATATTTATGTGCCCATTTGTAAACATTTTATTTAGCTGATTTTCAGTCTTCAGCTTCTAGGGCATTTAAACACAGTTTAATTAAATTCCATGGGCTTACAAACAATTACTGTGCACTCGTTTTAGAAGATGCTCAGCAGCCAAATGTTCAGCATGTTATTATCATTTTTGGTGATCATGAAGTGTAAATTAATGAGAAGTTAAGATGGAGGGGATGTGATTTATCTCAGGGAAGGTAAAGTGTTTAGTACACTAGTGAATTAATTTACACCAGATTGAAGAGAACAGTGTATTTTGTTATCTTTTTAGGAGATTTCCACTCCTACAGCTACTCAAACCAGCCAGAACTGGCTTAATTATTGTGCTTTTGCAGGGGTGATCAATGTTCAGTCTTAAATGATCAAAGATAAATCATAAACTGATCAAAGATAAATCATAAAAACCACAGAATCATGGAATGGTTTGGGTTGGAAAGCACCTTAAAGATTGTCTCCTCCCACTCCCTGCCATGGGCAGGGACACCTTCCACTGGCCCAGGTTGCTCCAACCTGGCTTTGGACACTTCCAGGGATCCAGGGGCAGCCACAGCTTCTCTGGGCAACCTGTGCCAGGGCCTCCCCACCCTCACAGGAAACAATTTCTTCCCAATATCCCATCTAAATCTCTCCTCTTTTAGTTTAAAACGGTTCCCCCTTGTCCCATCACTACCTGCCTGCATTAAAAGTCACTCTCCCTCCTTTTTGTGAGCCCCCTTTAAGTACTGGGAAGACTTCTCTGAACTCCTGTGTGGCTCAAGTCATTCATTAAATAATAAATACCCTGAACACGCAAGAAGTGAAGGTCAAGATGGCAAAAGGCACTCACTGTTCAACACACACCATCCTCCTTGTAAACAATGTGCAGCCACAGAGTCTCGAAAATACCCAATTAGGGAATACTCCGTGAGAATTCGAAACTAGACAAACAAGCCAAGAGACCAAATGTAAAAGAAAATACACCCAAACATCAAAGAATGGGAGAAGGATGCAAGTACCATAAAACAGGCTGAATGTTCAGTGATGTTTTTTCAACTCAAACTCTTATATTGTGACCCCTCCGTGATCTGCTCCCCTTCCAACGCACCTTTTGTCCATGCAGGGACATCTCCCAGGCAACGATATCTTTTCCCAGGAAAAGAAACCCAAACCTCTTCTGTGTTTTTTTTTTCAGGTATTGTTTTCCCTCTGCCTTCCAGCCATCTGCTCACATGTCAACACTCCAGGTTTTGAGGTGGATAACAAGGCGAGTTCTTGCAAGCACAACATCTGCCCTCCGGGTCTCCTCAGAATAATGGGGGAAAATCACCTTGAACTCCTGCCTCTCAAGTCTGATTCTTTCTACCACTCAACTCGTGGCCACTGGCAGAGATGTCCTTAATTTCCAGCATAATTCTTTGGATGACAACGATTTCTGGATGTTGGGCGTTCCAACAGTGGATTGACCTGAAGCCGCTCTGCAAATTGTGTTCAAATATTGTAAAGCCCGGAGGAATCCTGAGCTTGGGTGTTCAGAAGCACAACAGACAAGTCTAAGGAACATAGAAGTGAATGTATGACTGTAACAGCTCCTTTTCTAAGGGGCTGGGTGTAAAACCCAGGCTTGGGAGGCCAAAAGAAAACCCCCAGATGGAGCAAATTGCTATGCAAGCAACGGGTCTAAGTGTTAGATCAAGCTTTTCTTTTCAGAGAAGTCAGCAGAGAGATCCCTCAGTAAGAGTGTGATAAGGAATTACGTTACTCCACAAACAATGAAGGCTTCAGAGAGAGAGGAGAGACATCAGTGGAAGAGCAGATAAGGGCAAAGACTGAAGAAAAGTTGAAAATTTAAAGAAAACTATTGTCTATTCAAGAAATCATAAAATAGCTCTTTGTTTTAATCGCCTCAATGTTACAAACCAAATCTGTGGAGATTTTAAAAGAAAGATAGTTTAAAAAGTAACATTCAAACTTCTCGGTCTTTCTAAATGAAGTCCTGTCCATGCATGAAGTCACCCTTGTCTCTCCCAAAATGTCACATCCCAGTGACTCGTGTCCTGTTGCCAAACTTTCGTGGCAACAACGTCCACTACTTGTGATGCACCTTAAACACACCGGTCAGTGCTTCCTATTTGCAGAAATACAACTCCCCAGGAAGAAGTCTGAGATGTTCTCTGGTGGCAGAGCTCTCAGGTGTTCCAGAGCTCCAGGTTTTGCAGGTCCTTCTGTGAGGTTCAGCAGGTGCCACTTCTGTTTTGGTTCGTGGCTGGTGGGCACTCACAGAATCTACTGGGCAACCAAATTGGGTGCTTAGTTCACGTGCCCATGAAGATTTCCTAGATATTGTCATTTAAAGTTTTATACTGAGCTGGTTTTCACTAGAGAAACATGTTTTAACAACCTGCTCAACATCCTTATCCACGGAATATATTCCAGTTGTTTCATTTCACTAATTTGAAGATGAGAATTGTACCATAAGGCCCTGTTTTGTAGGATTATGCACCATCTACTACAACACTTACTTGCTATTAAGACTTCCATGATGAAAGAGTGATAATATATTCATATTAGCTACAGATCTTACAGGAAATCCTGGGAGACTTCGCTTGCATCCGTCAAAGTCAATGGAAAGCAGGAAACGCAGATATAAAAGCAGTGCTGAGACAGCTCTTCAAGCTACAATTCATTTGTGTCTGCACTCAGCTCGAGAAAGTTTGATGACACCCATTCCAAACTGGAATGTCATGGAGACAATCAGGCAGCAAAGGGAGAGCCAGCCAGCCCTGGGTCAGTGGGTACCAAAAAATAAGTCTGGGAGTTGTCAGCAAAAATGTGACACTAAAACCCGTGAGCATGAACAAATAGTGCCCTAAAGAAGGATATAAATACAGGATGGAACAGAAAGTCAAATGATATCGCTGTGACGATGAGCAATTGGGGACACTCCAGAAACAAAAGGACAAATATCATATTGGCAGAATGAGAACCTGAAGAAGGGCAACATATTACAGACTTAATATTAAAAAAAAAATAAATAAAAAAAAGTTAAGAAATGCATCAATCTCAGTGCCCACAGCAGCAAATGACACTGAAAGAAATACAAGTAGTACCCAGATGTGGCAATATTGAGCTGGGAACAGCATGGAATCTAAAGACAATATTTGGAGATGGTTGTCATGTATTGGAACAAAATAAAATTCATCTACAAATATGACATACACTTCTAGGTTCTTTTTTTCTTTTCCAGGGCTGCATAGTTGGTGGGAAATGCCCCCAACAGCTTTTAAGAGAGGCCCTTGTGCAGCTCTGTGTGTGAAGGAACCGAAATGATGTTCCATTATTCACTGAGAGAGTCACTGAAGAGCCACAGGACTCTGAGCTTGCTGTGACGCTGCCAGACTCCCCTCTTGCACACAATAAATGCAAAGACAGTCTAGACTAAACCTCATCCACTGGGTTTTACATGGAAACCCATCTCCCTTTCCTACGGCAGTGCCGGAGCAGGATTGAGGCCCCCAGGCTGGGCTGGTTGGGCTCAGCTGCCTCCAAAAGTCTGCAGGTGATTTGAGCTGGCAATAAATAATCAGGCTTGCCAGGAAAGAAGGGATTAGGTTTGGTACCGAGCCTGAGGATTTCTTCCTTATCAACAGTAATTAAAATGATATATTTAAAACAAAAATAGTTTAGAGCAAGATGGAGATGGTTTAGAGCTGCAGAAACTGAAGAGAAAAAAGGAATGGAAGAAGAATGTTTTGAATTAAAAATTGCTAACTCGTTTGGAAGTCGCCTGCAGTTCCAAAATCAATAATTACCAAAAGAGTGAGATTGGGATGGGCTTAGGCTGTCTCTCTTATTTACTGAGGGGCTGCAGTAGTGCAGGGAGAGAAGACACAGTCTTGGGAGCAGCAGCCTGCTGCTTTCCTACTCCTGGGAATGAGTGTCCCAAGCTTTGGAAGGAGAACTCAAGCTGGAAGTTGAGGTTATTAAGCTGAAGGAGTGGACACAGTAGCATTGCCAAGGGCAGCAAAGAAAAGAAATCTTGTGGTTGGGTTATGATTATAACCAAGGATTGGTTGTATTTCCTATTTTACTATTTCATCTGTTCCTCAACTCTTCCAATATTAAACTCAGGAGATGATTTAAGCTGTAGATTTACTCAAGCTTGAGCTCTCTTGTCCTCTCCCCCCTATGATCAAGTTGTGTCTTCCTCTCTACCAAAGGAATCGTGAAAAAATGGAAAAAATCTCAGTAGAGCTGAAGTATTTTTGAAATATTTTACTCAGAGAAGATGGAACAAACAAGAGAAACAGATAATAAATTATTTTCACAGCATAAGACTCCAGCAAGAGTATTCAAGGAGTTAATAGGATCAGAAAAAGACTGTGATGGGAAACTGGAGCTTAGCAGGCTGATTTTGCTAAATGTAATTTAAATGCCCTTGAATGTAATGAGATACTGCATGATCAAAGAATTGATGTTGATCAAAGAATGGACACTGATCAAATCACCCAATAAAGAATGTATTGGTCAGTAAATAAGAAAAGGCCAAAGAATTCCCCAGTAGGTTCAACAGGATGTGGAGTAAATGGGTAATTAATTAGTGACAACGGGGAAAGTAAAAGGAGAGGTAGGGAAAAGATAAAAAAGGCCTGTTAACAAAGAACAGAATGATGGACAGGTAACAACCTCATTATCAGAAGCCTGTTGCAGGACACAAGCTGAGGCAAACATCGAAAAGCCCGTTGTTGTCCTGCACGGCTCCCCTTGCTGCAGCAGCTGAGCAGCTCAAAGCTCTCCAGGCATGTATTGTCACAACACCCTTTGGAAAGGGGCAATACTGGGATTTCTTCTGAAAGGAGAGAGAGCTGAGCAATGTCACTGTAAGGCCGAGCTCCCCAGAGGAGTCTGGGTCTTAATTTCGTTGGTAGCCCGGATGTTCAGCTGAAACACAACATCTGTGCGGAAACAGGGAACTGGAGCTAAATCCAGGGGTTTCCTTCTTTCTCCTGAGCAAACCATCCCAAAATAAGGTAAATTCTTCCCTAAAGGGCACCAGTGGTGGAGTTGAGGACAGCAAGGCATTAAGGTAGTGTTGTCCCTTAATCAAACTCCTCTCATTGCTAATACTTTATAAAGAGCAATAACGTCGGCAAGGAGATAAAAAGGAACTTCCCAACCCACAACAGAGGCAGGCCTGGAAGCAACAAGATACAAATATGGCTCTGGGGACGTGCAGTAATCAAGATAAAACCAAACTGCAATCACAGCACACCACAGCGAGTACATCCAGAGCCCAACTGCTGCCTCCAACGTGCTGGGAAGAATTAAACAAAGGGAGGGAAAAGCCTCTCTTCAGCAATAACACTAAAGCCAGATAAAAGCTGCTGGGCTGTCCTTAATCCCATTGAGTAATTTTTCACACTTCTGGATGGCAGTTTTCCCCCCTGGAAGCTGTAATTCTCACCCCCGTGGAGCTGCCTCTCCCCGGCGCTGGGGGACAATAGATCTCCCACACAGCATCCATAAATACATGGGATATACACACCAGTGGCAAGCACAGATAAATTAGTGTCAGGGGCTCTCCTACCCCGCTGGCATCCCCATCTCTTACGATTTGCATCCATTTACCAGCTGTGTCTCCTCATCCCTCATTTGCTGTTGTTGCATTAAACAACTCTCATGGTGTTTCCCATCAACACCTCCCCAAAATGCTCAGGGGATGCTTTGCTCTGCCTGGAAATGATAATGCTGGAGGGTCTTCTCACTCTTCTGGGAAGGACTCTGCTTGTATATGGTTAGCACTCTGCTCCTGACCTCCCTGCCAACACAAACTTGCTGCTTAAACAGGGAGGAAAAAAAAAATAGAAAGCACTAAAACCCAATAAAATTAAAGAGCATAAATGTATCCCAAGAACCAGGAGTGCTGGCTGCAGCTGACAGAGCCACTGCCAGCAGAGTGGAACAAAGAGAATGGAGCTGATTTGAACAGGAGCATTCAGGAGGAGGCATTGCTGGCACTCACAGACACAGGACAGCAGTAATCTTCTCAATCCAGTTTCCATGGAAAGCCAGAGATCAAGCACAAGAAAGAAGTGCCAGCGTGTTTTAAGAGCGGGAAACTTTCACAGGAGAGCTGGAGAGGGACTTCTGACAAAGGAATGGGGGGACAGGACAAGAGGGAATGGCTTCCCAGTGCCAGAGGGCAGGGTTAGATGGGATATTGGGAAGAAGTTCTTGGCTGTGAGGGTGAGGAGGCCCTGGCCCAGGTTGCCCAGAGAAGCTGTGGCTGCCTCTGGATCCCTGGAAGTGTCCAAGGCCAGGTTGGACAGGGCTTGGAGCAACCTGGGCTGGTGGAAGGTGCCCCTGCCCACAGCAGGGGGTGGAATGAGAGGATCTTTAAGATCCCTTCCAACCCAAACCATGCCAGGATTTTATGATTATCAGAGTAAAACCGAAAAAAAAAAGCTTTTTAAGCCAGATTAACGCACCTCAGTCTCCCACCTGAGCTCTACCTCTGTCTCCTGCTTGAGAGGTCTGGCCCCACTGTCCCCCTGCAACCTCCTGGGTGTTTCCACTCCTGAGACACAATCTCACAATTCCTCCACCAAAAAGCCAGGAGTGAAATGTGTTCTCACCCATGTACCAAAAGGGTATTTTTAGGCACCCAGCAGAGACATCCAGCGCTCCAAGTTACCACCAGAACTCGAGTGGGCTGATGTTTCTCCCTGAATACAGAGCTCAAAACTGGTGAAAGCTCTCACTCAATCAAACATTTTGAGTAAGAGGAATAAAGGAAAATATTTCTGCTGCCAGAGTGTCAAAATATTTTGTTTCAGTCGAATGCTGTGACAGAATATCCAATTCAAGAGGAATGGATAAACTTGGAAGGCAATCCGTGTTCCTAAAATGTCTTCGTTTTCAACTTCTTATCCCGAGTTTGGAAAAAAACGACTACAATTTCTGAGGTTTCTCATGGGCTAGAAATGTTCTCTCAGCTCTACTGCCTGTTAAAAAGCTTTACTTAAGATAATAGTGTCAGAAGACTTGATTCCCAAGGTTTTCCAGTGCCAGGGAGTCCTGACCAGAAAATCTTGTTCAAGGCCTCCATAAAAAGGGCTGAGTTTGAGACAAAATGAGGGCAAGGGAAACCTGATCCTCCCTCCAAAGTCCCTTTTCTGACAGAAGGGTGACAAATACAAACCTTGACATTGCAAAACTACACCAGTTTAAACCAGTTCTCACATCACCTTTCTATTATTCCCTACCCAATAAACCAAGGGTGTTACAGAAAATATTAGGGTAGACTCCAAACCTGTGTAAATGATTGGTAAGGCAGAGATTCCCAAAGCGAGTTCCCTAAAAATTCTAATCAAATCAGAAATTAAGCCAGACAGAAGAAGAAATCCATCTTTCCCTGGAGAAAAATTCCAGTGTAACCAATGGAAAATTACAGCAGTTCTGTAGATATTCTTGAATGGCCTTATACAACTAAAGGAAGTTCTTATCCTACCTTATAAAATATGATAGCAACATTCCTGAAGAAATTATCCAAGCTTCTCAGGCCTCCTTTGGAGAAAAAAAAAAGAAGGAAATTTTGGATAATTCACAGAGAGATATCACACAAGTCAAAAACCTTTCAGGGATGAACACCAATGTATAAAGTAAGTGCTGTTGAATCAAATACTAAAGAGTTCTGTGGTCTTATAAAATGAAAGTCTGTGGAAACACACATTTGGTGGAAATATGTAGGGCAAGACAAAACATTTATTCTGAATGAAAAAGTGATTTTATCCATTCATCATAAGAAAAAGGAATTATTTGTCAGGGGTTAGTCAAATATAACAAGCGTATGTGGAAGGTGAGAAACTTGGGTATTGGTACAATGCAGGTTTCTTCAGGAATTTTGTATTTCAGGGTCTCACTTTGCTGCTCTTCCACATAAATCAGGGAAGGAAAACACGGGTTACGTGTTGAAGAACATTCCTGAAGTTCTCAGAAGCACAGGGGGGTCTCCCTGTCTTAGCCACAAGAAGGATGAGGTGGTGGAATGAACAACCAGAGAGATCTGAGTGGGATTCCCAGCACCCCTTTGCAAGGAGCCCTTGGATGGATGGATCATGCCAGGTCTCCAAAGTCTCCTCCAGGCAGAGTGGAGGCACAGCCAGAGAAACACTGCTCAGATTTGCAAGAGTTTCTCACTCTAATAAAGAAATGTAAACCTTTACAAAAGGCCAGGGGATGAGCTCTGCTGTTGACTCAGCCAAAGGAAGAGCTCTGGAGTTGTGGTTTGGCTCCCAGTTTGTTCTGAGAGGGAATTTCCCTGGGAAATAAACAATTTCTCTGGGTTTAGAGGGGTGAAAAAATAACAATTCACACGGAGAGTGATGCAGAGGGTAAAACAGCTCAGAGAAACCTCGTTTGGAAACCTATTTGAGGGGGAAACAGACTGAGAGCTTCACCTAAGTAAATAAATAAAGCACAGGAAGAAAAAGACCATTACATCTGGAGCCAGTAAAAGGAACATTTAGGAGAAGAGAAATCGTAGTCACTTAAGGCTCCTTTTCCTCCAGAAGCACTTGCAAGTGGGAGTTCAACCACAATGAAAATAAGTGAAGAGTCTTATATTGAATAGACAGGGGATTTACCACCAGTGGTAAAGAGAATAAAATGCCTTCTACACAAAATATACACAGGGAACCAAACCAACGTGTTGATCTCAAGTCATTTTTGCTGCAGAGAAAAGGTAACAAGTGTTATTAAACCTTTCCCAGTTCTCTGCTGGTTCAACACCACACCTCAGACACTCCAAATTTCCTTCCTCCTCCTTTTCCTCAAGTACCTCTGACACTGTTGAGACACCCTCAGGCTTTTCCACACAACTGTAAACTTGGGTTGGTTCAACTGACTGAAAACATGTGGATTACCCTGGAATTGTACTTTGGCAAAGTGGAACAAGTTCCCACCTCTGATCCTGGAAGGGACATGAAACACTGGGCAATGTTTTTCTTAAACAGCCATAACTAAGGTAAAGCAAGGGAAAACAGCCGATTATTTCTCGGGAGTTTTACTGGTTGCAATCTAGAAACTAACCAAACCCAAACAAAAAAATAAAAGGAATATATGGGGGGGGTGCTTAAAACAAAAGAAGGAAAAGGCAGCTGTAGGAATCAAGCTGTGGTTTGAGAAGCTCTGCTCAAGATTTAGTGACCAGAATGGGAGCACTGATTGTTTTCATCTGCCACTACCACTTTACTCATCTGTTTTCATGGATTTTATAATAACAGGGAATCGGAGGTACACTAATCACTTACACACTAATCACCATAACAGTTTAAACTTCCGATCAATGGCAAATTCAAATTAAATTTATCCAACAAAACATTCCCCGTGTCTGTCTTAAATACATCCAACCTTGAGGTATTTTCAACAGCTCCCAGGTCTCCTGTACTGCATAAATACTCACAAATGCAATAAACACTTATTAGGGGAGTCACAGCCCAGGAGAAGTTGTTACCAAAGGTTTTTAAATGGACTGCAAAGCAGAGGGAAAGCTCTGCCCCCCTGCACTGGTTGTGCAGCAGAGCCATTGTAGTTCTCCACCTCTAAAACCAGCCTGGACATACATGCTTTGGACAAGGATGTGGAGTGACAGGATGAGGGGGAATGGCTTTAAACTGAGCAGGGTTAGATGGGATATGGGAAGAAATCCTTCCCTGGGAGGGTGGGGAGGCCCTGGCACAGGGTGCCCAGAGAAGCTGTGGCTGCCCCAGCCCTGGAAGTGTCCAAGGCCAGGTTAGAGCAACCTGGGCTAGTGGAAGGTGTCCCTGTCCACACCAGAGTTTTGGAACGAAATGATCTTTAAGGTCTCTTCCAACCCAAATCTTTCCATGATTCCATGATCTCCAAACATAAAACCGCCATGAAGAGTCAACACTAGGAAGGAAATCATCTCTATCCCAGCCAAAAGCAGCCCACTCCCACAGCACAGAAAAGTCACAGGGGAAGACTCCATCTGAATTTTATATCCAAATGTAGCAAAAAGACTTGATTACAAAGACAGTCTGCAACCACATGTTTTATTCATCCTCCAAAACACGATCAGTGTCTCAAAAGTATTTATTTTCACCCTCTCTGTTTCCAAAACTGAAGAAAACACGAAGCTGGCTTGCAAGAACAAGGTCTAGATCACCAGGCAGTTCAGCTCTGCAAAGTTCTCAAATCCTATGTGCCTAAAATCAGAGCGCACAAATTTCTTAAACTCCACTTGTGATTTGGAGCAGCTGGTTCTCCCTGAAAATTCTTAAATATTTTTATATGACACCTTCTAAAGGTTTTAGAAAAGAAGGAGAAAAAAAAAAAAAAAAAAAGAAAAGAGAAGCCTGTTGCCTTCACTGTGCATTTTAAGTATCTTCCTGCCCTCGAGCTGTTCTTTCAAGGTGATCATTAACCACTCTTATAAAACCAACATAATCTTTATTATTATAGGAGGACAGTTAATAGGTTGCATAAAGTTAACGGAGTTTCCTCAATTTTCCAGCTGAATTCCAACCTGTTCTGCAGTGATTTGTAGCCCAGCATATGATTTCTAGCAGATGCCTGTTTTAGCAGATTTTATTAGCTTTGAAACCAGGCATACACTCTCAGAAGGTCAGAGAAGGATAAAACCTGACAGTAAGAGGCTCAAGCAAATGAAGGTAAATACATCAAACAACGTGTTTAACACAGGCACCACATGAGTCAGTGGTGTCGCCTCTTCTCTGCAGAGAAAGTGAATTCTACACACAGAAATATCCATTTTTGAAAGTCAAGGGCAGCCAATTTTGTTTGGATGAAAGAACAGGGAAAAAAGGAAAAACAAGGCCAAAAAAAAAAGGCAATGGCAGCCAGACAGTGGATTCTGCAACGTGGCAGCAACATGCAGAGCATTCCCATCTCCACCACCACCAGCTCAGGAATCCCAGGACTTCTGTCCATGGCACGAACACATCTGGAGTGAAAACTCCCCTGAATTCCCCATTAAATTTGGCAGGACACAAAAAACGCCCTTCCTGTACCACAGGTCTCTGTTGAGGCTTTGCTAACACGGGGACTAAGACTCAAATATCTCCTGCTCAGAGGTCTGCAAAGAAACCCTGAAAAGCTTCTCTACCTCAGTCTATTCAAAACTTGAGTTATTTCCTCAAAGTCCAGAACTGCCTGTGGGAATCTCTTTAAGTTACAGCTGGAGGCTGAGGTGCAAAGCCCCAGTGGGATTATCCCAGACTGGTCCAGGAACTCGGGAGATATCACTCCTCACTCTGTCCTTCCCCTTGGACACTGTCCTCTCCTCGCCCAGTGGGACCAGTAGCACATTTTCCTCTAAACCCAGTCAATTTTTAGTGAGAAATCCATCACAAATAAAAAGAGTCACACGGTTGCTCCTCATTTCATAGAATTTCTATAATGTTTGAGGTCTTTAGAGAAGAAACTGCTTATAGAATCATAGAATTTTTCAGGTTAGCAAAGGCCTCCAAGATCATTAAGCCCAACCTTCAACCAAATACCACCACACCCACTAAGCCCTACCAGGTAGAAATGCTTTCAGGAAAGTCGAAAATTGGTTTATGCCTTGGTTGTTTGGGGTGGTTTTTTTTTTTAATTGCTTTTATCAGTTTACAATAACACAGTTATTATGGGGAACTCAGATTCCAACTGGGTACTGGAAAAAGGGAGTCTTAATTACTCCTAATAAGCAAAGAAAGGTCAGCTTTAGACCACAGACAGTTCAAATGGCAAAGGAGTTTCTATGCAAAGAATACGGTAGAAATCTTTTCCATATGTTATTCTGACTTATCCAGACAGCAAAGAAATAATCAAATAGCTTTTTTTTTTCCTATTATTTTTGTCCCAAAACCTGTATGTTATTTGACAAACCTGCTGCTCTTCAGGGGCACAAAATCTTTCCAAGCCTGGGCTAAAGAGTCCCACCCAAACACAGAATTAGTTGCAGTGGAACCACAGTCCCACTTTACTTTGAAAAGTCAAAACTAACCAAACAGAAAAATCTAGAGGAAGAGTAACTTCTATTGGCAAAACACTCGCATTTATTCCATTGTTAATACATAAGAAGGGGTTTATTTGCTGTATTTGGATTTGATTTCACAACATGAAAAGCAAAGTGAGCTGAATAATTGAAGCTTTAATGTACGTCCCTGCGTGGAACGTGGTCTCATGAGAGGAGAGCAAAGAATCAGTTCACATTGTGCAAATGGACAGCAGTAAAGAAAGATTTCCCTCAGCACAACGAGTCGATACAATTTACAATCTCTGGCTTCAGAGGAACTGTTACAAATCTGGGGGTTGTATTTTGGCTAATGTAAAACTCTTGTAGCTGAGCCACGACGGTGTTCAGCTCTCACACGTGAATAATTTGAGCCATCGGGAGGAACCAAGAAGCATCCAAACATCTGGCTGGAGAAAGGCAAGAAGAGTTCAAACAAATCAAAACTGGAAAAGGATGAGAAACCACCCGTGTGATAGTTTGAAAGAAATTCAGAATGCAGCACCAAAGCTCTTTGAATCTAATCAATAACATCAGCACAGAGACTGAAATACTGTCATTATTTGAGAGAGGAGGGTGATGTTTAACAAGAAATAACCTCCCTGGGTTCTCACCGTCAAACTCAAGCCAAAAATCACACATGCAAAGGCCTTTTATGAATCTGAAATGGCACAAAATATGGCTTCTGTAGTCTTTGGGCAAAACTAGAGGTGAAGGAGTGTAAAAGATAAATTTTAGCTGCAAGGATTGGAGAGAGGATTCAAAGGAAAGAAAACCCTGATTAGCAAGTCCAATGTTTGGATAAGTTGCCAGGATGGGAGAAAGAGAGACTTCAAAGCATCAGTGAGTCTCTGCTGGAAGTTTGAGGGTTCTCAGGTTTAATTTCCAAAGTGCCAGAATTCAGGAGAGGGTTTGTTTGTTTGTTTTTTACCATTTCTAACGTGCAGGGCAATATTTCTCATGCCTTGATTAGCATGGCTTGGTTTGGGAGTTAAAAATTATTACCAATTATATAATGGGTGTGAAATGCAAACAAATTAGCTCATTTGTCCTTTTATTTAAGGAAAAATGCAGTGAAATGTTTGGACAACGAGTCAAGGGACAGCAGCAGCAGCAGAGCTGTCACAAAAAAAACACCTTTCTTGGTCCAAGACACCACTGGGGGCCAACAAAATGAGGGGAAAGTGGTCAAAGAAGATGCAAAAGAGAGCAAACTGACAAGGCCTGGATCAAATCTCCTGAAGTTCCCTGCAGGGAACCTGCTTAGGAAGGGCTGCTGGAAATGTCATCTGCTTTATTATAATAAAATTATTCCTTATTAGAAGCATTGGGAAAGGGCAGAGAGGCAGTGGGGGGGGGGGGTTCTCTGGATGTTTTTCCTGGATACCTGCCCCCAAAATTAACAGGGGAGGGGAGAAATGGGCTTTGTATCCAACAAATATCCCACACGGACACTGTGCTGTACCTGGAACAAGCCAAACAACGGTGACTAACACCCAGACAACAGGGCAGCACCAAATTTCAGCACTGAGGGGGTTAAAACATGAATTCAAAGTTATAAAGCAAGAAAATCCTTACAGAAACAGTTTGGAATGGATGAGCTGTGGGGGAGTTTAGGGCTGGCTGGAGGAAACGGGATTTCCCATCAGCTGCAGATCTGAGGACACTCCACTACAGCAGTTATGGACCTAATCTGCACAATCCCACAAATCCTAAATCCTACAAATGCTTTGCTCAGTCATTAATTGTACAAATAAAAGACAACAACCCCCCAATTTATTGCAGTATAATTTCACTCCAAGAGAAATTCCACCTTGCAAGTATGGATTAAAGCCACAAAGAGAGAATACAGGGAAGACCAAGAGAAAAATCAGGTTATATTTAACAGCCAAGTTTTTGTGTTCCACCCCACGCATTTTCTACTGAAAATTCAGAATATCCTGATGTTGCTCAGGAGGAATTTAAAGCCCTCCTCTCACAAGAGCTCAGTTTTTCTTCCAGATGAATCAAAAGGACATAAATCCACAAGGGAGGTTCCCTCTCTCATATTTTTTTTTCCTTTTATTTATTTTTAATTCTGCCTTGCAACTCAGTTTTGCTATTGTTTTGTGAGACATCCATTATCCGTCAAGTTTAAAAACAAGATGAAAACTTTTCAACCTTCTGATATATCACTGATGGTTCCTGTAATGGGAAAGGGTGGAAAACCAAGGAGGTCTTTTAAATAGACGAAATAAAGGTATGTACAGAGAAGTCACAAAAATGTGTCCCTTGGGGGAAAGCTGGAGTTAAGTGTGCTACTATTTTACTTTTTAAATTCCCATTTTTATTATTTTTTTTTTTAGGGGTCTCTCATAGTTCCTCTATAAAGAAATTGTGGAATTTTTACGTTGCTGCTTTTAAAGCAGACAAGTAAAGAGCACATTCTTTCTATCAATCTCTGACGTTCTACCTATATTCCCTATTTTTGCCGGAACAGTTCTTGGAAATCAAGGGAAAAAAAATCCAGATATGGTTATTCTGATTAAGCTGCAGCAATTGTAATTAAAAATTCATGAATTTGGTGAGGTTGGAATCATTGTTGATTGCATAAACATATTTTCTAACCCTTTTGATAATTGGATATTCAGAACAATTTCTGACAGTCTGTTTAACTGGAAACAGGCCTTCAGAAACCAAATCTTGTGAATGGCACATCTTCATTTCACATGGAATTTGTGAATCAAAGGGATACAAATGCAAATCTTTACCAGGGAAGAGCAGCCAGGCTGGGAAGGGACTGGAGCACAAGTCCTACGAGGAGAGGCTGAGGGAGCTGGGGTTGTTGAGCCTGGAGAAGAGAAGGCTCAGGGGAGACCTCATCGCTCTCCACAACTCCCTGACAGGAGGGTGTAGCCAGGTGGGGGTTGGTCTCTTCTCCCAGGAACCAGCAGCAGGACAAGAGGGCTCGGCCTTCAGCTGTGCCAGGGGAGGTTTAGGTTCGATATTAGGAAGAAATTCTTTCCAGAGAGGGTGATCAGCCATTGGAATGGGCTGCCCAGGGAGGGGGTGGATTCTCCATCCCTGGAGGTTTTCAAGATGAGGCTGGACGTGGCACTGAGTGCCATAGTCTGGGAACCGCGGTGGTGTTGGATCAAGGGTTGGACTTGATGATCTCAGAGGTCCTTTCCAACCCGTCTGATTCTATGATTCTACACGCCAACCCTTTTTATGATTCTCTGCAGTGATTGGTCTGCACCCAATCTAACTAATTTCTTCTAGGAGGGTGTCATCTAGAGAAGAAACTCCCTCTTGACAAAAAAATCTACACTCCAGACTCACCCATAAACAGCCCAAACTCTCCTACACAATATATATTTATCAGATTTTTTCCTGCAAAATATGCAATTTAAAAAAAAAAAACCTGCCAAAGTTGCACCTCCCATCAAACTATTAGTTTTATTTAGACTCCCACATTCCCCATTTTCACATTTTTGGAAGGGCAAATCTCCATTCTTCAGTTTAAAACTGTGAACACGCAATTTCTTTGCAAACCAAGCTTTGGTGGCAGCTCTGCACCTCCAGTGCTCAAATTTGCCAGTTCATACTCGAGGGAGGAAACACCCTTCAGATTTATTGTTTGGGTTTGTGGGTTTTTTTTCTTTTTTAAACTTCCCTACTCTGTTTATTTCCTAAACATGGGATGCAGAGCTCGCCCTGATTAGCTGATGAACACCATTTTCCTGCTGCTACTCCAGGAATATGAGCCCATCCCTCTCCTCTCTCTGGGCTGCTCTGTTGAACAGCACTCAAGCTGTTTGCCAGCAAGAGCCCTCTTCAATCCTTCCGCCTGCAGCCCACACACCACCAGGCCAACATTTACTTGGAATGAGGGGAAAACGGGAGAGAAAATGAACTTTTCAAACTGCTCCAGAAAATCGTGTGTTTGAGTGTCACAAAACAGACTTTTCTCCCGGGGAACAGGGGATGGGACAAGAGGAAACGGCCTCAGGTTATGCCAGGAGAGGTTTAGGTTGGATATTAAGGAATATTTCTTCACTGAAGGGGTGGTCAGGCATTGGAACAGCTTATCCTGCTGGAATAACCATCCCTGGAAGTGCTGTGGATGCGGCACTTGGGGACGTGGGTTAGTGGTGGACTTGGCAGTGTTGGGTTGTGGTTGGACTCGATCTCAGAGGTCTTTTCCAACCTACACAACTCCCTGATTCCATGTTTGTCAACGACAGTCCATCTCCTCCTGTCCTCTCACTGTTCTCACTTTTCATCGTCCGTGTTTGCAAAGAGGCCTTTTCATGTCTTTTCTCAGAAGCTACAGCTCTAATATTCTATTATAATATTATTATATATAATACATAACTACATTATATATACTATTTTCAAGCCAGTTCAAGTGCTGAAAACTCAAAGAGCAAAATCAGCACATTAACTTGGAGCCTGAGCTGCAGTTACACTTTTCTCCTGCGTCTGCAAAGCCCAAGCCCAAGCTTTCACTCTGTTTATATTTGGTAACCAACACCCAAACCAGTTTTATCTCCATTCATACCCGCTTTGGGCAAATAAATATGTGCACGTACATACATTTGCCTCCATGTATTTTTTCATACATACCCATACTTTTAACAGTACCATTTTCTGTTTGCCATCCCAACCACGACGTTGTGTCACATTTTAGGTGCCTCTCCACACTTTCCTGGGCTTACAACACACCGAACATCCCACAGCAAAGCTGCTTTTCTCTCAGCGGGGCTCTGTCCCCTCTCAGCCCTTTTCACTTCTCTCGGTAGCTAATAAAAAGTTCCAGTTTTATTACAGCTCTCCAATTCCTGCTGCTCAATGAGCCTGCCTGTCTTCAAGGCTAAAAAAGCTGTAGATTTTTACTTCTGCTGTTTTCTATCCCTTCTACCTCAAGGTGCTTCAAGTATATCGTCCCAAGGTGAATGCAGAGCACGTGCTAGTCCCTCTGGTTTGCCCGTGAAGGAGGCTCAGGGTAGCTTTGCCCCTCACCATAAATAAGTGCAGGATCTTTACTGTGCTTTTACTTTTGAACTGCTAAGAAAAAGAAAACTACCCTCGAGGTACAAGAAGCAATTCAGAAAGTTTTTAGCCGTTGAAACAACCCCTTTGTGTCCTTCCTGAATTCAGCAACAGCCAAGGCAGCTGAAAGCAAACTGCCCAGCACTATGCAGTGGGTGGTAATCATTGATTTTGAACACAGAACCACTGAATGGTTTGGGTTGGAAGGGACTTTAAAGATCATCTATTTAGTCCCAGCCCTGCCATGTGCAGTGACACCTCCCACTAGCCCAGGTTGCTCCAGCCTGGCCTGGAACACTTCCAGGCATCCAGGGGCAGCCACAGCTTCTCTGGGCACCCTGTGCCAGGGCCCCTCCACCCTCCCAGGGAAGGATTCCATCCACAGATCTAACTTAAATTTCCCCTCTTTCAGTTGGGGTCTGTTCCCCTTTTTCCTGTCACCACAGTTCCTGATGAGCAGCCCCTCTCCAACTTCCCTGTAGCCCCTGCTGATACTGGAAGGCTGCTCTCCCCCCAACTTTCTCTTCTATGGGCAAATAATAAATAAAAATTATTAACTAAGGAGATGAATGGAAGTAACTCCATAAAACACCACATAAAAGGAGCTTGTCACAAAAAAAATGTCTGCTGAATTGCCATGAACTGTGCTGCAAGACTGTTTTAACCCTTCATTTACAGCAAATCTGTAAATGAGTTATCCCTTTTCTCCACCCATTTTTTCAGGATGATGATCGTGAACAAGGACATGGCTTTACTGGAGTTTGGAGAGTTAAAGAGAAGAAAATGTAGGAGCAGGTTTTATGTTATTACACGAAGTAAATGAGATCAGCAATGACAAATTCTCCCTTGGACGAGAGAGATGCCAGAAGACAGTGGAGTGGGGAATAAGGAAAACGTGATTGAGGTCACCTCTGCTTAACCTTTCCTGGGGAGCAGAAGGCAGGTGAAACAAAAAGCTGTTAAAGAGCAGCATCAAATGGAAAGTGATTCCACTTAATCAAGTTGCCTAAAAGTCAATGCTCCGAGAAAAAAAATAAATCAAATGGGGGGGAAGAGGGAGGGAAGAGATTTTCAAATGAACTTGGGCACATCCAAAATATTAAAGAGACTGTAGTTACACTGAGTGTTACATTCCATCGCCCCTCCAGGAAAAAAACCTCCAACACTATCCCTGTCCTTTGGATTCGTGAGGGGGAGAACGTGGGAATGGCACCACTGAGTTCTTCAGACTTAATCACTATTAGATAACACCATTGTATTTCAAAAGGAATTCAGAAATACACACTTGCCTTAAGTAACTTCTTTTTCCAAAGCACAAATGAGGCTGTGACCAAAACCTTCTCATTCTTGGCATCAATCTGGGGACACCCAAACAGTTTTCCATGTCCTTAAAGAAAGTTGGATGAGTCATAAGTGGTAAAGCCTCGACAGGAGTGACTGTCCCTGACATTACTAAATATAAGTCCATGGATAAGGTTTTGCAGGATCAAAGACGCGGGATGTGTTAGTCTTCATTCCAGGAGATGAGATATTCCTAAGAGAAAGGATACTAACACTGGCAGAAATAATCCCAATCAGTTTGATTGGAAGGATTATGGGGAAGTTTAGTCTTTTTAAAAGATGGATAAAGGAGAAAATAAAATACTTGTGATTTTGTGGCTTCACTTGTTTCTATGGAAAAATTACTGTTATATTCAATAATTTAAAAAACCCAAACCAAATCAAATCCAAATTTCAGAATGTCAGTTAAAAAAAAAAAACAAAAAACATGAAACCATCTCCAAATCCATGAATGGTTTTCTCAAATCTTCATATGATATCAGCCAGTGTCACTGGTGTGTTTAAGAGTCAGTTCTAGTCTGATTCCTGGGCTTGTTTAACTGTATTATCCGAATTGTTTAGAAAAATTTGATAGCAATTCATTAAATGCCGAAAAGCTACATTTTGAAAGTGGGTTTTATAGCTTAATGTTATATTGGACTGCAAAGATAGATTAGCTTGAAATTTGTTCTGTAATTAATTCCCTGGAGAGAAATCTATTTGCATGCAAAAAGAAAGAGACTTAATTAATGGCCAGATATATTTAAATTGATATATCAGCTACTCACAGACAATTGGAGTTTCATTCCTTACAGAAACCCAACACAACACTGAGAAGCATTTTTACAGTGTCAAACAAAGCTGTAGGAAAGATTTTTCCACGAGTAAAGAAAAGACTATTCCCCTTGGTTGGATTTCAGTAACTCAGTGGATATGGAATAATTGAGATTGATACTGGCTATAGTGAAAATGGGATGGGACGGGGTTTGGAGCAACCTGGGCTGGTGGAGGGTGTCCCTGTCCATGGCACAGGGAGGAACAAGGTGATCTTTAAGGTCCTTTCCCAAACATTCCATGACTTTGAGTGTCTTAGTAATGACCCGGTCACAAAAGAAGGGCAGGTTTTAAAGATCCATGATAAAGACACAAAATTAATGGAAGGTCAAAGACTTGAGCTGTTCAGTAATGGAGCTACTAAATACAAGGACTAACTCTGTCCTCAGCCCCATCCCAGGGTCTCCAACCCCATCCCAGGGTCTCCAACCCACTTCAAATATCTCCAAACCTGTCCCAAACCCTGATCCAACCCCCTCCTTGTGTCCCCAGCCCTGTTCCCACCCAATCCCAGTGTCCCAAGCCCGGTTCCCAATCCCCTGTGAAATATTTAACCAGAGAAGTTATAATTTCCCACACATCCTCTGTCAGCAGAATCCAGTCAGTCCATTCCAGCAGTGGAAAAGCATTAGGAAAAACGTGCAACAGAAGCAAATACCTACAGACAGGCTGCTATTGCAGACAGTTCTGCAACAGGCCACAAATTTGGTTTAAAAAATAACATCAACTTTCATCAGACATCAGAGTCCAATATATTTAAAGAGGCAGCACACAGGAACTAAATTAAAACTTCTCTAGTTAAATATTTCGCAGAGCTTCCCTACACCACTTTTTCATCAGCAGAAGTCTGGTGGCTTTCTGGAGAGTATTCATTCAGTCTGTCACTTCAAATGTCTCTCTTTAATAATTAACACAAATACTTAACTTTCAAAGATGTTTGCATGTCATTACTTGTCACATAAATTGTAGAGTTGGGGACTTGCAGAGGTGTGTTTGAAGGCTGCTGCTGAGGAACTTTCAGCAGCCATGAATAAGATATAGGACCTTTCATATTTCATCAGATATGCACATGGTTTCTATCATTGTGAAAGGAAAGGATGAAGTGTCTGTTCCTGAAGCAAATATTCCCTTTGAACAGAACTTTGAGTGAATTGTAATGAGGCAACAAAGCCCATGGTCTGCCTGGAGGGTCCTCACCCCCAGACAGCACAGAATCACGGAACCACTGACGCTGGGAAAGACCTCCAAGATCATCAGGTTCAACCTTTGATGAAATCCCACCCTGCCCACTAAACCATATCATGAAGTGCCACGTTTACTGGTTTTATGAACACTTCCAGAGATGGTGATTCCACCACTGCGCTGGGAAGCCCATTACAGCCCCAACCACTCTGTCAGTGAAGAAATTCCTCCTGATGTCCAACCTAAACCTCCCCTGGCGCAATTTGAGGCCGTTCCCTCTCCTCCTGTCCCTTGTTCCCTGGGAGCAGAGCCCGACCCTCCCCGGCTCCCCCCTCCTGTCAGGGAGTTGCAGAGCCAGAAGGTCCCCCCTGAGCCTCCTTTGCTCCAGGCTGAGCCCCCCCAGCTCCCTCAGCCCCTCCTGCTGCTCCAGCCCCTTTCCTGGACACGCTCTAACCCTTTCTAACCATCCAAATAAATAAAGCCTTTTTTGGTGTTACCACAGGCTGCAGGCCTGTATGAACCAAGAGGCAGAAGCAAACCCTGCCTGCCTGTCTGCTACCGAATAAACTGACAATTAGAAATATTAAATCCAGGTAGAAAACCAAATTTCTCTCATTTCTATTTCCTGTAACATAAACTGTGGAATTAGGTCATGCTGGCAGGTTAATATTGTGCTGGACTGACTTTAGTTTGATCACATCAATGCACTTTGCATCTGCGACTCCTTTCCCATTCTCCAAGGAGCCCTTTCCTGTCTTAAATTCCAGTAGATCAGCCTGATGGGAAGAAATTCACTCCTACTCCACAGCACCTACAAATCCAGTGGTGGGAGGTGCTCAGCTCCTGTCCATCTTCCCCGCAGCCCCAGATTCCCTGTTTTCCCCCCTGGATCTGCCTGGAGCTGTAGTTACACCTCTCCTGCTGCTTCAGGGAGGGGGTTTATTTGTCTGACACCTCCTGTGTTTATGAGCTGCCAGATGGCCACTCTTTGCACTTCCAGCTTCAGCTCAAGGAGAAAACTTTTCCAGCAGTCGCAGTAGTGCTTCCACACAGGCTGCTGCTGGCTTTGATTTCCTTGGAAAATCGTAATATGGAAAATGCTACCGGAATTCGGGCTTCTGTAGAATGTTATCCAAAGAGAGGAGACTCAGAACACATCCACACCCTGTAGCAGGGACATGCCACAGGAATTCCAGCTGCAGCATTTGGAAAGAACAGTACCAGGATTTTCAGGAATGGTTGCATTGATACAATATAATTTCCCTAATTATACAATAAATTCAGATATGTAGAAACAGTGCTAAAAAATTAATACTTGCCCTAAATATGTCTGAGGAGGCTGGGAGAAGGGAGGTGGCTACTCCGGGACAGACGGGGTTTGTATCCATGGAGGAAACACTCCCAGAGCTCCCTCAGCACCCCCTTGGGAGTGGGAGGAAGCATCCAGGGGTTTATACAACACCAAGGTGTCCCATTACTTCCCTCAGTCCTTCTGAGACTGAGGGACAGCTTCCAGGCATGACCTCAAACTGGGATCTGTCCTGGGATGACCAAGACCTGTCCTCCATTTCCCCCACAGAATCCCATCCCCCTTCTCACTCCCTATTCTTCTTCCCAGAAAAGCTGCTTCCTTGCCCTTTTGTCACTTGCCTGTGAACTTTCTGACAAGCTTTTGGTAACCTCTAATTAGAAAAATCCCAGAGTTTTTCCTCCAGGGACACCCGCCCTGGAAATTGGAGAGTGAAGCAAGCGCAAAGCCGCAAGGAGGGAATTGTTCACGAGGAGAGTGTTTTGAGCCGAAAAGGCACGAATTATTTCGTTTTGGTACCACCACAAAATGACTTGCCGGTTTCTAATTTGAATTGCGAATCACCCTTGCGCGGTCTTTCTGCCTTAATTTCTCTTTTGTTTAAGCAGTGCTCGTTTAAAGCTACTGAGTCATTAGGTACGGGCTGGCTTTGAGGCAGGAGAAGGCAATGGAAATTCCCCACTGCAGCTCATATCCTCGGGATCAAAGGGAAAAATCCGCTTTCCTGGTTGACTCAACACTGATCGGAATATTTCTATGCAATTAAGTGGATGATAAATTGCTACTGATCTGTGAAGAGGCGAAAGACAAAGGTCTATTATGAGAATTGACAATGGTATAAACCAGTTTTGATTTATAAGTCTTAGCTACCCAATCAAAGCTTGAAATGGAAGGGAAACAACACTTATTAATTTATGGACTGGGGAATTATCATTTATCTGCATGATTTACCTGCATCAGTACAACAGCTGGTTGCTACTTTCTTCCATCAAACACTCGTAGAAGTTTCCTCAGACTTTAAAGACACGTGTAAAGATTTTACATCTGTTTATCTGCTTTTCTTAAGACAAAGATCGGGGTTTCCAGGTTTGGGCAGAGAACCAAGACAGGTTTCAGTTTATGTCCAGTTGTCACCACATGATCAAACCCACCTGCTACAGTTCAGTCTCACTTCTGGCATCAGGAGAAGGGTAGGACAGGGAAAGGGTGTCCCTGCCACGGTCAAATCACATCCAGATCCATTTGGAATTCCAGTCCAAGCAAAGACGAGTATTTATTGCACAGCACATGTAGGACTGGAAGTGTCTTTCCAGAAGGATATAATCCTTGGTGGGGATGGAGAATGCATGAAAACAGGGAAAAGTACAAAACAGGAGACATCAGCAAAGTGACAAAAACCTTGAGGAGGAGGAAACCCTACGAAGAAGAACTCAGGTGTGTAACCAAGGCAGGGAAGGGTTGATCTGTGCTACAGAACCCAAAAACCAGTTTCTCCCGAGGTCAATGACAAAATTCCTCATCATATTTGTTCAGTGTGAGCAGGATGAACACACAGACTGTGCTGCCACACACCAAAAGATGTGTTTCACTAAAACTTCTCACCTCTTTTCAAAGCTGCTTTGATCAGCTGAAGGATATTAAAAGCAGTGCAAGACAAGTGGCAAAATATGAACTGAAACCCTTAAAAGCTGAGTTCGTTCCCAGGCAGTACCAGAGCTAGAAATGAGCTTTAGGAAGGAGTTTATTCCATTACCTGGTGCCTTGTTCCATCCTGACTTAACAGGGTGCTAGGTCCCACTCCAGGAGGCAGCAGGAATCCTGGAAGTGCTGTTAGACACACCAGCCCATCTTATTTTGGACAATCCAAATGATTCCAGGTGCCTATTTACCTTTATAACTCCAACACTCCTCTCAGTTAGGAACAGCTAAGATCACATCCCATCTTTACTGCCGAGGTCTTTAAGCCCAGATATTTCACACACACCATATAAATCTATAAATCTCGCATACCCTGGTGTGTGGTGCAATGTTTGGACCTGATACAAACCCCCCTTTTTTAGATTCCAGGCTGTTGTCATGAGCTGATTAACTTTTCAAGGAGGCATTAATGGCCCAGCCTCTTGATTTTTCACTTTTCAGCTCTGTTGCCTCTCAGCCTTGTAAGCCTATTACTGGATTGCTTCAAACCTTATTTACCTCTGAAGCCTAAAATTCCCAACTGTCAGATAGGAAAGACATTTAGTAATTAATTTAATCCTGGGCAAGACATCTGTCAAGGCAAAGGGCAGAGCACAGAATATGTTTAATATTCATATTCTAGTATTATCAGAAATATAAAATACAGGTTGCATCCCTGAGGTTATCAGTCCACAGACAGCATTAAATGAAGGTTGTGTCAGGCACAGCTTCTGAAGGTTTTCTCCCACTCCACTGAAACCAGTGTTTTTCCACCCAAAGGAAAATACCTTGTTTGATACATGGCTGTACAGATGAGGCCACAACCTAAAACATCATTTTCTCCTGCTATTTCTACCAATAACACTCACACTTGCAGCTGCTCTTTGGCAAAGAATCAAAATGCTGTGGCTTCACAGCGTTTCGGGTCTCTGAAGGAAATCACTTCCATCAGCTCCCCTATTTTCAGCAATTCCAACAAAACACAGCACTACCAGCCATCAGAACGCACAAGGCCACCTCTCTGGAGTTTGCAGCATTGAACTGGACTTTCCCTCTCCAGCCTTTGGGATTTCAAGGCTGGAAAACTACAGCAACTGTCCTGAACAGCATCACGTATCAGTCTACACTTGGCACCCTTGGATTTATGTCTTCCTGAGAGCTGTTACAGCCCAGATTTCGGTGAGCTCACTGCTCAGATGTGTTATACCAGGTTTCATCACTGTTTGGTTGCTCTGAGCTCATGTTAAATAGTGATACAACTGATTCTGACTCTTTGGCTCCAGCCTGGGCTGAAGCAGAGCTGGGCTCACAGGCGGGCACTGCCTCGGCTGCCAGGTGCTCCCTCCACGCTGCTTCCTGCCTTTTCCCGGCTCCAGTGGGCATTGGACCATTAAAGTCAGCTTGGGAAAGTAATTTTGAGAAAGCCAGACAAACCCCAATTTGTTTCCCACCCAGTTCTGCAAGGAACTGTGTTCCTGCTCATGGTGGGAAGTGCAGCTTTTGAAGAGCCTGAGCAAACAGGGTTCCCCAACGTTCTTCTGCAGTGCAACCCCTCTCTCCAGCACATTTGGAGGGGGAAAGCATGAATTAAAACATTGGGGGCTGCTTTAAACATGTGAAGATGGGTTTGGACAATGTTCCAGGCACAAGGTGTCACCCTTGGGGTGTCCTGTGCAGGGCCAGGAGTTGGACTCCATGGTCCTGATGGGTCCCTTCCAGCTCAGCAAGTTCCATTATCCTATGAAGATTCCAGTCAGTATTTGCTTTACACATCTCTTTGTGTGTTGCAAAAAATCTTGCTGCCACATAACTTGTTATTGTGACCTTATTAAGCGACTTTGGGATCATATATTTGCTTATATACCCAGTTTCTTAAGTGAGAGATTGAGAAGTGTCCCTGCATCCCTCAGGTGACCTTCCCCCACTGCCAGGGGGAGAATAGGACTCCACAGGCTGAAGAAATGGAGAAGTTACCCCCATCAGCTCAGATTTTAGGACAGTGCCTATAACATCCCTCTTCTCGCCCAAAGAAAATCAGATAAGGAAACAAGACACAACATCAGCATTTGCCACATTAACTTATTTCCTCAGGGGAAAGCCTTTGCCTTCAGTTAACTCAGCTGCTGAGCTCAGTGTGGAATATCTGCAGGTTTTCTCTGGGAATGGCGCTCCCGAGAGCTGGAGGCCCTGGTGCTGCAAGCCCTGAGCACGTGGCAGAACCTGGCGGCAGAACCTGGCGGCAGAACCTGGCGGCAGAACCTGGCGGCAGAACCTGGCGGCAGAACCTGGTGGCAGAACCTGGCTGCTCGCTGAGCCGAGCTGAGGGCCACCCCCATCCATCATCCTGTTCCTTCCTCTGCTCCTGTCAGCGAGTTCAACACTCTGCCCATTTGCTTCCATGACAAATGGAGTCGCCACCAGCATTTTGGGAAGCGGGCAGGGCCTTTGGAGTAGAGCAGGGCCTTTCAAGCGACCACATTTTGGAACGTGAGCTGAATTCAGGTCGGGTTTTTCTTGCTGTGCAGCAAACCCCTCAGTTTTCTGCCAGAGATGTCACCTTTCGATTAAGTAACACAAGAAAACCAGATGCTGGCAAGAGCAGGACAGTAAATTTTGTTCTTAGAGGGTGTTTTCATTTGGATAATAAGCCTCATTACCTAAAAAACTTTTATTCCCTCATAAGTTTTTCAAAAAAACCATTTCTAAGAACATTATACAACTGCAACAATACTATCCCAAAGTTTCCTTTGGTTAATCCTCTTATTCTGCAGACATTGCCCCTCACGCTGCTCCACTTGGAAGTGATTTTTGTTCAAGTTTGGGCAAATTTTGGAGGAGTTATGTACATTTATATATGCATTACTCAGACCATTACACACACGGGGGTATTTTCATGTAGGCACTCTACCCTTCTCCATCTCATATATATTTTATGGTGCTGTTTACTGCAAAACTAAAATTCAATTCCACCCCAGCTCACTTTTTACATTACAGACATGAGAAGGCATTACAGGGGAGTTAATCTGGATTTGCTCTAAAAATAAAAATGTTCCAACTTCTATACTGGCTTTACCTGAGAAAGAAATAGGTTTGCCTGCAAAATCCACCAGAAGGAAGGGAAGGAAGGAGAAGACAAAACTCAATCTTATTTTGGATGAAAGATTCAGATCTGCACTGCATTTCATAACCAGAAGGTCCTGGGAAATCCTCAATTTAGTCAGGGAAGGAGAAGAGGGGAAAGTGTAAACTAAGACCGGGCTCTGAAAACATGAACATCAAACTCAAGTGCTGCCACGTACTGAAAGTGATGCTTCCAGGATGACAAAGAATCTTCAGAAGCCACCCAAGTGCGGGATGTTTTGCTTGTTAAAATCATATCTAGCAAAGCCACACTTCACTTAATGTTCCTTTTACCCACAGTGGATTTTCTCCCCGGCACCAAGGATGGATGACAAAGATCACTTGTCCAACCACAGCAGCGTTTGAAAAGTGGGAGGGCAAAAAAACCCCTTTTGTTTGGTCAAAATAAAAAGAAAAAAAGCTTCATAAATCAGTGCTAGGGAGAGGTTTTCACTTCTGCATTTCCAGGATGCAAAGTACCAGGCCCTGAGGCTTCCTGACCTGTTTGGGAAGGGGAATATAGTCTATTTGGAGATATTTTATTAAAGTATTAAATTATTTTATTATTTATCACATGAAATATGTAGAAAACTGTGCAACATTTTGGCCCTCACCTACTGTGTCCTCATACAGACTTTCCCCATGTACATTTTGCAGTACTAGAATAACTGGGAGTCTGGTTCTATAAGGTTTATATTCCATTATTGCTGCAGGAGATGCAACACCAAAAGGCTTCAGCATTCCCACTCTTAAAACCAGCAACATTTTCAGAAAAAAATCCATGCACTAGACCATTTCTCATTTTGAAACCAATTCTGAAGCTGGTACTGGAAAAAAAATCTTTCAATAAAAGATTCTGTTGACGCACTAACTTATTAATGCAATTAAATAATGATACTCAATTCATCTCCCAATGTTTTGATTAATTGTATACCTGGTTAATTGCATATTTAGATGATTGATTTAAGTGTGCAACAGCATGATTGAAAAGATAAAAAGTATTTTCCTGTCTCTGTCAAACCTCCAGAAAATACATTTGTGCCAGTGAAGCATTTCCACCCCAGCTTCTATTTTCCACATTAGTTAGCAATTCTTACTTTTTACCTATTTCTGCCCTAAAAACAAAGCACACATATTTTATTCACATCTCGCTGAGTTATTTTTACATCCCTAAAGGCACAAAGGAAAACATTTTATTTCCCTGTGGCCTAACTAGTGATTCCAGCCCTGCTGTCCTGCCTCAGTTAACACACACGGTCCATCCTGCCCGTGGAGCTGTCCAAGGGCTGTGTTCTTGGTGAGGTCCTTTTTTTTTGGAAGGCAGACTCCCTTTTCCATGTGGTTCCCCCCACAAAACCAATCATAAATACTCCAAAAACCAACTACTGATCTCTCCCTGCCTGCACTTGGAATCTCATATCCACGAGCATCTTCCCGTGGAGGTGCGAACAAAACACTCTGGATGACCTGAATTATCCCCTCCTGGCTGGAATTTAGACTGGCTTTGGGAATGCTAAAAAAAAAAAAACCAAAAAAAACAAACCAAAAACACAGAGGAATTCAACAGCCAACTTTGTATTCCTGTGATCATTGTGTGCAGCAGTTTTAATGCACTGCCCTTTTTTCCCCAAATGAGACCAATTATTTTCACGGATCTCTTTCATCATCATCTACCCAAGCTCAAAAATCCCCTTTTCCCAACCCGAGCAGCCATTCATCCACCACAGCCTCTGAAGGACTGTCTATTTTCATTGCAAACGGTGATTTCTCTTTTCAGTGGCCATCATTTGTTTCAGGCATTTGCCTTTCAGGCAACTCGTTCAATTCGATGCTGGATGTAAAATGCTAACATTCAATAAGACCTTTCCTAACTGGGTAATTTATGCCGCTTTATTCAGTTTATAAAACTGCAGAGAAGTTGAATTTATATAAATCGGGATGGTGTTAGCAGGGGGCTATGGAGCAAATAGACCTGAAATGTTTCTTTAGAACAACACCTCCTGGAATTCACAGAAATCATCAAGAGGCTGGATTTTAAAGAAAAATGACATAATCTTATAAATTCTCCATGTTGTGAACTCACGGTGAAGTCAAAAGGTTTGAGTGAACAGGACTACGGGCTGGCGGGAGAAAGTTCATTAAAAAGGGTGAGAATTCCCCTGTTGCACCCATATTTTTGTTTTAGGGAAACATCCCAACGAAAGATTTGGAGTTCCACATTGAAGATGTGGAGGTTTTTCGTGGATTGTTTCCTCCCCCCTTTCCAACCCCGCAGTGAACCCCACGGGGAGCAGATCGCAGGGGGACATCACCACATCTCCGTTCGGAACGAACCCATGTCGTGCACTCAGAGATGATCCCCAGCAGGGAATACTCAGCTCTGATTTACCAGCGCAGCCACAGAACCCTCCAACTCCACCTCCACAGAGGCAGTCGGCACGAACACAAATATTGCTGTGAGCACGTTTGGAAACATATCTCTGGGGCTGGGAGAGTTTAGGGAGAATAATTTGGGCATAATTGGCATTAAAATATAGCGATAGGTGATGTTAACATCAGGCAATTATCCCTTTTAACGGCTGCTAAGTGGTGTTAATTGGCTGCCCTGGACTCCAGCTTCCCGGGTTTTCCAGAGCAGTGCCTGCACAGAAACACGCAGCAATTGCCCAGAACGGACCTGGTGACGTGAGAAATAAAGGCAGTGTCCAAAACACGGGGTTGGGATGAGGGGCTGGAATTAAGGTTTGGGAACTGCGGTTGTAAAAGTGATTTATTTTGCCAGCTGAGCCAGGTTAACACATCACAGAATACCCAGCAGATCCCAATATCCCAGATGTCTGTCAACACTCTGAACACACATTTGTGTGAGAAGTCACAAACACAAACAAAAACTCATCTGTTGGAAACAAACAACCACCGCAGATTGTTAAAGTGCTGAAGTTTCTAAAGTAATGGCTAAAAGAAACCCAGGGAAAAATCAAAAACAGAGGTTGCTGCCTGTGGCCAGTTCCCAATTCAGCTCATTCCCATGGAGTTTGCTCCTCTGACAATCCATTTCCCAAACTAATGCCGTGCCTTGGATCATTTGCTGCTGAATCCAACAACAGACACCGACAAGTCATGGAATTACTGGAAGGACAACCACACTGGTGGCACTTGACCCATCCAGCCAGGATCCCAGCCACCTCCAGGGATCCAGGAGTCACACTGTGGGAAACCTGAGCATCACTAAAACCCTTTTGACACACCAAAACCCCCCGGAGGTACTTTTATACATCCCAAACCCACATATAGTAGTTCTCCCCAGCCCTAAACTTTCATTAAACAGACCTTTAGATACCTCTTTTAAAACCATGAGAGGTAGCCAAATGTGTGAAGCCAAACCAAACCAAATCAAGACAGATCAAAGTTTTTCTGAATCTCCAGAAATTGTGTAGAACTCCAACATTTTTAGAAGGACAGAAAACAAGTTGAAAAGCAGGGAAAACTTTCACAAAAAAAAAAATAAAAATAATAAGAGAAAAAGGAGCAGGAGGAGCTGGACTCTAAAATTCATTTCTCCTGACTGATTGAAGGTAATTTCAAAAACAATCAGCATTTCTGTCGAGAGTCAGACACGGTAAATTAATCCTCTAAAGCCCAAATGAAACAACGTACATGGAAAAAATATGACTCAAATTAATGGCAGGGTTGGTTTTTTGGTTGTTTCCTTGTGGACCCTAAGAACAGTTGCTGCAGTCAAGTGTGGAACCCCCTTTTTACATGCAATACCTCCCTTTAATGCTACCAAAAGTCTAATGGGCAGAAACAACGTAAACAGGACCAACAAAAAGGCTGGAAAAGGGTTTTTTAACAAGGGCGTGGAATGATAGGACAAGGGGGAATGGCTTCCCACTGCCAGAGGGCAGGGATAGATGGGATATTGGGAAGGAATCCTTCCCTGGGAGGGTGAGAAGGCCTTGGCACAGGTTGCCCAGAGAAGCTGTGGCTGCCCCTGGATCCCTGGAAGTGTCCAAGGCAAGGTTGGAGCAACCTGGGCTAGTGGAAGGTGTCCCTGCCCCTGGCAGGGGTGGATTGAGATGGACTTTAGAGTCCCTTCAAACCCAAACCAGTTTGTGACAGATTTACTTCTTCAAAATTAGCAATTGGGTGACTTCAGTATAATCTCACTAATTTTATGTGAGCCAATAGGAAACATCACTCACAACATTAGTACTGTTTGATTAAATACAAGGATGGGGGGGTTTATGTCATATTATAAATTCAATTTGCTGATTTATTCCCCCCCTCCAAATGCCCATCAGAACAAGTAAACTGAGTGTCCAGAGATAACACTTAGATTTTCTCAGTAGAAATTATTCCTCCATGATTTCTGTTGAGCCAGGGCCCACTTACAACTATTTGTAGCACCTACCCCAAAATACTGCTCATAACAGCTCCTAATGATCATAACAGATCCTAATGATGCCACAAATAAAGGCACTGTATCTTCAGCTTTGGTCTGTCCGTCTCTGATCTATGGCTGAGGGATGTGATTTAATGTAAAACCAATTTTCAAGTGAGGCATGGAAAACAAAGCTTTACCCATTTCTCTGCATCCTCTCATGTGATACAGCAACAATCAGTATCGACTTTAAATCACCTTTTCCCAGAGCCATTTCAACCCAACAAGAAGATTGGCCCATGACTGATGTTGGACACAGGGGGAATCCTTTATGAGGACGCTCTCGATATCCAGGAGAACATATTTTGTTGCAAATAAGCTTTCAGAACCTGACTAATTTTTTGCCATTAGAGCCAAGCACTCCATTCTGCTCCCCTGCACTTGTATTTCTACTCACATTTAGCTTTTCTAGCCTTGTTTCCAAAAAGTCTTTCCGTCACAAGGAAATCTGCACGGACATCTTTCACCTTTGCTGGTCATCTCTGCAACCCTTCAGTAAGGTCTCGTGGAGATGAATGATCTGTGCAAGGCAAATGTTTTATTCATGCTTGAAAATGACCCAGATGAGACCTGAAACAATAATTCAACCCCTCTCTGTTTTTAAGCAGAAGGTTAGAAGTCGGATTTAAACGGGAGAGTTTTTTAATAAATTGCCAGTGACAAATCATTTTCTTGCTGGAACCTATTAATAACTTGTCTATAGATAGGATTGGACTCAAAGACTCTTATTTTAATACCGAGGAAGGTGTTACAAAAGTCATTTTTAAGCTCTGTACTGAAGCCTTGGCTCTGCTTGAATCTATATGCACATAAAATGTCTCTGTACATAAGGCAGGTAAATGGATTAAGGGTTTCTCTGGTGCCAAATCAGTAATTGCTGAACCCGGGAGGCCCCCAAACATTTAATGGGCATCTTCTGGAGGGACCTCTGGAATTCAAAACACGGGAAGGGCTTCAAAGCATCCACAAGATGACTTTGTTTCCATCCAGTCCCTTCTTACCCAGCTTTGTTTAGACCTGTCCAACATCCCCCTGCATTGACGACCCGAAAACCCTGCAGACCCTTGAAGAACTATAAAATAATTACAGAATATTAACAAGGCACCTCTTCTTCCTTTTCAGCATCACTCCAGAGAAAAGCTACGTAGGAAAACAACTTCTTCCCATTTTATCAGTGGAGGAACTTCCCTGGAGTTCAAAACTCTCTTCCCTCCAATAGCAAATATTTGTAGTTTTTATGTGCATTTTAAACCCTTTCTTAGTCCTGGAAAATTCAGGTCAGACCTTATTGCCTTTTTTTTTTTTTTTTTAACCCTCAAGGTGACTTGATCAAAATTGAAAACAAGACAGAGGAAATTAAAAATGCATTTAAAATTACAATGGCATTCTGTTTGGTGTTCTGTTGTCCGGTTTCTTAAAAGTCATCTTTTTGATTAATTATAATTAAGCCTGATAAAAAGCACCAATGCAAAATTTTAGAGGATTTGCAGTCAAGCTTTTAAGAGGATCATGGAGGGGAAGTCAAGGAGGGAATTTAAGTTCAAAATAAAATTGAAGTTAATGAGAATATGGATCAAAATGGGTTCTAGGGTTATTGGTTTGTTGTTTTGGGTTTTCTTCTTTGTTGGTTCTTTTTGTTTGTTTGGTTTGGGGGTTTTGTTGTTGTTGGGGTTTTTTTTGTTTTTTGTTTTTGTTTTCACTAAGAAAAACCTCTTCATACTTTAATATTAGTTTTGGCATAAACCCCCCCCCCAAGTGAGACACACAAGACTCAAGACCACAGATAGAGTGTCCTCATAAAACCAATTACTAAGACAATATTTATAGGAGAACTGGGGGGCTTTAGGATGCAGCTCCATTGGTAAAATAGGGGAGAGTTTATATAGAGAGTTTACATATTTTATATATATATTTACATATATAAAACAGAGAGAGAGGTTATTTATATAGGAAAAAAGTCATTCTCCCTCCACTCCTCTCCAAAAGCAACCCAAAATGTTTTTGGCTCAGGGAGACAAGGTTGGTGCTTGAATTATGACGAAAAACCTGCAATTTCTTACATTCCCGGTGGCAGAGCCACAGCAGAACCCACACCCAGGGAAAAGCTGCTGGGATCAGGTCAACCTGAAGCTTAAATCACTGTTAAACTTATCCACTTATGGAAGAGGCCGAACAGTTTTCATCACAACGCCCAGTTATTGTGTTACCATTCAAGTTGCTTATAGATTTAAAAAAGAAAAGGACAAAGCTGATGTTGTAGTTTCTCCAGAGTAATGACCACAAGACTGATTTCTTGGTGACATCCCAAAAGCTCCTCTCTTTATGGTAACACCTCCATAGCCACCTGACACGGTGCCTGTTTTCAGTCTCATCTTTCATTATGATTTCCCTTGGAAGAAAACAAACAAACCAAACCAAAAAAAAAAAGAGCCACAAAGAAGCAGCAAATAACTCCATCAGAGCTGCCTCCCTGTCAATGATCTCTCCAGAAACATTTCCTACTCACTCACAAAAGTATCTCTGCAATCAGGAGCTCGGTGTTCCTCAGGACTCTGTAAACGTCCCATTGCAGCATCTTTAGAGGCTGTTGGGTGATGTGCTTCAGTTTTGATAAGCTACATAAAGCTCAGGTTAAATCCTGCTCGCTAATGAGGTTTATTATGTGGAAAAAAAGGCCTAGGATTGAAGAGAAAATAGAGCTGAGAAGGAAATTCTAATATTAGATCAAGAAAAGTGGCAATAATTAATGGAGGGGTAACAACTAAACCCCAGGGGGTTCCTCCCCACATTTCCACCCGAAACTATATCTAATAGTTGAGAATGTAACACATAATAAATTAGATATCGAATAACAGCCCAGAATCAAGTTTTGCAGTGCTTTCCTTATATAGATCAAACTTCCTTAATGTTTTGTAGGTAAGGAACAAGCTCAGGGAAGGCCTTTTCTCTGCATCTTTGAGGAGCTAGGGGCACATAAACTGGTGTACATTAAACTCAGAATTACATCAACTTCTCCAGTAATCTTGACACTCGATTCCACAGCTTCACCAGAGCAATTAAATAATAGTTTATGAACAATTAAATTACATTTTCCTAGTGTTATTTAGAATTTTACTGCCAGGTTTAAAAAAAAAAAAAAAAAAAAAAAAAAAAAAAAAAAAAAAAAAAAAAAAAAAAAAGGACACAAATCCCATTAAAATCCAATAAATATCAATAGTTTTTTTCTTGATTTACTTTCACTCCATTTGCCTCACTCTAACCAGGAAATGTCTTGGAAAATTAAAGCAGGAATCAGAATTAGAAGGGGAATTTTAATTCCATCTCTTGGTTAAATTAAAATTAAATCCCTATATCAATAGAGAAAGAAATTCTTAAGACAGTTAAGTTTATTTCATGCCATTAAACAGTGGCACTTGTTTCATCCTACATTTAATTTTGTTCGTGCAGTAACAGCTCAGTTACTCAGGAGATAAATACAAGTGTAAGTATCCAGGAAGTCAAATTTACTCCAAGACATGGAGTAAAGTTAGTTTACAGGAAATTCAGGAAAATTGCCAGAATTCCCACACCTAAAAAGAACAAATAGGGCCATGATGAAGTCAAACTTCACCCAGAACTTGCGACCAAATTTATCACAGGCTACAAAAATATATGTCCCTAAATTGCCTCTTCTCATGCTGGAAACCAGAGCACCTTTATCTTGCTCCAGAGTCTTCCACTGAGGAGAACAGGCTGGAATTTCAAAGGAATTCGAGCCAGCCCAACCCACTCACTTCCATGGGAGCCATTTTCTGCCTTTGAACTCTCTTGTCTCCCCTCCACATCAAACACAGCACGGGGAAAAGAGCAGTTCCCTGATTTATCCCCAAAGATCAAGCGGGAAGAGGACTGGCGAGATCATCCAGGGCACCCAGCTGGAATTATGGGGTGGAAGCATCCCAGGCTAAACCTGAACACGTGCTGTTCACTGGGGGAGGAACAACGTCCCCCAAATGTGCTTTTATAGGAGCTGAAGTGTGAGAGAGTCCTTCCCCCTCAATATCAGACTTAATTTGATGGCAAATTGTCTTCAGAAGCCAGTGATTATTCCGTAGTTAACTTTTACTTCCTTGGATTCTTTAATGAACTGAAAAATCTTTAAACTCAAAAGGTCTTTAGATCCCCGATGAGCCGTTACGGATATTCCTGAGCTAATTCCATCACCTTGACCATCTCCACAGAAATACAAATGGGGAGCATCACACCTCTGGCTCGTGTTTTGTCACAGAGCCCAGCAAGGCCACGATCCCTACGTGGCTTCAAGTCTGTTCCTGGGAGACCTTCGCACGTCAAGATTTTGGAGCTCCCAACGAGCTGCTCTGCCTTGGGAACGCTTGACGAATAAACAAATTTGACAGCAACGTCAGAGCAGCGACAGAATCTATGAACTGCCACCCAGGATGTCATTGTCCTCTCTCTGAGCAGGCACAGGCACAGCACGGGCACACAAGAGCATCCCGAAAATCTGTGCATCGATGCCACATCATCTTTTCTTGAGCTTTTTGTGACTTACTACCACATGTCCCAACAAGATTCATCTTTAGAAGTGTTTGTGACTTGTGTCTCGAGGCCTATTTACGCAGATTTGTCCGTGAAACAAACAGTTGTTACCAGAGAGCAGGGATTAAAGAAATACATTTGCACACAGAATGCAATGAAACGACCTCGAGTTGCGCCAGGGGAGGGTCAGATCGGATATCAGGGAAAATTTCTTCACAGAGAGGGTCACCAAGTCCTAGAACAGATTTCCAGGGGCAATGGTGTGTACATCCCAACAAAGTAACACCACTTGGAACGTCACCTGCCAAAGGGTAAGGCTTGTTCCACGGGAAAAGCAATTTTTCTGGATCAGCTCCTCAGAAACAATTCATTAGAAATACATCGATAGCGATTAAAAGAAAATTAGATGTCCAAAAAAATCCAAGTGATTTGCCTTGTCACGATTCCAGAAGTAGGGAAAGCAAAGCAAGCCCCTCGGTGCTATGAAGTGGTGTTGAAATGCACGACAATATTCTGCTTTATCCCTCCCAAGAAGCCAATTTGAACATGGGTTTTGATATCAGGGCTTGTCAGCACAGGGACACTGAGATATAATCCAAATTAACTGCAAATATGGAGTGAAAGGGGATTAGTTAGAAGTGCCTTAAGGACTCTGAGGCTTCTCAGACATCCAGAATTAACGCTGCCTTCTTTCAGTTTTGCTTAATTAATTTCTAAGGCTATTTAAGACCACTTGAATTCCAGGCGTCTGGTTGCCCACAATTCGGCGCGCAGTTAAAATAATCCCTTTGAAAAAAATCCACTTCGATTATTTTTCCAAGCTGTACCCACAGAATAAAGCCTAAGACAACCTGATAACTTCTTTGGAAGGTTCCTAAATTGGAATTGTCGTGTTTCCTGTGCAGTGACTGCCCAAAGTAGCACAAGTGCCACCCTGCTCCTCGTTTCGGGAGCAATCTCCTCCCGAGCCCTCGGTCTCCCCACCACTGATAACATGATTATAATTAAGTTTAACAATGTGAGCTCCATGGTAAAATACACCAAATGCCCTCGGACAGCTCTGATGTGCCTCCTCCGCTGGTTAGCAGGAACAGATGATTACCTTTTTTAATATAAAAACCATACATTCTGTTAATACAGCATCACTACCAGTCTCAACTGCCGTAATTCCCGTTAATTAGGTTTCCCTTGAACGTGACCTAATTGAAACCTTAGCAGCCATCCATCTGTTCCCTCTGCTCCAATGGCAAAAAACTCCTGTTTTCCTTTTTTCCTTTCTGTTGACAGACAAATCCCAACGTGAACTCCTCCCTCCAGCCCCAGTTTGCTAACTTCAGGTGGCTGCAGGTCTGTATGAGACAAATCTAAACGGATGTCAAAGCAGGGAGGAGTAAAATGGAATGACAAATGAAGATATTCCCTCCCTGTGTCCTTGAGGAGGCATCACCTGGAACACTGTGATCCACTTTGGACGCTTTGTTGAAGACGTGGACGGGATGGAGAAGGTCCTGAGAGAAATTACCCAATATAAGAAACCCAATTACAGAGAATGGAACCAGCAGTGGCACTTGGGGACATGGTTTAGTGGGGGCTTGGCAGTGCTGGCTTAGTGGTTGGACTCGATCTTAGAGGGTTTTTCCAGCCTAAACAGTTCTATAATTCCATGGTTCTTGGCTCTAGGGGACTGAATGGAAACACAGCAGTTCCCAAACAGGCAAAGGAGTGCGAGGATGGAGAGAAGAATCTGTTCTCCACACAGGACTATATTTACAGGACACTATATTTTATGTATCTACATATATATACATATAGAAAGATGTATAGATATATACACATTTCCAGGTTCACCAATGGACATTTAAAGAAAGAAGTAGTAAAGGAAAAGTTGGTAACACTGGAACAGATTGCCAAGAAAAAAAAAAAGGATACTGAAATGACCGTTATGGAATATTCCTGTATAGCAGATAAACGCTCTCCTTCCTTCCCTTCCCTCACTTCTCTTCCTTCCTTCATTCCCTTCTTCCTTCCTTTTTTCCCCCCCTTATCCTTGGAAAGCAGCCCCCCCCTCCCCACCCTTTCAGGCCAGACCTGAGAACAACCATCTGACCCTGCAGGACCAATTTGGAAGGTCAAGGAACCAGAGCAAAACCCTGAGTTGCTGCAAAACAGAGCTGGAACATGTGGAAAGCTCTTTTCCAAGGCAGGGGAAACGAGGCCCTGGGTGTCCATGGTTACTCAGGGGGCTCAGCCTGGCCAAACAGAAATTCTCTTGCAGTTCCTCTGCAGGCACCTTCCTCCTCCAAAAACCCAGTTGTGCTCCTCACCCAACACCCCTCCCTCCCTGCTGAGCCCTTCATATATTCCCAGCTAAACTGATAATTGGAATGGGAATATATATATATATATTTAACACTATACTACAGGAAAACGACCTAAAAAAAGGAATACACTCGATAAAAACTTCGTAGAAGCACAGCAAGCCGCTAAAAGTAATCTAAAAAGTCAGCAAAAAATAGTTATCTACCTGCTTTTAGATTCTGCTTTGTGCTTTTACCTTCTTTTTACTTCAATACATACAACTTATCTCAAGGTAATGGAGAAGTTTCTAAAGTTTCTATTAAAGATAGCAACATCCAGAGAAACTGGGGCACTATACAGGAAATTCAAAGGATTAAATCTTTTTTGAGCTCCCGGGAAGTTTTTCTGCAGGTCTATTTTTAAAAATAAAATAAAACTCTGTTTTAATTCATCTACTGAGTAGTTATAAATCAGGCTTATTAATCTATTAGAAATGTGTTCTCTGAATGCACATATTTCATGTAGCCAGTCTGCAACACTCGGGACCATTTTCCATCTTAAGGTGTTTGCCTCAATGTTTGCAAAAACAAAAGGTGACCTAAAATGTCTCCTTTGTGGCTGAGAGAAGACTTATTTTGTGGCTCCATTTGGAAAACTGTTAATCCAAGTTTAAAAATTCCATTTTGCCACGTGAAGACCATCAACTCCACTTCCTCTGAAAAACACCAATCCATGTTTCTGCTCAGTGCTTTTGAATATTCTTTTCCTCTAACATTCCTCCTTGCCCAACGTCCCTGGAAGGATTTCAAGGACATGTGGATGTGGCACGTGGGAGTTGTAGAGAGGGGAAAAGGTCCCTCCTGAGACTTCTCCAAACTAACCCAGGGAGATGAGTTTTGTTTAGCAAGTAGCAGATTGCTGAGAATAAGAGCAATAACCCTCCAGAAGCAGGAATTTTCACCAAGTAGTGGCTCTTTCCTAAGAGGAAGGATACAGGGTCTGCAGACGAATCCTGTTCACATTCCACCTACCAAAACACCCCAAATAGGGTTAAGGACCTCATTTTTTGGTTTCAGGTAACATGATGCATTCCCTGGATGGAACTGGGTCTTGGGCAAGGCCTGCAGTCTGCATTCATTACACCAGTGCACAAAGTTTAGTGGGAATGAGCTGGGTTTTACACCACTATAAATCAAATACTGTGGTTTCTTTAATAAGATGTTAGGTGGCAAACCTGAAGGAACCAGAAGGCTCCAAACTTGGCATCACTTGGAGAAACATCAGAGCAACCTGCTGCTCCACGTGACATGGGACATCATCCAAACAATCACATCCCACCTTCTCTCCAAGCCCAAAGTCTCTCCAGGATGCTGCACATCATCCTGCCTAGTACAGGATTGCAAGGAGTTAATGCACAGAGCAAGGGGGGATGTTTTATAATTAAGATTTTGTTATAGTTGACCTGCTCATCAGTTTTAAGTGACCCACAGCTCCTGCTCACAGACAAACAGGGAGAGCTTTGGTTTCCACTCAGGCAGGTGGTACCTGAAGATGACGGGAAGATCACACCCCTGGGCCAGGAGAAACGAGGAACAGGGGGAATTTGTGGAAGACAAGGAATCCCGATGCTTGTCCTGGTTTATCCTGCACAGAACTGCAATGCAAAGCTGTGTCTGGAGTCTGTGGGAAACACTGGCAGAACTTCATGATTTCTTTTCTCCAGCTCCTGTAATGACCATTAGTTCATCATTAAGGGGAATTACTTGAAAAGGTTCTGTTAGACAAAATCTCCTTTCTTAGAGGTGACAGTCTGCCCAGATTGAACAAAAACCCTGCAACGTGATCCTTCGGGATCCAGCTTCGGGAATGTGTAGTTCTGACCAGCCAGACTGCCCCCAGCCCCAGCAATTCCTCCTTCCAGCCCCTTCACAGCCCCTCCCCAGCATTGTTACCTCTCAAAATTCCCTTTACAGGGTCACTGTATGATTCATAAACTGTTCAAAAGTGTGGGGTTTTTTCACCAGAACTATAGATTTCAGGTTTTCAATAAGAGTTGAAATTAGATTCTTCCCTTTCTAAGTATAGCAGGATTTCATTCGGTGTTGTCTGTCACCTTTTCACTAAAGCCATGATTTATAACCCCAAAGTGGTGAGTGCCAGCACGACCTGCATGGCATTTCTGTTTTTAGGTGCTACACTCCTGTGCCCGCAGACACTGTCTGAGGTTTGATGTATTCAGCCTTCCCTGACCTGTGGTTGCCACCACCAAGTGCTTTTGGTGACATTCTGCAGAGCTGTGAGTTATTTTCTGCACTGATTTGCTGCTTGGATTGTGGGTTTATTCCTTCAAGCCTGATTTATTCAACAAAAGAAGGGAGGAAAGTTTAAAAGCTGTTGCTTCTATAATTAGGATTTCTGTGTCCCTTTGACTTCATTATTCTCACAGAACCATTGAGGTTGGAAAAGAGCAAATTTTTCTTAAATAAATGACATAATTACTGAAATTAGAGTGGTAATCAGTTTCCCTAATAAACCAATACCAGTATCTTCCAGAAGTATTCAATATTGTTGCTGGGCATAGAATCAGAGATTCATAGAATTACTAAGGCTGGAAAAGATCTCCAAGATCATCAAGTCCAGCTCTGGTTCAACCTCCACCCTGTCCCCCAGCCCAGAGCACTGAGTGCCATAGCCTGTCATTCCTTGGACACCTCCAGGGATGGGGACTCCAAACCTCCCTGGGCAGCCCCTTCCAGTGCCTGACCACCCTGTCGGTGAAGAAATTCTCCCTGATTACTGTGTCACTCCTTAAATCTATTTTTAAATCCCCACATCCTTCACGTGTGCTCATGAGTTGCCTGTGATCTCACCTTTTCTATTTCCAGGCTTTCCCTTGCTCACCTCCACCTGTGATCTCCACCTCACATCTCCCTTATAGGAATTTACTGAGACCACTCACAGATGTGTTGTCCTTTTATTTTTTCCTGCCAGTTTTCCTCATCCCTGCTGCCATCTGTTCCCTCCACCCACTGGAGAGGAACAGGTTTCCAAATTGCCTCAAAGGGTTATTTTATTTCCCTTCACTCCCCACGTGGGCTGATTTCCTGGAGCTCAGTCACCCGTCCTCACTCCCCTTCCATGTCACCAGTGATGCATTTTTCTAGGCTTAGCTTTGCTAAATTGAAGCTCCTCTTTCAGCCTGGATTTACCACAGAGATGGAACAAACCTCAGCTTTGCTCTGCTACACCTCTCCATATTTTGTTAATCACTAATTTTTGGGTAATGGGGTGTGGCAGGAAGTCAAACCTTAACACCCTCTCCTGTTGGTTTAACCAGGTCATCAAACCATCCAAGTTCGTTTTTTGGGCGTGCAACAATTCAATCACCAAAGTATTAATGTAAGATTGGAATTGAAATTCCCAGCATTAGGTCTGGGACAGATCTGGGGAACCTGGGTGACCAACATGAGATCTGAATGGAAGGGTTCAAGACCACATCAGGTGGAGCTTTGAGCAACCTGGGCTAGTGGAAGGTGCCCCTGCCCATGGCAGGGGGTTGGAACTGGATGAATTTTAGGGTCCCATCCAACCCAAACCATTCTGTGATTTTGTGAACTCTGGGATTATATTGTTACCTTACAAAAAAAATCCTTCTTCAGGAAGTTTTTGAACTACTGACACAAAGTTTGAAGAAAAAATATTGAAAGTAAATTAATTTCTGTATATTCCCCCCCCATTACCTTTTTCTAGCTGTGAAACACTTGTTCCACTGCATGTGTTTCAGACAGTGTTGGTCCTGCCCAAGCACCTCCAGCAATAAATGTCCACCCAGTGCTCCCACCAGCACACAGAGGGTGTTTTGTGTGGGTTTTAATGAACCCAGGTGGGTTTGTTGTGTGGGAATTAAACACACACATCCCATATTTAGTTCCACTCAGGGGCATCTCAAGAATAAGTTACCTAGAAATAGCTTATTTCCCTGGAAAAGACGCAGATGAGCATAGGTTCAAGTGAAATCCATCCTCCCCTGCCATGACCTCCTTGGCCACAACTCAGGTCCGAGTGGCTGTTCAGATACAGTTCCCTGTGTCCTCTTAAAAGCATGTGAGGTGCAAGATTGACATGGGACATCATAAATCTTGTTTAAAAAGGCCCAATAGCTGAAGGACTTGAGGCGCGTTGTACTTCCTTCACCAGCACAAAGAAAAGCACCACCTTCTGTCTTAACATCCAAAATCTATTCCCACCGAGAAAACAACTTATTAGTAAACAACCAACACTTCCCACAGTGAAAACAATTTATTTCCCACTGAGAAAACAACTTATGAGCAGAAAGCTCACTTGGAAAGGCAATCTGGGTTCCGTGGAGAGGCAGCTCATCAATAACACCACTTTCAAAACATGCATTATAACGACCTCTATTAGGAACAGCGTATTGCATCAAATGCCTCTGCATTACCGTGGCTTCCCACCTTGACAGCACAAACATATTAAACCTCCTAACACTCCATGTGTAATCCTGACACACCTGGAAGTCTTGCTTTAGAAACTGGGAAGTGAAAGCCTGGCATGTTTATGTCTCCGACAGCCTCCACGGGAAAGAGAGCCATTAAGGACAAATCTCAATTTCCATTTTTTGTTCCACCAAGACGGCTTGAATAATATGAAAGGCTGCCGCCAGAACGTGATTAAAATTAAGGTTTGTGGTCGAGACGTGTCCCAAGGTGTGCTATCAAAAGGAAAAAATAAAAAAGAAGGAAGTTAAAGGGATCGTGTTAACCAGGAGTTCGCGCCTTTTAGTGGTGTAAAATTGAGTGAGCAACATGAACCCCGATAAACAAACAAAGACATGAACTCCTATAAACAAATAAAGACATGAAAAAGGATCAAAGCAGGTTTGCTTTCAAGTTAGATGTCTAGAAGTCAAGGCTAGAAACTCACAGTGTTTTTGAAAATAAAGTATTAGCTATTAACTTTGGCCTTTTCTTGACAGGAGCTTTGCTCCCCCATGGCACACAATCCCCATCCTGCCTTTCCCAAGCTCCAGCTCTGAGGAGCTCCTGTTTATCCTCCATCCAGGCAATCCAAGAGCGTTTGCTTGTTTGTGCAGCACGATCAGGGACATTCACACAACTATTCATCATTTCATTCCTTCCTGTCCAGAGTCACTGAGTGTTCCTTGAAGCAAAACAGCTTCAAGAAAGATCCACAGACTCTCCAAACCAGAGAAATTAAACTTGGAATGCACTGGTACCTTTCCTTAATGTTGTTCAGGAGAGATTGGTCATGGTTCATCATACACAGCATATTTTCAAAACTCAGAAAAGGGGAGTTTTTCTCTGCTCCTTTTTTAAAAAAAGAAGAAAGGGAAGGGCTCCTCTTCCATCCTTACTGTTGCTTTCTATAACTCTTGTACCGTTGACTTTCTGATGCCTGATAACTGCAAAGGAGCTGCCAACAAAGTTGGCTTATTTTTCATCTTTGTCATGGGTTTACTACTTTTCATAAACACATTAATCAGCATTCCTTGATTATACATCTGTATGTATAATCCAGTGGTACTCCTTATTCAGGGAGCAGGACAGTGTCCCTGTACTTCTCCACGTGTGGATCACATGCAGTGGAATAGAGGCTGTTTTCTACCTTGGAAGCAGGTAATAAGAAGAAATAAAATCAATACTGCCATTTTTTCCTGTGGTTGAGCGACTCCCAACCCTGAATTCCTGATGATACCCTGCAAGACCAACCAGCCCAGGGATGGCTGAGCGACACAAGACACTCCCTCCCATGGTCTGAGCAGGCCCAGATCCTGCAGTCACTGCTATTTGCAGCCTCTCTGGCACTAAAGCCGAGCTCTCCCAGTGCCCTGTGAATGGATGGCAAGCTGAGAGACAGTGATGAGGCAGAAAAAAAATGAGGGAGTGAGAGGCTGGTGCTGTTCGGAGCTGTGATTTATTTGGGGTTGGCAGCTCAGACAGCTCCTGTGTTTTCCTCCAACCTGTTCCCTTGATGGATGGGGCCCCAGCAGGAGTGGACAGCAAAGCTCTGGAGGTGACAGCAGCCTGCCCTCGGTGCATGTTTGGATGATGAACCAGAAGGACCCGCTCAGCCTTTGAGCTTGGAGCGAGCAGACTGAGCACAGGGAAGAGAAAGAAACCCAAAAAACAATCCACTGAGTGAATCTATGGGAAACTCAGATTATTCATCTTTAAAACAGATGTTGGGCAAAATCAGAATCAGGCCTTTTATGACCTTCTCTTTTCCCCCCACTGCATTTCATATTCTTGAGGCTGAGCTTCGTTGTATGGGATCTGTTACGGGGTCCTCACGCAGGTACAGCTCCAATTAGTGTCAGGAGGAGTTACTGTGCCTGCTCACAGAGAGGAGAGCAGGCTCCCTTGGGACAGGCCTTCTGTCCAAGGAAACCTCACAGAACTATTGAGCAAAACCACTTGAAATTTGCGACCCCCTCAGGCACTGATTGTAGTCCTCTTGGTCCTTCAGAGGAGCCCGTTATACAAAATAATATTAGTATTTGATACCTGGCAGGAACTCAAAGCATTTGTGACACGAGAGGAGACCGAAGTTATATTTCAAACAAGAGCACAAGCAGGTGGCTATTCTGCTATTCCATCTCCGGCCTTCCTGGGCAAGAAATGTTTGTTTTTAAAATCACCGAGGTCTCTGTTTCCATCCACACGGAGGAACTGTGCTCTGAGAGTTTTTATGACCCCAGCAGGACGAGTCCTGGGGCTGCAGAGGCTCTCAGCAGTGAGGATCTCCACTGGTTAAGTGGTTCACTTGACCCAGGCCAGCTTAGAGGGGCGGAAGAAATGAAGGAGAGCTCTGCACCAAACCTGAGGCCGAAGGTCACCTTTCCAGAGCTATTCCAGCCACGACTCACCTCCTCCCAGCGCATCTCCCACTGCACTGGGCAGCCCTGCTCTTCCCAGGGGTGCGAGGATGGCACCAGCAGGTCAGCAGAGAGATAACAACTTTATTAAAAGGGCATAAAGTAAAACTCCCTCTTTTCCATGATGTGAGAACAAGCAAACACAGCACTCTGTGCCAATGGAAGGGCGATGACAGCACAGGATGGTTTTTTGCTGCTTTATTAGAGACTGGCCTGTTGTTATGAAAACATTTTCATAAGAATAATTATAGTTTTCAGTAATAGATGCAGCGCTGAAACCAATTTTACTCCAATAAAAAACTACACAATGCATTTCATGGCAGTGGTGTGAAGAACTTTGCTTTTCCCTTCCCCTGAAACAAAAACAAATCATGTCCAAACCAATTTAACACAATCAACTAATGAAGTTTGTAGCAGCACTTATTTATCCTCTGTTTCCATTATCCCTGTTTTCCCTTCTCTCTCCAGCACTGCTACAGTTTTTTTCCTCTCTAGCACAAAAGCATCAATCTCTGTCCCTGCCAGAGTGGGAACTGTCATTTTGGCCAGTTGTGCTGCCAGTGCCAGCATGCTCTGCTCTGTTTCATTAACCCAGAACTTAGCTCCCAGCAAGCTGCCTAAATTTTAAGTGAGTGGAGGTTTAAGCAGAAGGAGGTGTAGCAACATCCCTGGAAAAGTCAGACCTGCCAGGTCTGCAGGTAAAGTGATGGATAGTGAAATGCTGCAAGACTTTTTTCTGGAGCGTTATGGAAGACCTGCCAAACTCATGGAAATGTGTGTTCATACAACTCCGGGGTGACTGCAGCAGAGTTCACACCCCCAAAACACCCCCCAAGCAGGATCCATCTCCCTGCTCTAAGCCCTGCACAGCCACAGCCAGAGCAACTTCTGCCTCCAGGAGTTTCGAGCCCAGCCCTTGAATTCGACACCGAGTGCTCACAGGCAGAGGGCACAGAGAGAAGGTGATGTGGAAAAACTATCCAACACGATACAGACACACGTGAAAAGAAACACTGAGGACCTGCTGGCTGTTCAGCCTGCCAGGCACAGGCAGCCTGGCAGCGATCACCCTCTCCCCAGCTGTTCAAAGGCAGCCAGTGTCCCCAAACCTGGGCTGAAAAAGCAGGGGCTAAATGGAGCAGAGATGGCCCGAGCTCAAACCCACCTCTGGAGAGGCAGACAACAGGTTTTGCAGTCGGTAAGACACGAGGACAACGATGTTCTGATTTGTGCATTACCATGCAAATAGATTTGCAAACAAGTTCCTGAACTCTGCTGTGTTTCAGAGTAAACCTGAGTTAATTAAAGCTGGCAGGACTTCTGACAGAAATACAGCAGTTACTGTCAACAAGTATTTGCTGCAGTCACACTTAAAAAAAAAAATCTTGTTTATTATTCTGCAACTCTGTCTTTTGAAGCAGACCATGAAAATTTTGGCCAGGGACACAAAGCAGTGTCTGCTCTGAGACATTTTCTCTGTGCAAACCCTGTGTTGTACAGCACTGAAACAATTGCCGTGGAATAGCAACAGAGTCCCGTTTTCTCCTCGTGGATCCCTCCCACTAGAGCCCAGTTAACCAGTTCTGTCCCTGTACTTGCATAAATAAATAATATTTAATGCTTAATAAGGCATCTCAAAGAATCTCTACGTATTGCTGTGCCTTGAGAAGTTGTTTAGCAAAGTGCATCACTGGCCTGGAACACAGATCAAATGCTTTGCAGGGGGGAAGAGTGAATATTTTCCCTGTTTTCTTGTCATTCAGCTTCTATCAGAGATAAGACTTGAATCAGTGTTTGTCCATCTTCTGAACTGCAGACTTGTCCCAAGAGTGGTTAACTACCAGTATTTAAATTAGTTCTTTTTAGGAAGGACTTTCCTTTGGAATTTACACAGTGTAGTTACTGCCCTATGGATTGTTTTACACATATTTAGTACCAGCTCAGCATCATTTCCTGCCCCCTTGTTTCTGCAGCAGCTTCTGTGGCCAAGAAGCCCATTTTGAGCCACTGTGACATGGACACTGATCTAAAGGGCTCACAGAATATCCTCAGTTGGGAGGGACCACCAAGGACCATCCAAGTCCAGCTCCTGGCTCTGCACAGGACAGCCCCCAGGAATCCCACCACGAGCCTGAGGGCATTGGCCAAACGAAACCAGGGACCAAGATTACAGCCCCCCCAAAAACTCCAATCCTTCTGTCCTGCACCAGCTCTCTGTGGCCTGAGGAACAGAGGAGCAAGGGGGTCCTCCCTCCTCCCTCATTCAGCCGTTCCTCTCCCCACACAATACCCACAGTTCTTACACCACACATGAGCAGCACTGTGGGGGAGGATCAGGGGCTGTAAAAGCTTTCCATCCATCAGTAGATGTTTGCAATGAGCTCTTGATTCTGATTTCATACCACCCTGGACAGATATAAACCCTTTGCCTGAATTAGGCTGTTGTTTATTTATTAGCTGATGGAAGAGCAAACTTTAGAGGCACACGTGACTCAGTTCCCCTAAAACAGCATTTCAGAATTCCCACCTTCTGCACACATGCCAAGAACATTCCTACTGGGCTCTTCTTTCAGCAAGTTACATGACATAAATGACACATAATTGATATGTTACATTCAATTTTATACTAGATAAAGGTCAACAGACCTTTGTGTCTGGTTTTCTTATTCAGTAGGAAGATAATTCACACTGATATCATCACATGCAGCCCCTCTGAAGATTCCTGGCTATTTGGTTTGCTATGTTCCCACTAGTTAAACTCGACAGAGGTGCTTTTCTCCTCTTAGACAAGGTAGAAAAGGAAGAATATCTGACACTGCCAGGGAGGAAAGTGTTTTGACTATGTGCAGGGTTATCAAGTTGATGTAAAAATATCTTTTATTAACCCAGAGAATAATGAGAAGCGGGGTATGATTCTGTACTTTGTTGTTAGTCTCTACATGTGCTTTTTAAGAAATGCTATTGAAGTACTTTAATTACGTTTTTTTGTGTTAGCCATGCACCAAGTCAGAGGACTGGGCTTGTTTTATGCCATCTCCAAGCTCAAATATGAATGTAATTGACATTTCTTCTGATCAAAGGAAGCGAATTATTGCCGTGCTGAATTCAAAAGAAGTTTGCCCATAACAACAATGCATCTCAGAAGGCTCTGATTACCATAATATGCTCAGGTCTTCATAGGAATGGGATCAAATGCACCTTTGCACAGCCAGATATTCAAGGGATGTTAATTATCTTGCAATGGCTCCATCTCGTCTCAGGCCAGGCTGGTTTTCCAGAGTCGTGTGGTTATTTGGACAAGCCAGATTTCCTCAGCTACTGCAAACAACTGATTGCCCTTGGAAGGAGTTTAAGAAATTGGGATTTGGTTCAAAGCCAGCACATGTCGACTAAACACGTTCCCCAGGCTATCAAGAAGTGCTGGAGAGAGAGCAAGAGGTGTCTTTAGTGCGAGCAGTAAAAATAAGAGGTGGATCGTCCCCCACGGAGAGGTTTGTGCTGTGCCCAGAGGGAGTGAGCCACAAAGAGCAGCTCTCACCTCCAAAAAAGAGGTTCAGCTCTTTGCAAGGCTTAAGTTTTCCAGCTCTGTATCAGTCACAAGATCTGGGATCATTCACAAGTAGCAGATAAAACTGACGGCTGATTGGAATAAATGGCTTTTTCGGAATAGGCGAGATGAGAAGCCGAAGAAACTTTTAGTAACACAACAGCAAAGCTCACCCGGAATGAAGGGTTCAGCACACAACTGCTGCAACAAAGGCAGCAGAAAATCAGGGATAGGAAGATCAAAGTTGCCCTCACATAATCAAGGTTCAGTGAAGAGACTGGCTCGGTTGTCCAGCTTTCTGCAGTGCAAAAGGAAGGAGGGAGGACAGAGGAAAAAGCAGGACTTTCTTTTCCTCACAGGGAAGGGCAGGACTACCTCGTTTTCCTTGGCATTTTCCATGCTCTTGCAGAGGATGGCATGTCCTTGGAGCGTGCCAGAGAAGAGTGGAATCTGTAATTCCCCTCCTGTGGCTGGAAAGGTGGATCAACCTGGTCAGCATTAACCACTGCACTTGTCTAATTCTGTGAGCAAGTTCTGGCCCCTGCAGAACAGGGAAGGGCTGGTGACAGGAAGCCCTGAGCTTGGAATTAGGGAATGGTGAACACGAGAGCCTGTGCTGGGGATCTGGAACTATCCCCACTGAGAGAAAACTAAACCTCTTGGAGCCAACAGCACGAGGACAACGTGACAGGAGTTGACACCAGAGAGAACACAAAGCCTTCAGAAATAAAGTTTTATCTTTCTGCAGGAGGAAGAAAGGGGACCAGTGAAGGGATACAAAATTGATGGGGCTGTCAGTGCCAGAGACAACAGCAATGACCTCAGCAGCTTCAGAGAAGACTGGAAGGAAGTTCAGGAAATAAAGGATGGGCCACTGAATGAAGTCCCAACAGCCAAGATTGCAGATAAGATGACAATCGTTTGTTTAGAGAGGACAGAATTGCAGAAATATTACTTAATAATTGACAAATTTAAGACACAACTGCAGGGAAGAATCTTCAAGATAACTACATTGGGAGTAACTTTAAGATAACTACACAGAGCTGGGCTGGAGGAGGACAGACAGTCACTGAACTTGAGTTACTACACCATCAATATTTCCTCTTGATGGTTATGAAACTACAGAGTCACCGCAAAGAAAAAAAAGATAGGGGGATATTTCCTCTGAAGCTTAGGATGTTCAAAGAGAAAAATAACTTCCTGAGCTCCTTTGAAAGTCCAGGGCTAAGCACTGACATCCATTTGTTCTGGTTGAGGTATGCAAATATCTGTGTATTCATGGCCAAATGCAGAACCTTTCAATGCCTGCTGCCTCCAATTAATATATTAAAACAGCTCCTGCTGTATCTCAGCCTGTCACACACAAGTGCTGTCTCAAGGAGCGACACAAGAAAATGAAATTTGAAAACGTTGTTTCCTAATTCTGGAATAAATTCTGAGATAATGAAATAGCTCCCATGCTGTTCCACTCAAAACTTAATTCCAGAGCAATTCAAAGGCACAGCACTGATTACCCGTGTCATTT
>VXAY01007638.1:346617-369078 GCA_013399855.1 Oxyruncus cristatus
GGGGGGGGGAATAACCAACAAGGGGATTTCAGCTCCAACAAGACTGAAAACAGCATTTCTACTCCTACCAGAAGCAGGGGAAGCAAAATATCTTGATTAATACCAAATCTCGTGTTGCCAGACACTGCAGCCTCACACGTAAACCTCCCCAGAAAAATTCTTCTTACTTTGCCTGATCCAAATCTAACAGACACAAAGGCTGGGGGCTCTCAACTGCTCAAATCCACCCCAGGCACCAGCCCTGCATAAGCAGCACCATTTTGTGTGATACAACCCTCGTGCAGCTGGAGCAGCTTTGAAACAGGATTCCTGTCTCAAACTCCTCAAGCGGAAGCCTGAGGGTGTCTGTTTTTAGAAAACTGTGTCCTTTTAAAGTTTCTTAAACATTTTAATGCAACCAACCTGAACTGCTTTTGCCCCGAGGCTTGTAACAACATTTGACTGAGAACAGGGGGAGGAGGAGAGAAAAAGCTGCAAAATATTCTTCTGTGTGGCCCCAGAGTAAAGAATTTTGGGGCTGCAGGAGACACTGAAGTGAAGGACATCCCTTTGTCATCCAGGTCCGTGTCCAGCCACTCCCAGTAAGGGACAGTCCTACATTTCTCTGGATAGTTTATTCCAATGTTTAATAGTTCTTCTCTTTTTCTTTTCCTTCTTTCCTCTTCTAACCACACAGATTTTTCTCTGAAGCAGTTTGACCTGGTGCCTCTGCTCCTACATCCTTACAAAAGAATTGACTCCATTTTCCCCACACCTAGGTTTCTGGTACTGGAAGAGTAAATTTATTGAGCCAACTCCTTAAACCTTCCTTCCTGTGTCAAGTTGTCAAATGCTCTAATTATTTTCTTGGCCCTACTAACTCTTCCCAACCTCTTGAACAGAGGATGATCAAAATTGGACACAGGAGCCTGGTAGTGATAGGGGAAAGGGGGAACGGGTTCAAACTGCCAGAGGGCAGGGTTAGATGGGATATTGGGAAGGAATTCCTGGCTGGGAGGGTGGGGAGGCCCTGGCACAGGTTGCCCAGAGAAGCTGTGGCTGCCCCTGGATCCCTGGAAGTGTCCAACACTGGAGCAGCCTGGGCTGGTGGAAGGTGTCCCTGCCCATGGCAGGGGTGGGACAAGGTGATCTTGTAAGTTTTCTTCCAACCCCAACCATTTGTGATACCAGCTCAGGCATGACATGTGCCCAGTGAAGCAGAACTATGTCCTGGTTTCCCTTGGGATGCCAACCCCCCACACTTCCCGAGGCACAGAGGGACTGTAGGAGGGGGCTCCCTGTGCCTGGTTCTGCTACTGCAGCAAGACCAAAATATTCTGGGCTGTTTCACCTCTCCCAGGCAGGTCTGAGCCACACTCATTATTGACTGCTCAGGCATCAGAGGGACTGTTACTCTTGACTGCAGAGTCTCAGAGAACTAAAGTTTTAACAAGCTATTTAAGGATCTTAACTTGGCTGAGGGTTTTAAGAGCAGACACTTTAAAGGAGTCCTAGAGCAAACACTCTCAGTCAGTGCTGGCTCTCTGTGGGCTCACAGTGGCTTTGCAGATCTGGCTCAGTTTAATGCTGAGGGTAGAAAAGCAAAGGCCACACAGAGGGGAAATGTAAAACCTGGGGAGCAGCTGCAGTGTGAGATGGTCACAGCCAGTTCCTCCTCCCTGAACTACCTCTCCTTGCAAGGAGGGCACCTCCCAGGTCTAGTTGTCTGTCTTGGGGGCTCTGGAGGTGCCAAGAAAGGTGGTTTGAACACAGGCTGCTCCACTATACCCTTAACACACCCCAGTGCTGTGCTGGAGGATCTCTGCCCACGCTGCAGAGGCACCAGCTGGTGCTGCTGCCGTGACTTCCACCCCACACACCATCCCAGCAAGTAAATTTCTGCCTCTTGGCTGAATTCATGGAATCACAGAATGGTCTGGGTTGGAAGGGACCTTAAAGAGCATCTCATTCCAAACCCCCTTCCACTAGCCCAGGTGGCTCCCAGCCCTGTCCAGCCTGGCCTTGGACACTTCCAGGGACGGGGAAACCACAACCACTGCAAATAAAACCTGATCCCTTCCAGCCACAAACATGCCCATGTTTTAGGCAGCAGCATGGACAGGATCACAGCCCTGTGTCCTGCTGTTAAAAAAAGTGAGCAAATAGATAAAATCCCTGCATTTATACTGGATTTCCCCATCAGTGCTATTGCACAACTGGGTATGCTGGGTGATTAATATGTTGGTACCACTGAAGTGACTGTTTCGGGACTTCTTAAAACCCCACCAAACCTGCAGGACAAGGTTTTTCGAGTAGAAAATTAATGTTTATTCAGTAAAATTTGCTTTGCCAAGGAAAAAAAAAAAAAAGATTGCTCTGCCTCAGGACTGTATCTTGGCCAGCTGTTCATTCACACCCCATCCAATTAGTTTGAAAGCAGCTTCAATAATCCAGGGGAAAAAAAAAAATTAAGCATGGACATATTCTTGATGTTGGGTTAAGGAGAAGGAAATTATTTCTTCGTAGTGGAATATTCTTTATTCATTACTGCCACATCTGACATGCTCCAGCTGTCCTGCCAGCCCTTCTTCAGCAAGAATGATCATTCACTAAAAGAATTTAATCCACACACACAGAAAATAACTGGGGTTTTTTAACAATTCACAAGGAAAAATAAATAAGGGTAAGATAAAGGATAAATATGTCCCCAACTGAGAAGATGCTCCCCAAAATCTCCTGTAACTAATGCAAACAACTCCCCTTATTGACTCAACTGCTGGGGAAAGAGTGGAGATCAGAAAATACTTATAAGATGCTCAGAAAGATTATAAGATGCTCTTTTATATGGAAAATAGTCACCCTGGTTTCTTTATTCCTGTTTTTTAACTGGGATTGTTCTTATACAACTCTCCTTTTCCATCTAAATCCATTCCCACTGACCAGCTGGACTTCCCCAGTCAGCAGCACAAACATCCCCTTTCCTTTCCCGGAGATACCAAAACCCCCCTGACCAAACCAGAAATGGTCCCTTTTCAAGTCAGCCAAGCATTTCATGTGGGGAAGGGCCACGTTTTCCTTTTTTATCAAATCCCCAGGAATTTAACTAAGTGCTGTTGGCATGATTACATCCAGTAATTACAAGAAAACAGAAATTCCAGACCAAGAAGGCAAGGCCTTTATAGACTAATCACTACAATGAAACACCTTGAGCTGAATATTTTTCCCCAAATAATTCAGAGGCACATGGCCAAATCCTGCTCAAAAGGCAATTAATAAATAATTAAAGCAGGAACTGCTCCTACTACCAGCTAAGAGTCCAAATTGCAGTCATTTGGCATCACAGGACTCATCTGGGATGAAAAGGTGCTCAAAGAACATGAATGTCCAACCTGTGCCACCAGGTATCCCCCAGCAAGGGCAGGGCTGTGGGCAGAGGGGCAAGAAACGCTGTCCCATGAGGAGGTGGCATCAGGGGACAGAGGATGGGCACTGAAGGTGCCTTTTCATCTAATGTGGTCAATTGGAGCCACAACACCTGAGCATTTTGCCAGCACAACATCCCTTTGAGCTGCTCTCTGGCTCAGATGGGACACCCCAAACTCCAGAGTTCTGTTCAGCATTTTTAAATTAGCCCCCCCCCCCAAAGGATAAATTCCTCAAATTCACCCATCTATTTATTCACCCCAGTTTACATTATTCCATTGCCAGGATAAACAAGACTTTATTTATAGGTTTCCCACAAGGATTTGCTGGTTTTTAAGGCTGTTTGCTGCATAAAGAAAGTAGCAACATCACTTCTTCAAAGGCCTGTTGCCTCTGCTAATCAATCATAGTTGCATTGCTTCAGGACTTCAAGGGAAACACCAGGGAAAAAAAAAAAAAAAACACTAAAAAAAAAAATCACCAGGCAGGATTTTTTAAGGCTGGTTGGAAATCCCAGCAGTGGAGGAATCCACTGCACCCTCATTGCCACAGCACCTCTGGGAGCCCTGGCATGGAAGGAGCCTAATAATGAAAGTAAAATCACAGGGATGGTCACCGAGAGGTGGTTCTTGTGCCCGGTGAGTCAGCACAGACAGACCACACGCTGCAGACAGACACACAGCTGGCAGAAGGCTCTGACTGCTCACAGGACAAATAATCTCATTAAAGAAACAAATTCCATGTTGCCAACACAACCCCATCCACCCTCGGCTGCTGCAGAGCTGTGGGTTTGTACATCACCCCACTTCTTATGTCTGGAGCACCTGAGCTTGAGTAATTGGCCCCCAAGTAATCCTTTTGTTTCCAGATTGATAGAATCACTTGCAGTGCATCCAAGAAGTGCCAGAAGATTAAGTTGGTGATGAGGTTGTACCTTTCCCTGTTCCCCTTAGTTTGTCAGGGTAAATAATTGATGTGCCACTTGCCAGGAGACTGGATTTGCATTTTTGTTTCCGAAGAAGGTGGGTGGTTTGGTGATACCCTTTGGGGAGGGAGGGGGCATTTGGGGTGTCTTTTGAGATGCTTAAAGAAAAATACCACAACTGCACAGAGGATTTGCAGGCTACGAGAAAATATTCCCCGTTTTCACCCTCCCTGGTTTTCCGTGTTTGTGTACTCCTTCCTACAGGACAACGAACACAATTCCTGGGATGTGTTTCAGGATTTGCAGCTCTTCTGTCACAGATACATCTCACACCACTCTGAGGTGTTCCCATCTCACCAGTGCAAGTCACAGATCAGCACTTCACAGGCTCTTTACACCACTTAAAGTTTGGTGTGTGAATGGATTGCTGTCCCAAAGTCACTGAATTTGACTAACACATGGAATCTCCCAGGCATTTGAGCCAAACCCTCCAATCTCACAGCTGCCTCTTTTTCCAACTCAAAATATAGTATTTTTTTTTTTCCCCATACCATACTGACAAAAACAGGTTGCCCAGAGAAGCTGCAGCTGCCCCAGCCCTGGAAGTGTCCCAGGCCAGGTTGGACAGGGCTTGGAGCAACCTGGGATGGGGGAAGGTGTCCCTGCCCATGGCAGGAGGGTGGAATTAGATAAGTTGTAAGTTCTCTTCCAACCCAAACCGTTTTGTGACTTTATGAAGACACAGTTCCACCAGTCTGCAACTGAATTAATGATACAGCGAGTCTGGCCTCAAGGTATAAAAACAGTTCTGGAAATAACCCATAATTCCTACAGCCTCCTTGGAAAGATTTGTTAAGTTTTCATGACCAGGGTGCCAGCAAAGAAAAAGAGTTTTTAATCAAATACAAAGGTGGTGCAGTGTAAGTCATTTGCAGCCTGGCCATCCTCAAACACACAGAGCCATCCTAAATTCTCAAATACAACATATCAGGGTGTCACATAAAAACTGGCACATTGGCATGAATTTACAATTCCTGTTGGCTTGTTTATGTGGTGTATTTTCATGCTGTAGTTATAACTCAATTAAAGATGAAGGCCCTTTGCAGTCCTCTCCTCCTCCTCCTCTTTCAGGTCATCCTGCTAAAAGGTTCACTAGCAGGAATTTCCTAGCAGGAAATAAGAGTCCTCTGCTCCTTCTTTTGCCTTCACAGTGATGATTGTCCCTCTCCCCACTGTGTTGTTCATTGCTCTGCCCCTTTAATTGTATTTAATTATATCATTAACCCTTATAATCCCTTACCTGTATGATTATATATCCTCAACCCTTCCAATAGGTACAAACTCCCATCCCAACACCACGTTCCCAAGCACCTCACCCACCTACAGGTGACTTCACAATCCCCAGCCCTGGAATCAGCCTAGGCAAAAATAAAACCAGCAATACCTCTCATTCCTAATGAAAATAAACCCACGATGGAACTGAAGAGGGAAGCGGGGAAGGGCCCTTTGCTTTCTGGCAGTTGGAATTCTTCTACCTGAGGAGTTTTATGACTGAACCCCTGCCTGCAGCAGTGCCTACAGAACAGACATTTCCATGTGTTTTTGCCTCTGGAAGGTTCTTCCTGCCTCTGCTGCTCGGATTCCTACATCCATCCCGCATTTCCTTGGAGCAGGTGATAAGTGGAGCCATCCGTAAGTATCTGTGCCGCGTTTTTTCCATTCCAGCCGAGAGCTGTCTGGAGGTCAGAGCATCAATTCCATTTACTACAACCCCTTTGGATGGGCTGAATCAATTCCCATGATCAAGTGCTCCCAGCAAGGACAGATCCCCACTCCTGCCGTGAATTCTCCCTGTTCTTTAAATCACGGCTCTCTCCATTTTTCCCCCACTGTCAAAATAACCCCGTTTTCAGACAGGGCAACAAAACACATCCTGCGAGAGGCGACATCCCTCGCCAAACCCTGTTTAATAAACTCCAGGGGGATTTTCCCCTGTGATGGCGACAGCGAAATAAAAGGAGAGGAATCTATAGAAAAGTTATCAAATTCAAAAATAAATAAAAAAAATCATAGCTCTGCTAGAGAATTAGAGGAGATTTCATTTGTTAAAGTGAGCTTCTACGTTCACAGCCTGTTTGGGATGAAATCTCAACTCTACTTACAGTGTTCTGGATAAATGTGGGGTAAAAAAATAAATGCAAGGCAACCTCAAGTATCCTCGTAGGATGCACCACTCCAAAAAAAAAAAATCAGCCCTAGAAGTATTATTTTTCACAGCACACAGAGCAGAGTTTTGGGGTGTGATGGGTGTGGAAGGTGTATTTCAACCTCTCCATCATCCATCTACAGACAGGTTTTAGTTGTTTGCTTTTCAGGTCATTCTTGGGGGGGAAATCACTCAGTGTCATGAGTTTTAAATCACATTTCTGGATTGCAGTTTCTGTTTACCACTGGCTGTGGGAGAAATGCTCCAGGGACTGGCAGGCAACTCTTTCCAGTGACTCAAAACCAGTTCATGCCAAAACAACCTCCACCATTTATTCAAATGTACAAAAAAACCTGCAGACAAAACAAAAACCAAAACCACCAGCAACAGAAACAATATAAACCCACACAAATAACCCCAAAAACCAACCTACCCACCCCATCACCAAGGAATCCTTTCAAGAATACACAGAATAACTACATTTAACATTTTTCTTTGCAAATTCTGGCCGAGTTCTGTTTAGTCCAGCTGCCCCTTGATGATGGAAAAATGCCTCTTTAGTAAAGCCTTGAATTTCCTCTTGTCTCTCTTCTTTCAAGTCAATCAAAACGTGACCCCAAATGTGCAGAACATTCCTGAAGACCAAACAATGAGGTGTTTAAACACACAGGTATATCCCGGGTTTCACTGAAGTCTTTTCCTGAACATGTACATCATTCCAAGCTTCCGGCAGCTCTGAATAATTAACCTGAAGTTGGATTTGGGATTAAAGATTTTGAGTAAAGATCTGGCACTTAATTTTGCCAACAGTAACTGGCTCCACAACTACTTGCACACACACATTTGTTGTCCAAAGGCTTCCTGGACCCCACCAAAAATAAGCACAGCCCACCCTGGACCCTCGGGGTCCCCACAGCACATCTGAACAGAAGGGGCAAATCCCATCCCTTAAAAACCTTCTCCCAACCCTTTCTTAGCCAAAAATGCAGTTGTTCTTTACTGAACAACACCAGCACTTTGGGCTCCCTGGTGATGTGGTTATTTGGCTGCATTAATTCTGAAGTTCCCAGTATCTCAGACATCTTGCTGGAGTTGCCCACTGAGAGGTGCTCTGCAGGGTTCTGTTGGCAGCAGCTTTTTGTTTCCAAAGCCCACAATGTCGAACTTGTGCAGCTGGTGGAGCAAACATTAGCGTGGCCCCAGGGCTGCACAAACCTTGCACACTTCCCTCACTGAGCACCTTTCAAAGGCAGTGCTTTGGGCTTTTGGGTTTTTTTTTACCGTAAGAAATAAAACACATTTTCTTGCCCACAGTGAGGAAAGCCCCAGGGCTCCCCTCTCAGGTGTTTAACCACGTCAAAGGAAGGTCCACTGGTGCAGGAAGGGCAAAGTACTTAATTCAAAACTTGACTCATGAAACAAAAGTAGCTTCTAAAAAATCCTCCCCGAGCACAGCAAATATCCCAGAGAGGGAAAAGAACAGCTTTAAATTAACAGTCAGCTGTGAGATCTTGTAATTAACTCAGAGGAGACAGGACAAAATATCTCCTTGTTTTGGGTTAGTACAGGTTAGTTTTAGAGATCTGGTGGCTCTGCAGAGGCAGCTGCACTTTGAGAGGACTTGGGTTTGTGGGGAGGGAAAAAAAAAAGTCAGGAATGTCCATGTCAGCTCAAAATCTGAAGCTGTTTAATAAATGTCTGTCCCAAACCCATCTGAAAAGGATCTGTGTCCTTCCCTGGAGATTTATGTGTGTATGTCAAAGATTAATTCGAGTTAAATAGTTAAATTCCCAGCAGTGATCAACTATGCCAAGAATTGTGAACAGTCACACTGTCTTGCCATCAAAAGCAGTCGATATTTCCACTTGAGTTATGATATCTGGGAAGACTTGAGTTATTCTGTTCAGCTCCTCAGCAAGTTTACCACTCCCTTCAGCAAGGACACACACACACAGTGTGTTAGAGATTTTTGTTTTCTATTGCTCCACAATTAGGATGAACATTTGTCCCAGTGTAGAAACACCCCAGTTATCCTCAATCCAAATGATTAAGTTTGACCACACTGGTATTACCTGACCTTGCAGCCATAGAGCAGAGATTATCCCATGCAGGGATCATCCTGTAACTAAGCAGGACTTATATTTAGGGTCACAATTAACATTGACACAGGCCCCTCATGACCACAGACTGGCATATTTTAATCATAGAAAAACAGAATGGTTTTGGTTGGAAGGGACCTTAAAGATCAAACCCCAACACACTGCCTTGGGCAGGGACACCTTCCACCAGCCCAGGTTGCTCCAACCTGGCCTTGGACACTTCCAGGGATGGGGCAGCCACAGCTTCTCTGGGCAACCTGTGCCAGGGCCTCCCCATCCTCACAGGGAGGAATTTATTCCTAATATCCCGTCTAAACCTGCTCTCTCAGTGTGAAACCATTCCCCTTGTCCTGTCACTACATTCTCTTGCCTAACATGGGTACTGGACTAAGGAATCACCAGGTACAGATCTGATGCTGATTGTTGTAGCTTTGGGGTATGAGCTGTGTGGTCTCAGTGCCCAGAGCCCTCATTTAACACCTTTAGAAAGGAAAATAAACTCTATTTGTCTTAAATTACCATTAAAACCCCTCCTCCCCCCAAAAAACCCCCAAATTAAAAAACCCTTTTAATAACAGATACAGACACTGAGAAATACTGTTATATTTCTTGTAGGTTCCTTTATCTTTCTCCAGTCAAAACCAGAAACAGAGCACACAATGTCCCAGGTTACAGAGCTGCAGGGATACACCTGGACCTCACGGGAACTGTGGGGAAAATAAGCACTGGCACTCAAAGGTACCGGATCCAGCTGGAAAACCCTGCAGCTGAAAATTTAAGGCTCTGGTCTTTGGGCAGGCTGTGGGCACAGGGCTATTTAAACCACCCCTCATGTCCCACAGGCATGTTCTGCACAGCTCTCACCAACACAGGGGTCAGACAGAACAAGGGATGTCCTGAGGAGTTGGGGAGGCAACAGCCCCAGCGGCTGAACCTCATGGAATGGTTTGGGGTGGAGGGGACCTGAAAGATAATCTATTGTCAAGCCCCTGCCACGGGAAGGGACACCTCCCACCTCCTCCTGCCCCTTTGCTGAGCCATTTATTCCCCTCCAAGCCAGCACAGGCATCAAGGGACAGGGAAGACTTCCATGTGTGTAACAGCACCCACCACTCTACACTCCTGCAATCAAGCAATTAGTCCAGAATTACCTAAATTAGTACTTACATGCTACAGTGACCCATCCTAATTACACAAGACCAAGGAACCTACACCCCAGAACCCTCTGGGCTCCCCTTCTCACACTTGCTGCCATCCAGCTTTGCCTTTGCTTCCCTTAATTCTCTTCTCTATCAAAGGTGTGGGGGGGGGAAGAAATACCATTGCCTTGAGGTCCCTACATGTGAGCTGCTGGATCAGAGCTGGTGTAGTACTGAGGGTTATTAAATAAAAAGCAACACGGCCTAACCCATTTCTTCAGAATTATTTCAGCTCACCTAGGATTTTAAAAGAGGTAATCCCAGATAAATCTCATCTCTCCTCTATTCCTGCAACATGTTTTTCACCCTGTTTTGCCACTCTCGAGCAAATTCCACCCTTCCCCTCCTTTTTCCCTCCAGTCTAATGTCACTTGTCTCTCAGCACTCAGAAACCAGGCTGATCTCCTGGGCTTTGTGTACCAGAATTTGGAGTGATAAATGCTTCTGCCTCACCCCCAGGAATTTCAGCTGTTTGTCTTGGGGGTTTACAGGGATGAGTGACTGGAGGAAATAATACATTTTTCTTTCCAGCTTTGCATTGTGTGCTTGTATAAAAAGATTCCAACATAAAAGTGCCATTGATAGCAGCAATACTTCTTTATAAAGGAGCTGCTCACAGGAATTATGTACCAGATGATACAGCTTCAAATAAGGATATAAATTATGTTACATTACTTCATTTGATTCTTTGGGGGATGCTTAAGTTTCAAGCAAAGAACAGAAATGGGTTTTGCTATTGAGAAATAATTATTAATTGCACTTTACAGCATATCCACTCAAATAAATGAATTTCACTGTAAATTACCTCATATCAATATCCCACATCCCACCCTCTCCCACAGGTCCGGAGAGGGATTGTTCCAAGGACTCAGTGCTCCCAATAGAAAGGCTGGGAAGAAGTAGTTGCTGGAATTAAGTTTTAGATGATATGAACAGCAACTGGTTTGGGTGAGATCACAGGGACTTTGCTCCTCTCCCAGCAGGGTTCTCTCAGCCTCATTCTACTACCTCGTGTCTTCCACCTGACCTGATTTCAAGCAGATGGAAAGTCAAACCAAGTAAAGGTATTTGATTGAGCTTTCAGCTGCTTTTCCCTCTCCAGACCCAACTATTCCACTTCTGCCTCCTTCCCTGCCCACCTCCCATCCCCATTGGCTTTATACTAACAGAGAGAAGGGTTACATGGAATACTGGGAAGGAATTCCTGGCTGGGAGGGTGGGGAGGCCCTGGCACAGGTTGCCCAGAGAAGTTGTGGCTGCCCCTGGATCCCTGGAAGTGTCCCAGGCCAGGTTGGAGCAACCTGGAATATTGGAAGGTGTCCCTGCCCATGGCAGGGGTGGGACTGGCTGAGCTTTAAGATCCTTCCAATTCAAACCATTCTGAAATTCCACTTCAACGTTTGTTGGATGAGAGTCTGTTCCTGGGCTGGAAACGGAGAAATAATTCCCAGTATTAACACATGAAGGCAGGACTAGTGTAAATCTCAAGGCCATCACCACTTATCCTGTTTAGCTTTGTGTTTCAAACCCCCTGGACAACACAACTGCTCAGTTCTGGGTTTCAGACACACCTTAAATCTTAACACTGCTTTTCCTCCAGCATTTTAGTCTCTAAGTTAAAACCACCACTTTTTTTTCTTTTATTCTGCCTTTTTAAATACATACGTCATTTTTTCACTAATAAAATTTCTGTCTGCATTACAGACCTAAACCAAAGCCTGATCTATCATCCTGTAACCCATTTAAACTTGCTCATTTATACCCAAACTCGGTCTGCTGAAATATTTTACAGCTGCAGGGATCCCACTTTATAGAGATAACTCTTCAGGCTTTAAAAACAAGTCATGATGAGTGCTCAAGGATGACCCTCCTGACCTCAGAACGTGCTTCTTCCAGAAGAGGTTACACAGGAAAAAAACTGTATATCCTGCATTTTTGGCACCAGAACAGCCCTTTCTGCTGTGCACAGGATCCACCCAAACTGCGTCACCGCAAATGTACAGTGTGATACACATTAAATAAGTTACACTTTTAGGGTCAGAGCATCCAATTCCTTGCTGAAATCCACGTGCAGTGCTTTCCCCGCAGGTTTCACCACAGTGTAGGACGGGCACATACAAAAAAAAACCAAAACATCAATTCTCAGTTTTCAGAAGCTTTGCAGGTGGAAAGCCGAGGTGTGCACAGGGTATTGTGATGGATACACACGGTCTCCCTTCCTGTGGGGAGGCACATCGTGTGGAGAAAGGTTTGGAACAGGGAAGACATTCAACTGAACTGTCTGTAGACCAGTTTTTCTGTGTAATGCCTGACTAACAACAGCATGGAGCAGCCACATTTATAGTGGCACACGCTGCTTCTGCTCGGGATGCTGGGAGGGAAAGTTGCTGTGTTTCCCAAACCCCCTGGGTTATGAACCTGAAAGTAAAACAGTTTTGATTTGAGCACTTTATGAGCTGAATGCCAACCCAAAACTAACTGGTTAACACCGCAACCAGATTGCAGAGTGTCACATCCCTGGCCACTTATAAAATCCCTGATCAAACAAACGTGCCTGACCTCACTTGAGAGGTTTCATAACCAAAGGAAGCAGGAGCTTGACAACCACATTAGGTGTTAATATTTAAAAAAAATCAACTGCATAATGTGCAAGTGATGAAGTGATTGATTGCAGCTCAAGTTTTCCAGTGCACCCAGTTGGGCGGGACTTTGGGGTCGCCAGGAATATTATGAAGTCTCTCCTTTCATTTAAGGAATGCTCTCCTGGCTGCTGCAGGTCAGCAGTGCTGGTACAAGAGGAGCAGCAGTAGGAAGAAGGGGCTGTTGTGCCAACAAACATGCTTTGTTATTTTTAATATTAAAAAAAAAAAACTTACTGGATGCAACAGATCTTGACCCTTGTTTAAAATTAAGCGTTTAATTAAACAGGCAAGATTTCCTCAGTGGTCTAAGGTTTTTCTCCTTGGGTCCTGACCCAATGGAGGAGATCACTGGCAGAGAGGCAGAACTCCAATGTCTGAACATAAGAATGCCCTGTGACAGAAGAACCAGCTCAAAAATTAAAGCAAAGAGGCCAGTCTCTTATTTCAACACCTTATCTAGTTCACCACAACAACTTCTCAGGTCTCAGCCTCCTCCTGCACAAACTGGTTGCTCCTCTGAAATGTGATGTAATTGGAAGACATTCTTTCAGCACTCTCCAAAAAACCAGTTTACTGGCATTTTCTTGTCACTTTGCCCTCCTACCAAAGCTGTGCTCCCCTGTTTTCTAGGGATTGTTGATTAACTAACTCTCTTAAAAGCAGTCATGCTTCAGATGAGCTCCATGTTTATACAAATACATTTTAGCTCTTTAGATACCAGAATCTGGATTTTGTTGCATTCAAGTTAATCTGGGGCTTCGCTTGTTCCTTTATTAACTCCAATGCTGGGATTTTCTTCAAAAGGTGATAAAACCACCAAATTCCCACAGATCCTGTGGCCATATTTTACAAAGATTTTGTTGATCCAGCTGCCCACAGTGCAGACAACACACGATGCCTTTCTGGAGCTCTTAAAGAGATCAGAAATAGAGTGCATCGTGCTGTTTTCATGACAACCTCGCACAGAAACAGTCAAAACTCAAGAGTGTTCAATAGCCCGTTGATCTTCCCATGATATTGAAGTTTGGGATTGTCATTAAGTTGAATGTCTGAAATGTCTCCAGTGGAGGGAAGAGAAAAAATATCCATGAAATAGGGCCTCCATCAAAGATTAATGTGATTCAAAGCCACTGATAAGAGGGATTGGACAAAACATTGCCACATTCCTTGGAATAACAGACTGACTCCTTTATGGCCTTTCAGCTGAAGGGACTTGACTATCAGGAATCAATCTCCCCAACTCAGGGGAGCAACACTCACCAGTGCACGGATCAATACTTCTGTTACCACCCAACTTGCTCCTCTTAAAGACAACGAGCCAAGATCTCCTTGGCTGCCCCACCACAACATCCAGTCAGGGGACACCGAGTGCTCCCAGGGGGGTTCAAACCCAAACCACAGCCAGTGGTATCAGTGAGGGTGCAGTACTTCAAATACAGGTAGGGAGAACATTGTGGATAACTCTAAAGCTGCTGGAGACCCCTCTCTGACAGCCTGGATATACCAAACCTGAACAGTGAGGTCCCACCTTGCTGAAGGCCCCACTACTCTCACAGTTAATACCCTGCAGAAGATCTCCAATCTCACAATTGCACCACGTTTAGCAGTGAATAGAATATCGAGGAGGATATTGGATAGGATGAGGGGGAGTGGCTTCAAACAGAGTAGATGTTCAGGAAGGAATCCTTCCCTGGGAGGGTGGGGAGGCCCTGGCACAGGGTGCCCAGAGAAGCTGTGGCTACCCCTGGATCCCTGGAAGTGTCCTAGGCCAGGTTGGAGCAACCTGGGCTAGTGGGAGGTGTCCCTGCCCGTGGCAGGGGTGGGACTGGATGGGCTTCAAGGTCCCTTCCAATCCAAACCATTCTCTGATTGCACTTTCTGTGAATAAGTCTGGCTTGGGCATGGCAAAGGTTTAATTTATTTGGGTCTGGGCTTAATTTTCCCCACTTTTTTCTTTTTTTCTTTATTTCTTTCTTCCCAGTGACAGAAAACACCGAGGACAAGTCAACTCTGCTTCCAGAGACAGCAGCCACAGGACCACCCCACGGGAGCCATCACCAGCACTGCTCCCGTGGATGGCAAAGCCTGGGCATGCAGGAGGTGGGCTTCAGTGGGAAACCCCTCAGAAGAGTCAGGAAAACCACCAGATCGAGTTTAAGGACCCAGAACTGCAGTAGGATTTTTTTTCAAGTATTGAACAAGCAGGAAACTCCCCTTGACATGAGACAGAGCAGGTTTGTGTTGCCACCAGGAGCACAGAGCAGGAGCTTGGCTGCTGCCAGTTGAAATTCCCCAAGCACTAGTTTTGTGTCTGCTTAAGAGCTTAATTCTTAATATATCATATAAATTTATCAAGTTCCAGTGCTGCCTCTTTGCTGTGGTTTAAGGAGCACATTTGATCACAAGCGCTTGGAGTATTGAACGATAATTGAATTTTGTTGCTGTTTGATAGTTGTGTACCTGGAGCATCCACACTAAAAATAAGTAATATATATATATAAGAAAAGGGGGAAAAAAAAAATCAGATTTCTTTCAGGTTTTAACAGCAAACATTCCCTGCTCCCTGTGTCATGTGCCCAGCTGAGGGCTGTGGGCTGACGTCTGTCATCTGTGCACTCAGCATGTGCCACACGCGGCTCCTCAGAGTTAATTGTCTGCTCAGCTTTTGTCCCTTTCACCCAGGTTTTCTCCGAGTGAACTGCCTGTCATTGCTCACTTACTTCTGCGTCTCCACAAATTAACTCAGCGCCTGGCAGGGCTCAGCCTTTCCCAGCTGCCGCCAAGGCGGGAGCACATTCCTACATTCATTGTGCCATCTAGTGATGGATGGGAGCAGGGAGAAGCCTCCCGTCCCGCTGAAGTATTCCCGGATTTATTCCGGCTTCCCTCCTTGCAGATTCCAACGTTCAAGCATCCAAGGAAAGATTTAGTCACAGTCTCACACGCTGACCCCACAAATCGAAGCAGCTCACAGAGCACTTGCAGAATCTCCTTCAGGCAAAGCACTGGGGGGATTGAAAAGGGATGGCAGAGGCACAAACACACACGGTGGGGGGAGGAAACAATCCAAAACTAAACTTCTGATAGTTAATTACCTGACATTTAATGGCAAAACACGACCAAACACTGGAGGCCACCACGGGGTTTGTACTTTGCACACAAAGTGCCAGAGCCAACAACACCACCACTGACAGTGGCACTCCTGAGGAGTGGTGGGAGATGGAATAAGAGGGAAAACAACCCTCCTAAAGGTCGTCAAAATGATGGAGATATGTGCATAAATACATTTTAATTCCCATGGGGTTGACAATTCCCTGAAGTCACACAGAGCAGCCAGCACTTTGCTTTTTATTTTGGCAAAAAATTGCAGCATTCCCAAAGGAGCAGAGGTGTGATTCCAGCCCATCCCATCTCCCACAAACCCTGCCAATGTCCAGGTTTGTCTTCAACAGCTGGTTAAAATATGTTTTTTCTTGTGTGTCAACAAGGATTAGGTCTTTCATATGGCTTGGAATGACATCCTGGATGAGTTTAATAAGGAAAACCCTGAACCAAACTGGACACAGTTGCTTCCAGCCCAAATCAACAAGGTGGATATAATAAAATACTTATCCATAAAGCTTCCACAAGCTTCTAATCAAACCCTTCATGTGCATCATTATCAACTAAATATAGTGGGTTTTTTCCCTCTTCATCCAATCTTTACACACAAGAAATTCCCCTTGTCTACCATAGAAACAGACTGGTATTATTAACAGTGCCATAGTAACCAGAACCCAAGCTTATTAATACCCACATCTCCAGAGAGAACCACCAAAAACCAGAAAAATAGAAGCTTCCATATCAGTTAACAGCTAATTAACATTCCTGAAACCAGGGAGCACAGGGGAGGACCTTTAGTCACTTGACTTCAAGCTCTCACAACTCCATTATATTGCCTGTATTTTGGATTTTCTTTCAGAAACAAAACCCTAATTCACCGGTTGTCAGTATTTTCACACCAAGAGATGAGCTCCAGAAAGCATCAGCCACCATTTAGCTGCCTGGTATCTTACTTTTCCGTTGTGCTGGCACCTGGACTCAGAAAACCAAGTCCTCGAGGCCTCCCAGTGCAGAGCAAACCTCTCCCATGAATGCTCACCTCCACTAAAAATCACTTCCCCGCAGAGCATCTGCTTTTCCAACATGTTTGAGACCAAGGAACGAAAAGACAATTTTTTTTTTTCTCCACACAAGAAACCCCATCAATTATTGCACAGAAAGAGAGGCCAAGTCCTGGGGTGGAATTATCCCAAAACAAACTCACGCAAAGAGAAATGGGCCTTGTATTCCCATATCCCAGAGAGCTACAACGCATCCCAGGTCACCTCCTGCACCACTGAATCCAGTGCCAAGACTGATTAATCCCAGCAGGTTCAAGGCTGAACCCCCACCAACACCAATTTTTACTGTTCTTAGCTTTGCCTGAACCCACTAACTCCAAATTTTACAACAAAGCCAGACTTCCAACATTATTCTTTTTTTCCCCCCCATGAAATAATAAATTGAATCTGACAAATTAATTATCAAAGGACAGTTCATTAGCCGGAGTTCCTAACAAACAGCTCTTCTGAAAAGACTTGTGCCAAAATGCTGTTGAAAACATAAATTCTGCTTAGTTTTAACACCTTAAACAACATTTAATGCATTGCCAGAGCTGAGGCTTTTACCCAAGGTCTCAGTGACAGAAAACAGAACAAATTATTATTGATACAAATACAAACAAAGGAAAAAAAGAAAAGCCATAGGAAGTATTACCTTAGTCACTGTGAACAGCACAACCAAGGGCAGCTCCTTCCCTGCCTTCTCCAGGAGCAGATGTGGCACTTGGGGACGTGGCTTAGCAGAGTAAACAGAGGGAAGAGATGGACTTGATGATCTTGGAGCCCTTTTGTGGCCAAAATAACTCTGTGAGAGCAAAAGCCAAGCATCCCCTCCTCTTCTCTCTTAAATCTAAGCCTAAACCTGAACCCACCCTAATTTCCAGCTGGGCCCAATGATTGTCCCACTCCCCCTGGCCCTCCCAGCCACACCAGGGCTCGTTTAGCCCGGTGCTCCCAGGTGTCTGTCTGTCATCTCCTGTCTTGCAGATTTGCAGAATTATTACATTAAAATATTATATTTTTGGAAACCTTGTGGGTGCTGGGGAAGCCATTTAATCACCCAAACAGCCTGGACAGGGCCCTGGTAAGGGCAGGTTTTGGACTCTGGGAAGGCTTTGGAGGTGCCATCTGACCTCATGGTGCAGAACGTGCCTGGTTTTGCACAGTGATTCAGCAGGTGATGCTGCTCCTGCCCCGTTTTTGGCATTGTCACCCCATCAGGATGGGGGGCACCCGCACCCCAACACCACTGCTGACCCCTTCCCACCCATGCCCACACAGCTTTGGAGGGTCCTCCTTTCCCACCACGTTACCCGAGGCTTGAACTCACCTTCATCAGGAACCGCTGGAGCGTCCCAAGAAACGCCCCTGCACGGAGTGAGGTGCCCTCAGGAACAGCAGGGTTTTCCAACACCCAAATTCCCTTCAGAATGTGTTCAAAGAGTGAGGGAGCACTGGGAGGGAGCCTCCTATTCCCTGGCTGGACCAGGGAGAACTGTTTGTATCCCTCCATCCCTGCTCCAGGCCAAACCAGCTTCGGACCGGAGTGGTGGTGAGGGAAAGGCACTGAGGTTTGGCACTGAGGCCATTATGTGGCTGCCACTGATTGAAAGCATTTCAGAAGATAAATCACTTGGTCTTTCCTGCTGGGACTTCACCAAAACAGTCTTTCAGCCTGTCAGTGAAGAGCAGCTGAAGGGAGATCAGTGTGCAAATGTGAGCGTTGCAATAATCCCAATAACCCCCCCCCCCCCCCCCCNCCCCCCCCCCAGCAATTCCAGAACTCTAGTGAGTGAGGGTTCCAATGATTCCTATGATTTTCCCTGTATGTTGTCTTTTCCAATGTCTCACTGCAAAAACAAGAGGTGGCACTGGGTTTTTCTGTCAGCAGAGTTTCCAGGTAGATCCATCAGGTTCCAAAAAGGATGGTGTAGCTGCGAGGAAGGAGACCAGGCCAAGCCAAGATGATCCCAGCAGGGTTTCACCAACCCAGGAACAGCCAGTCCAGCTTGAGACTCAGCTGGAAGTTTGGGATTTGGTGAGGACCGTGGAATACCTTACAGGATAAGAACTCATGAGCAATCATTTTAGTCTTAAAAGCAATTAAATTTTAGTCTTAGAGCATTAAACCTTTCTGAGCAGGGTGGAATTGCATGAACCATCCCACGGGTTGCAACACTAGTTGAAGCCTTGCAGTCCGCAAAGCAAACACGATTTCAAACCCCTGGATGGGCCACTCACCGAAGAGCTGGACTTGATGATCCTTGTGGGTCCCTCCCAACCCAGAATATCCCGTGGTTAAAAAGCAGCCCTCCAACAACTGCAGGCAGGGACCCTCCGTGAACTGGCCACATTCCACCACATTCCACTTCTCCATCATAACCTTTTCAGCACGAGGTTATTTTGTATAATGGGGGTGAATCATAACGTTTTCTGACCCTGAATCATTATCACCTGCGAACTCAGACGGTGCAGACAGAGAAATGAGTAAATGTTTGTTGTTCGACCTCCACACTCCCTGATCAGTCTGCCAGTCCCCGGTGTATCAAACTTTTAGTGTGCTCTAAAAATGAAGAACTGGGTGTGTGGCTGCATTTTAACTGGTGTTTTTCATCCCCTGGAGAACAATTATTTCAGTGTTTGTCTGCTGACAGCAAAGCATTTCTTTAAACATGAACCCTCCAGAATTTAAAAGGCAAGGCTGGAACGTTTCTGCTTTATATCACATAATACTTCTGCTCAAAAAAACCCCCACTTTTCAACCCAGTGCCCAACCCAAGCTTCCCAAAATGCTGGAGTTTGGCAGATATGGCGATATTGGCGTGTGGATTAATGCTTTTAAGATTTGTCTCTGATTTTATGTAGTTATTTAAAATAAAAAAAAATCAGATTTCCCATGAAAAGATTTGATAGGATCACAATTCTGTCATTTTAAAGGAAAATATAATATTAAATTTCATTGTAGGATACATCAAGAACTCTCAGAAATAAAAAAAGGATCTTTTCTATTTGAGAAGTCCATGGGAGGAAGCTCCTTGGAGCAATGTGGGTGTCCTGGGCTGATCACCCAAGTCATAAATCCAAATTCCCATAGGAAAAAGAGTCCAGTTGGATCTTAAGCTCTTTGGGACTCAGAAGGACAATGGTGGCACAAAGTAGTTATTAAACCACTGCATTGTTCTGTAATTTCTATATGCTTTTAATAATTTACTTTAGGAGATTTTGTTACTGTAAGATTTTTACAGCCTCTTCAGATTCAGATGCTCTACTTCCTCTTCCACAAGTTCCTGTGCTTTTAAGCAAATTTCTCTATGAAACATTATTGTCTGATCATGTAGCTGTTCTCTGACCAGGATGAAAGTCAGGTTTCATTTAATGTGATCTCCATCTTTTCTATTTTATTTGTTTCTACTCCCAAGAACCACTGCTTTATTTGACCTGTTGACTGCCAGGATATTTCTAAGCTGCCAAGATCATGTGTGAAAAATCCCAGGTCAATCAGACCACCAGGCCCCCATTCTTTACTCCAGTTTGTCAGCAATTAATTCGCTCTATTTGAAGTGGTGAAAAAAATCACCCTGCATCTCACTCATTCAGTATTAGATATTTAACTACCTTTTTTTTTCTCTTTATTTGATCAAATATAATCTGAAGGAGTTGTTTATTTGTTTCTTTATCTTGTTCTTAACTTGCCAATTTTACATGCTGAGCAGTAACTTAACCACTTCACTTTTAATTTTCTTGGCCACCTGTTGAAATTTTAATGAAGAAATAACTTTCAGTCAGTCAATGTCTCACTCTTATCCAGAGCTTTATTTTTCCTAATCATCTCTAATGTCTCCTGGGCTGTTACTTCACCTGCTCTACCCAACTGGCTTTGAGCAGACGATTAACTGGTAGAAAAACGTACACCAATTAGAAATATCAACCATCTGCAAGGAGATGGCTGCTGATCACACGGGACTCGTTTGAAAAACACCACCCCATAAATTGTAAATAAAACCCTATATGTACAAATAAAATAGACAAGTAAAACCTGAAAGTCAGCATAATTTAGGGCAGCGGGAATTTTCTTTGGTTAGTTCTTTATGAATGTCTTTATCTGGACAAGGGGAGTGAATCGTGTTCAGAGCATGTTGTGTTTGCTGCTAAAGAGGAGGTCTTTGGAACCATCCAAGTGGAGCAACCTGGAAGGTTTCCCTGCCCGTGGCAGGGGGTTGGGACAAGATGAGCTTTCAGGTGCCTTCCAACCCAAACCATTCCATGATTCCATGCTCAAATTGTAACACCAGGCAGCCAAAAATGCTTAGTCTTCGAATGAGTCCACCAGGAGCATAAAGGGAGAGGTTCAGTTCTCCTCTTTCACAGAAGCAAAGATGAGTCTTGAGGCTGAAATCTATAAAAGGACATTTTACCACCTATTTTTAAAGCCAGTGGTTTCCTCACTTTTCAACCAAAAGGAAACCTGACCAAGAAAGCCATGGGGAAGGAGAGACTACTCATACACAGGCCCAAAATTGGTGGTGAAGCATTAACTACACCCATTTCCACTAATGGATCTCACTGAGGAAATCCACCTTGATAAGATTAAAATAACCTTACAGCGCTCAGAAATAAGTGCCAACGTGCACTTAAATCACTTCTCTTCTCCTGAATTCTTTTTCTTTTCAGCTCCAAACAACAGAGGAGGGAGGAGCTGGGGAAGCAGGAAAAATCAAGCCAATAAAATTCCTCCCTTCTGAGAAACGGTGGCTTTCTGAGTATCAAAGCATCCCCCTTGCTTTCTTTCCAATTAGACCATAACTACAATAGTCACGGTCATGACAGGAGATTGATTTTTATCCCCACCACAAATCTTGTGTGGCAATTTTATTATGGGTGGGTGCCTCTGGAGAAGGTGGGAAAGGTGGAGAATTCAGCACAGGCCAGCATTTCCAGCTGCACCTTCCCATCCCTGGGGAGCGAAAAAGAAAAGGTGACGTCCCTCCAGAGCACAGGATGGAAGAGAAATGGGCTTGAGTGGTGCCTTCTCCTGGCCCTTGGTGGACACCCGGGGCTTTGCTGTTGGCAAATGTTCCAGCCTTGTGTGACCAAGGCCATGAGCAGCCTGGTCCAACTCTGGAGTCCAATTCTGAAGTCAAATCGAACTCCGATGCCAATTCTGGCCGGAGCAGAAGGTTTGGCCTGATGTTCTCCGGAGGTCCCTTCAACTGAAGCTACTCCAAGCACCAAGGAGTTGTTGCAGTGCCATGACACTAAGGCTTAAACTGTTGTTGATTTTATTGTGCTAAATTAGTATTACTATGACTAATTTAATGAGCTTGTTTAGCAGAGTAAAGTAAAATCCGCAGTTCAAGCCTGGTTCTCTCAGGTTTATGTTTTGATGTGGCCCCAGCACTTTGAGGAGAGGGAACATTAGCAAGTCAAAGATTCCCAGAGTCATTATAACCTTTCCACAAAAGGAGTATATCAAAATGTAAACTGTGCCTGTGCCAAGGAAATGTTAATGAGTGGTATCTGGAAAGGTTAAATATAAATACATATAATTACAGCTTGCTGCTGACAAAAAATTATTAGTTTCTTTCTTCCTCAGAAGGCATTGCTCCAAAATACTAAACCGAAATAAAAGTATATCTCCAATCCTGCAATCACAATAGGCCTTGGAGAGCTGCAATTATATCAATCAGTCAGGAATAAGTTGAATACATATCACTGGTAATGTCCTCAGTCAGTTCTATATTCCCCCCTTGTGGATAAATGTAGAGAGATTAGTCAGGAATGTGCTGTGAAAACTGGAATTTCACAATCGCATTGAGAAATCACTTCATTTATATTAAAAAAAAAAA
>VXAY01007638.1:373834-422050 GCA_013399855.1 Oxyruncus cristatus
GAACCAAGCAGGTCCCTGCGTGTGCTGCTGCTGCTCTTCGAGGTCACCCCACCCCTCCTCACCCCTCACGGCTCGACCTCGTCAGCTTTGGCTGAACCACGAGGTCAGGGGTGTAAGCAGAGGGTGCAGCTGCGGATGCAGGTGCTGGGGGTGTTCTCTGCACCAAAAACCCACGAGAAGCCGAGCGTGGAGCCTGCGAAAACCGTGGCACCAACATCCGGCAAGCCCATGTTGGCGTGGCCCAAACGCGCATCTGGAATTGCTCCGGCTCGTTGGAAAGCCCGACGCTTTTCCCTCCGCTTCTTCGAGTGTTGCTGTTGTGTGCCCAGAGCTGGGATGGCAGGAGCGAGAGCCCAGCCACTCCTTTCTGTTTTATCCTTTTACTCCTCTTTCCCTTTTTAGCCTCGCTCGTGCCTTGGGATTCACGGCGTTCCAGCCGCTCGGGAGCCAAAGGGAGCTGAAAGCCACGCACCAAACGACACGTTGCAGAATCAAAGGCTTCAAGTGGGTCTTTATCATTAGGCTGAACTTCAGACTATTCATGGACATAAAAGATTACAGAATCCGTGCTCCATATAGCCTTGCTTCCTTAATGTCACCAGCAGCCCCAATTAGGGAGCTGTTGTTTCCAACAATGAGCTCAGAAATACAGGGAAATGGGCACAATGACTTTATTTGTTGGGTGGTACTGTGGAAACGTCATCTCTGATGCAACTCGCTGTCAAGGCAGCCCAAAAATCTGTTCCCAAGTCTTTGGGAGGGGAAAAAAAAAAAGAAAAAACCCCACACCAGAAAAATGCAGCTATTTTTATAGTGACATAAATGGCAAATATGTCTCCAGAAACATTCAGCAAGTGGGTTCTTTTTATTTATTTATTTTATTTCCATGGCTAAATGAGGTGAATGTGAATAAAGTGAGTCAACACGCTGTTTGTTGCAGTTGATGTCTCTGTGTGAACAGGATTTCCAAGTCCTAGAAGGTACAATTTCAGGTTGTCAGTGCTGTAAGAACTAGAAATGCCTTCTGGTTTAGCCTAAACCAGACTCTGTCCTGTAACACCTCAAACAGCCACCTTTCCTGTCAAGGGGGAAAGGGAAATGTAGTGATATTTGTTCTCCATTTCCATGGTACCCTTATTTAGCAAAAGCTTCCTGAAAGCTGGCAAAAAAAAAAAATCTGTTCATGGAATCATGGAATTGTTTGGGTTGGCAGGAACCTGAAAGATCATCTTGTTCCAAGAGGGAATCTTAAAAAGAATAAAGGGTTTCACAAAGTATTTTATATCAAATGCAGTGCTACAAGAGGTATCATGTGATGGATTTCCCTGTCCCCACCACACTAAAAGGTTCCTAAAACATTCTCCTTTGCCTATGAGTAGGGATTTCTACCCTTTATAAATATTCCTCCTCGTGGAAGCAATTTTTCCCCTTGTAACCAAAGCAATTTTGGAAAAAGGAAAACACACCTTTGCGTTGTGTTGTGACTTAATGAAATTGTGTTTCACACCCTTTAATTTCATCTTTTTGCAGGGGGGAAAAAAAAAAAAAGAAAATTAACATGAAAGACTCTTCCACCCCAAAATGTAATGATTTCATTCCTTAAAAATCCACTGGCTAAAGAAATCAATGTGACATTTGGGTCTATAAATAATCAATTACAAAAAAATTTAGTCAAGCAGAAACTATAAGCAACAGTAGGATCTCAGTGCAGACACTTAATTGCTTAAATTTCTTAAATTTCTGAAGTGAAAGGTAATAAATTAAGAAACCTAATTAGATATTGATTTAGATAAATTCAGCCTCCTGGTGACTAAGCAGTGGTTATTAGGGTTCTGGTGTAAATAAAAAGCAAGGAGGGAAAAAAAAATAACCAAAACAAATATTTTTGTAGGCCTGGTTTTGAGAAAGGCAAAGTAAAATCAAAGTCTCGCCCCCCAGAACTTCCACAATCTGGAAATACGTTCCTGTTATTGCACTGAGACCCTCATGGTATTCAGGGGGAAATAACCGGCTGTTCACACGGAGCCAGGGATGGAAACCATCCGGGTTGAAGTTTGATTATCAGTGACGTGGTTTTATAGCAACAAAGCCACCTGATTTAACAAATTGGAGTTCCCCGAAAGAGTGGGAACAAACTTAAAGAGCACTGAAACAACCAAGTGCTGTTTCATGGGAATTAGGGTAAAAATCCTATGTTTCTGTTGGCTGGGAAGCAGGAATATCCCTGGCAGAAAGGTCCTTAAATTCGCAGCTCCTTAAATTCCCACCCACCCCTGTGCAGATCCATTAATGGGACCATGAACTTCTGGTCAGCTCAGGGAGAAGGTCAAGGGGTGGAGTTGTTCCCCTCTGCACGGAGCCACAGCCTCCCTTCTGGACCACTCTGGGAAGTGGCAGAGAGACAGGGAACACCAAATCTTCACCCTTGGGACCTCCCTCAATAAAGTGATGAGCAACAGGGTCCAGTTTTGGAATCAGCCCTGACTGGGGCTCATCAAACTCAACATTCCTTGGGAAAGATTCTGCCTTTCCAGAGTGAAAATTTGGCCAAGCAACTGAATAAAAAGGAGGGGGGAACCCCTACTATTAAAATAGATAATAAAAAGAAATAATAAATAAATGAACATATGAACAGCAAAATTAAGAAATAGAAACATTAAATTAAAATAAATAAATAAATAAATGAACAGACACATTAATAAATAAAAATGAAAATTAAATTAAAATGACTACCATTTTTAAATTAAATAACATAATAATATGGATAAAATAACTTGCAAGCCCCTTTCTTTTACCCTCATCTCTCTCCTTTCTCAGTGTCCAACACTCTCTTTGACAATTCTGTCACATATTTTGTGCTCTCTAATGTGTGGTTTGACTGTGCCCTATATTTTGGATGCTTCCTTGATGGTAGGTTGCTTCAACATTCTAACAAGCCTACTGTAAATAAAGAATAAGCATTACACTTTATTTGTCATGGAATCATTTCAGGGATGTGTTCAGTTGTGAAGGGGGAAGTTACTGTAAATCAGCATCACCAAACCACGATGAATTGGACCAACAAATTGAAGTGACAGTTGCCAGACACAGCTATTGTCAGCGCCAATCATTTCTTCCCGCAGAGTTTTTCTGGGATACAGCCCCGAAACAGTTGTTGTTTCTATTAGTGAGGGGTGTTTGGAGCCTCCCTCTCGGTTAGGTTTATTTTTTTGTGTGTCACCTGAACACAAAAATGAAGAAAGTAAAACAAGTTTATGCTCAGAAGTTGGACAACCCCTTCGCTGGGCAGCAGTTGGGTTTGGAAGTGTTTGGATTGCTGTTCTCAGCGCTCCCTAATTTCTTAAATCTTCTTCCTTAAATCAATTTTAAATTTTCCATTGGTTGGAATATTCGCACCTATTTCAAGATTCTCCCTGTTCTTCAGTGCGCGAATGTCCCCAAGGTACGCCGAATTGCAAACATGGTGTAACTCAACTAGACAATCAAAGAACAGTTTTGGTTAGAAGGGACCTTTTAAAGGTCATCTACTCCAAACCCCCTGCAATGAGCAGGGAGTAGGTGCTGTCCTGTTAATCACAAGCTAAGAGCAGCTACGAATTCCTTTGGATTGTCTTCCAGGAGTTGTTCTGCTGCTCTGCTCTGCAGCAGTGCTCTGGAGGTGCTAATGGCATTATTTTTCTGTGATTGAAGGTTCCCCACAGGTCTCAGCCAATGTTTTGGTCCTGATTGACACCGTTCTGTGAACTACAACCCATTAAATTAGCACCAGTTTGGTTTAGATTAATTGGGTTAGGAGGAGCTTGACATTCTCCATCTGGAGCAGAGCCCTCAGTTGTCTCCTGCAGGGGAGGAACCATCCCAGTCATGAAAAGGCACTTCATTAACTAAACAGAGAATTTCCAGATTTAGCTCTTCCCATAAGGGCTAAATGGTGGTGCTGGAGTCCCACAGATTCCCCTGAAGGAAAAGGGGGGACAGGATGGCAGTGACATGGTTCTGTGGGGGTGGCAGGATGGCAGTGACAAGGTTCTGTGGTCAAGCACCTGAGGAGCAATTCAACTCTGTTCTTCCCTTCCCTTTTCTTCCCCCACCATGTCAAATATAAACCCTCAAAACAAAACCCCCTTAAAATGACCTAAAACTCCCCACAATTACCTGGGAACTATGGCCAGGAACCCCTTGTTGATGTGATCAATGAGCGTCATATGAACACTGTGTTCAACTAAAAAAAATACAAAATACAGATTATTTCTCTTAGGTGTAACCTTTAAACAAAATAATCAGAAAATATAAAATATACGTTAATCCTTTTGTGTACAATCTCCAAACAAAAAACAAATTAAAAAAAAAAATAAAAAGAAGCCCAGAAAAATCAGTATTATTCTAAGGACTAGACAAGAACATTAGCAAAAGAGATTTATGGGAGTACAAGCATTGGGAGACTCGTAAACCAGGTGTTCCTTCAAACTTTAATGAGGGCAGTGGCTTGGGAATGTCGCTCTGTGAATACTGAACCATGTTGTGGATAAGAAACATCCTACCTGGGTCCTCCTCACAGCCAGATCTGGGCACTCTGGGCAAGACTTTAACTCAGTGATGCCCCTGATACGCAGAACGTGTTGCTGAGGGGGTTTAACTCTCCCTCCCCTCCCAGAAACTCAAACCAAGCAGCCAAAAATGAGTATTTCGGGGTATTACCTCAGCACAGACATGATTACAGCCTTCCTAGATGAGGTGTTAATATTTTAACCTGATTATACCAACCTTTCAACTCAGGGGAGCAATGGAATTTTCTCCTAGTGGGTTTTTCCACGGTCAGACATTTCAGGGCCCTCAGAAATATTGGGAATGTTTCTTGTGCACCACGGATCGGGATTTTATTTCCTGGTCCCCTCACCTAACCCAATAACTCCTGCTGAAATTAGATCAGGCATTTTAGGAGGAGATTCAATCTTATTTTAAAGAGCCTCATTGATGCTGCATGAACCCCATCCATTATTAATCTGTTCCGATGCCTAATTACCCTCGTTAAGAACACAATTAAGGAATTTTCTGATTTCTGTTTGACCTTTTCCTGTGTTCGATTTCCTGCCATTTCTGTCAAAATTTTCTGGTAATGTTTCTGATAATGTTTCTCCCAGATTCTCTCATAAATACCCCTGCTCATAATAAATGTAGCTATAAAATACAAGTTCCCCTCTTCCTGGCCTAGAGTGAAAGTGGTCTGTGTAGATAACAAATCTCCCCTCAAAAAACACGAAGGAAACAAAAAAAAACAACTTCCCAAAAAACCCTGAAGAACAGAAAGAGGTAAGAAACATAAAATGCACCATTTTTAAAAGTGTGTGATTTATCAAAAAGAAACTGAGTGGCTCATCGTGCATCATGGATATTTGGACAAAAGTCCAGCATTTAAGGTTCAATTCCAAGGTTTTAATGCCTAGAATTCATTTTTGCAGCTCTCAGGGCTGCGTTCGAGGTGCCCAACTGCTAAATCCATCATCCCTTTGATATGATACGGGAATATATGTACGAATAAAAGCCAAATTTCCACTGGTGAGGCCCCTCAATTCCTGTGTCCAGTTCTGATCCCTCACGGCAAGAAAGACATGGAGGGGCTGGAGAATGTGTGGGGAAGGGAACGGAGCTGGGAAGGGGCTGGAGCAGCAGGAGCAGCTGAGGGAGCTGGGGGGGCTCAGCCTGGAGCAAAGGAGGCTCAGGGGGGACCTTCTGGCTCTGCAACTCCCTGACAGGAGGGGGGAGCCGGGGAGGGTCGGGCTCTGCTCCCAGGGAACAGGGACAGGAGGAGAGGGAACGGCCTCAGGCTGGGCCAGGGGAGGGGCAGTTGGACATCAGGAGGAATTTCTCCCTGGAAAGGCTTGTCAGGCCTTGGCAGGGGCTGCCCAGGGAGGTTTGGAGTGCCCAGCCCTGGAGGTGCCCAAGGAAGGCCTGGCCGTGGCACTCAGTGCTCTGGGCTGGGGGACAAGGGGGGCATCGGGCACAGGGGGATCCATGGTCTCAGAGCTCTTTCCCAACCTCAATGATCCTGGGATTCTGTGATCCCAGAAGTGTCTGTGTGCCCACTCCCAGCTCTCTGGGGTTCCTCCAGCTTTCATTCAAGCCAACAGCAGAGCCCTGAGGAATTCCAACCCGCTAAGTCAGATGTCCAAGACTGATCTCTGCTCCTGCTGGAGCCACATCACTGTTGTTGAGTTCTCGATCCCTCCCAACAGCCACATTTCCTCCAGGATGGGTAAATACATGCAAACAACCCCAAAGCCTTTGTGACACCACATGGGTGACAGTCAGAGCACATTTGGTTGTATTATTTGTATCTCCCTGACTCCTACACAGAGTTTCCATGGGAAAACTGCAGAATGCCCACACATGGGAATTTTTAGTGCAGCCTCTAAACCCATCATCTCCCAAAAATGTCCTTTTATAGCCTCGTCAATCAATGTATAATTAACTGGATTTACATACAGAACAGATGGGAATTTTGGAAATGTTTCTTTTACTAAATGCATGTGAGGAGGAATAAAAAAACAAGAGAAGAAGAACCATGACTCGGGGATTTAATATATATGTATTCCTAATGTGATGTTGAATTTAATTAAGTTCTATAAATATGGACGGTAAAATGTGCAGCAAAACATGCCAAGCATTATTAATTACAAACAACAACAACAACAACAAAGTTGCCGGGTATTCAGAAGACAAAGTAAATTAATACCACATTTCATGGGGAAAATTAAACACCAGAGTTATGCCAGTGACTTCAGATGACCTCTTTAAAGGGAATTTTCCCGAGATTTAGGGACAGGAAGGCTCTGCCATTTACGAACATGACTGGGGAAGGGCAAGAAGGTCAGGCTTCAGAAGCAAAAAACATTTCCAGATAGTTCTTAAAGAAGAACATGGAGCTGCCTTATCTCCCTGGGTAGAGCATCATCTGCCTCAAAGGGATGGGACTATTTTCCCTGGATTTCAAAAACTGGCCCATAAATTTGCCCAGGCATGCTGGGGTACGGGGCGTTGCATCATCATGGTCATCATCAGCACTTAATATTTCTGATTGAATGAAAAGGATAATATATGTAATTTCAGATTTATTAACTTCATCCATATGTTAATCCACCAGAATATCACATCTAATTGCTATTTGCTATTTTCTTGCTTTCCATGAGCTGTTCTATAGGTGTATTTTCTCCCTGTTGGAGTCCTGGGTCAGACTGAGTTCTCCTGGTAAATTAAGGACATAAAAGAACAGAGAAATGTGACTTTTTTCCTTTCTCTCTGCACACTCCCTAGACACTAAAACCTGGCTTTTTGACAGCTCAGTTTAGAACTAGAAAAGTGAATGCAAAATTAGAAGGGAATAAAATGAATAAAAATCTCCAGACGAAAATTGTACTAATATTCACTGTTTTGGAAAAAGACATCCTTTCAGTACTTGTAGAATTAAAATTACTTACAAACTCACCTGAAATTGCTAAAATAATGCAGATAATTAGAACAGGAGCTTCTGGCAATGGGCTTTTTGCTCTGCCAATGACCACTCTCAGATGAGCTGAAATTCAGGCTCCCAAGCCATCCACAAATGGTCCTGTGCAGGCCTAAGGCTTGGACTCTTTGATCCTTGTGGGTCCCTTCCAACTCAGCATATTCTGGGATATTCTGTGAAATATATTTATGGGCTGGACTAAGAATTGTGCAGCTTCTCTTGCCCTGTGCAGAAATTCTCCATCACGAAGCACTTTAAAGCTGGAACTCAAAGTTGAGATTTGCTTTCAAACCACAGCCAACTCCTTGGCATTACGTTTGCATTTTATTATTTCAGGGGAAATCCACCGGCAGGAGCCCCAAGATCAGGCCCTCTACTAGTCTGAATTATCCTAATAACAAGTGGATGTAATATGATTAGTGCCTGAATTTGATTTATTACATTCAAGAAGGAAATGAAGGGCAAATAACACAGGTTTGTTTATCATGAGGGATTCAAAAAAACACTGATAACACCCCTGATCGTAATGCACTGAAGTGTTAGAACATACAGGCTGATGAACACTCAACTTTTCCTCCTTGGGGTACAAAATATAAATTAATTATACCTCGCAGGCAGCTTGCAAGGTCTGTGGAGATGAGGAGGAATAGATGCAGGAGACTTACTTGGCTGTTGGGTATTTCCAAGCTATGACAGGGTGATTATTTTTACCACCAATATAACCAAGGAGCCCAGAGTGAAAAGCCCCTAAAAGCTAATTAAGAAAAATTATCAGGAAAATTGGACCTCCTGGCTTAGCACATCTTGTTATTCTGGGCATGTGTCTCATGTTATTCCTTCACAAAGGCACCAAACCCCATCAGCCTAATTCTGAAAAATATTTAGGCTTGGAGTTTTAACACCTTTAGGTAACTCCTAGAGGTAGAGAGCAGGATATACTTTCTCGAAATAAATTGGATCAGATCTATGTAATATAACCATGAACTTACCCTGGGAGTTGAATACAATATAAAGTGAAGGAGAGAGGAACTTTTTGAAGTCAATAATGTCACCAAAGCCTCTGTATCACAGAACTTCAGGTATTGTCATGACAAGCAGAATAGGAAGATAACACTCAATAAATAGATAGAGAGAAAAAGGACCTGTCAACTGGAAGCACCAAAAGTGCAACTTATTAAAGCTGTCGAGTTTATTTTCAGAAATGACAGAAATTTTTTTGCTTTAAACCTGAACCCTTTATTTGTCATTTTAGGCTATCTAAACTTTGAGCTCAGGGAAGCACAGAATCATGGAGAGGTTTGGGTTGGGAAGGACCTTAAAGATTAACTTGCTCCTCGCCCTGCCATGGGCAGGGACACCTTCCACTATCCTAGCTTGCTCCACCATGACCTTGGACACTTCCAGGGATCCAGGGGCGGCCACAGCTTCTCTGGGCAACCTGTGCCAGGGCCTCAACACCCTCACAGGAAGAATTCCCTCCCAGTATCCCATCCAACCCTGCTGTCTTTCCGTTTAAAGCCACTACTCCCTGTCCTGTCACCCCAGGCCCTCGAGGCAAAGTTTAACAAGACGTTTTCTACTCACCCGGATACGCCTTCAGAATGAAACTGCCAGCCTCCATTTCTGCATTTACTCAGCCACATGCTTAGTTTTCCTCCATGGGAAAATGAGATCAGAAGTTTAATCCTGGTTGGAAAGCAAAGCCTGTGGATTGCATCAACGGAGACCTACATCAAATTAAATAATACGTATTTTTCCTTGAATAACTGAAGCTCAACCACATGAGCTTGAAATAACAGCAGAGATTAAGCTTTGCAATATGTTAAATAATAATTTTCATATGACACCAGCATTTGTTTTCATTAATAGATCACAGCGCTAGGAAGCTTAAGATTTTGATTCAGGAAAATTATTGTATCTTAGCCGAGAAGTAGGGAAAAAATTAAACCCTGTGTATAAATTACTCTGTACATGTTTAATTTGGCTAAGTCAACAGGCTTGCCTACACTTCTTCACATTTTTTGTATTTGAACAGACAAAAGCAAAGAAGAAAATCGCTCCAAAATGAGTAGAAATGTTACTTTGTGTCTAATAAAAAGTATGGGATTATGGGGGAAATGCACTTCTGAAATGTAATTAAAGTTTACCCCACTCACCACTGGAATTCAGGTGCCTATTTAAAATGGAATACTTATGTCTGGATTACAGGGAGCTATTCCATCTGTAACAACAAGTGCTAATTATGGAGGCATTAACAAGACAGCTACAGAACTGTTATTATTATGAGTTGCTTAGGTGACCTTCCACTCCTGAATTTTGGAAGAGTAGAGTGATGAAGTGGAGATGTGAAGAACAAACATCCCCCCAGATAAGCCCTGCAATGCTTTGCTGAGGTGTTGGAGGAGCCCGTGAGGAAAGTTCCAGTTACACCGTCCTACCTGCGGCACCTGGTTCTGCCCTGCCGTGGTTCCACGTGGGTCCTGCCTGTCCTCAGATCTGTCACATCATCACAGACCTTCCTCCTCCTACTCCAGTGATGCTCTGACAGCCTGTCAGTGTGGGATCCTCTCCAACCTCATCAGAGCAGCAGTCGGTACATGAGGCACCGCTGTTAAAGAGCACTCCGTGTTCCACATGAAGCCGGCGCTGGAGATTGAAGTTTAACAATAATCCACTCTGGCACATCCCATATTCCACAGCCAGCTCTGTCTAGTCCGAACAATGAGACAGAAACACGCAATGATCATCTACTCTTGGAGTTTAGCAAAGTCAATTTGGGGCAGTCAGCAGAAAAGGTCATCTCATTCTTCCCCTCCTCCAACTTGATAACCAAGCTGCAGCTTGAGAGATTCCCAGTGATTAAAAGTTGTCTCCAAGTTGTAACCAACAGAACACAAGTCTTCTCTCTTTTTTTTCAGGAGCAGCATGTGTATCCAGTTCTGGTGTGTGTCACACAGGCTGCAGCTGAAGGCAAGGTTCTTAAAAGCAGCATTTTACTGCAATTACGTTGTTTGCACCACAAAGAGACGCATGTTCCCTTATTGCCACTAAGCTTTGCTAATAAAAATTGCCTTTTCACTTATCAGGTAAAGGGATACAATTCAGAACTTCTTGTGAATGTGCACATGAAATCAGAATTAAACCCCCACAAAATGGTAGAAGAGTGAAAAACAAATAATAAAGAATGTTTTGATATAAACACCCTTATTTTGGGGTGGCAGTGGAATATTTACTCACCCAGACCCACACAGACTTTGCATAGCTCAGGTTGGAATGTCGGAGGATCAGCACTGAGCTCTATTTTAGCTTGGAGCACCTCCTAAATTAATGAAATTCCTTTTAATCTGTCAGCTTTGATTTCTGTTAATGGAGCCTGTAAACATGTTTAACTAAATGGTTGAGCACAGGAAACTAAATGTTCTCCAGATACGGGTCTCAACCCACAGTTTGTAACAGCAGCTGTGTAAAGGGGGGTCCGTGGTTGGCCTGGGCAACTTGACACGAGGTTGACATTTTCTGTCAGCGGGTACTGAACGAGGCCATCAGGTACAGTCCTGCAAAAAGAGCTTCCTGCTCTTCCATAAAAATTAAAAGAGGGAAAAAGAGGGCCAAAATACTCCTGCCACACTTCTCCCCTGGGCAGAGGTGGAGTTCTCTGTTATACTCAGAACGTCTTGTATCGAGGAAACAGGTGATTTTTTGGCACTGTCAGCAGGAGCCACCTCACACACGCATTCAGGGAGCTTCCAGGTATTCCAGACATTTAATCCTTTAAGACAACAATCGCAGTTTGAACGAATCCTTCACAATTCCCTTTTGGGTCGTTTGCATGACGAAGTCCCACGAAGAAGTGCAGGAATTCAAGAGGGGGTGGGGAGGAGATGGAAGGCTGTGGGTTTAACAGGAAACCTCAAGGCTATCAAAGTGCTCTGTGAAATCACCAGGGATGAAATCCATATTTCCCTACTGAGTTAAACACGACCTGACAATGCCAATGAACTTTGAGAGAAATGACAGACAAATTACAGCATGCGTGTGCTAAGCCATGTTGAAACCTTCATTTCCAAAAGGCATCCTGTCAGGAGCTGTAAATACCTTCGACTAACACCCAAAGATTTTCTTCTTACTTCCCATGGAATGTACTTTCTGCTCACAGGCTGCTTATGGACCGTGCAGATTATTCAGCGGATTGCAATTTAAAGGCGTTTTGACCAGGAAGAAAGTGAGGGATACCAAGGTATTCCTGGTCACAGCCAGGAAAAGCTTGTTGTTTGTCCCTGAAGATCTCCCCCGAGAGACTGTCCCTTCCCACACTGTCCCAGACTACACGTTCCATATGTCATACGTTTGAGGGTTTGCTTTGTGGGCTTTTAGTCAGTTAATTAGTTACTGCTTTTAGTGCTTGTCCCCCGAAAGCCATGCGAAAATGAAGGAAGCCTGCAATCAGCAGTTGTACACATAGCCATATATACATCAGCAGGAATTTCTTTGTGGAAAGGGTTGTTAAAAACTGGAATGGGCTGCCCAGGGAGTCCCCAGCCCTGGAGGTGTCCAAGGAAGGCCTGGATGTGGCACTCAGTGCTCTGGGCTGAGGGACAAGGTGGGGGTCGGGCACAGCTTGGACTTGATGACCTTGGGAGTCTTTTCCCACATTAAGGATTCTATGATTCACATGAAAGACACTGGGATAGGATGCATGATTCCAACAGGATTTGGTTTATACCCTCTTAACCTGAAGCTGCCCCACAGAGGGCTGGGTGGCACCACCTCCTTCCACACCTTCTTTTCCCACACGGTCATGAGCTCTCACTGCTGGGAGGAGAAGTGAGGACAGGCATTGAAAACTGAGCGCCCAAGAGGTTTTTAAGCTCTGTATCATCCCCTTTCCTGCTTATATGCATCCTCTACTCCCTGCCCCATCGCTGTCCCCCCATCTGCCACCCTCATCTCAGTATCTCCTGCCGAAACACCCCGGTCTCGAGCAGGAACACTTGAAATGCTGCAGCTCCCAGCTCGGACCCAGATCCACAGAACTCCTTCAGCCAACGCTGCAAAATGAACATTAGCGACACTTGCACTTTGATTGTTTTATTTATTCCTACTTAAAACCAGTTACAAGCACAGCATCTGATCCTGCAATGGTTTTTCATGTCTCATAATGTTTTATTCACGTGCTGAGCTCCTGTCAGACCAAATAAGACTATTCCAAAGAACAAATGCCTTTCAGGGTGAACGAAGAGCGGGGACTGGGCTCACAGTGCTCTGGGAAACATTTGGACTGCCTGGCTGACACAGCAACGCCAGGATTTGGAGAGGCCACATCAAAAATGGCTTTGCCTTTTTGGAAAAGTTTCCCACATTCATTGTTTCTCCATGAAAGTGAGAAATAAATCCCGCTGGAAAAAAATAATAATCTCCTAAAGTGAACAAGTGAAAGATGAGGATTTTCTGCCAGAAAGGGATTTATTTTCAGGCCAATTTTTTCTTTTTTTTTTTTTTTTGCTGTTGTCGCTGCGCTTTTGGTAGCGAGAAACCTTTATTTAGTCACCAACCCATTTATCAGGATGTTTCTAAAAAGCTCTGGTTTGGCTTTCCCTCTTGTCTTTCTCCTCCTTTCACCATATGCTGTTCTGACACACCAATACATCACAGGGCAGGGTTGTCAGATCCTCCCTCTGGAGTTTTTTACTAAATACTACTGAAAACAACTGTACAGCTCTATTGATCTCCCAAAAAATAATTAAAGGGAAAAAAAAAGAGTTGCAACCAAGCCAAGGTTCCAGCGAACACCCTGAAAGTCCTCCTCTTTGGTATTTCAGTAATCTGGGTTATTAACAGCACTAATACCCATGTGAGGTCAGTTCAAAGGCTGCCCTGACGGAGGAGAAGTGAAACATCTGCAGGAAACACGTTTCTGTAACGTTGTGCTTGACACGGGAATTAATGGGTGCAATTCCATGGCCTGCGTTACGCAGGAGATCGGACAAGAGGATCATAGTGGTGCCATCTGGCCTTAAAAATCTATGAATCTACGTTGAAATTCTCACTTGACCTTAGGTAACCTCTCGCTGAGCCCATCTGCATGTCGAATATTCCTGACAAAAGGCAGTCGACAGCAAGCCAAGCTTTCCTAACCTCAATCAGCCTTATTTTAGGTAGCCACTGACATCATATTTTGGCAATAAAACCCCAAGAACGCCTGATACAAACCCAAGCATTTCTACCTATAAGTGCAAACAACAGGAAAATAATTAATTAAGTGCCTACAACCAGCAGACCATTTCCTGGAGAACCCCCCTGAGCTGGCACCGAAGCCTGAAGGACAAACTGACCAACCAAGTGGTTGATGTTTGTGTGCGACAAACCCTGGGAATGAATTTGGTTGGGATGGGAGAGGAAGAGTTGCACAGAGAGTGGTCCTTGGGACCACAGACAGCTCAGGGAGGGAATTCATGCAGGTTTTAAGGGAGATGGGTAAAGAGGAACGCCCAAGGAGACAAATCTTTGTTTCTAGTTGGGGAGATTTCTTTTTTTCTCTAATAATTGTTCACCCGAGGCCTGGCTTAAAATTAGGGTTTAAATAGCCAGCAGAATAGGGCTTTAAAAGAGTTGCAGTGGCAGAGCAAGATGGAAACTCTTCTCCAAGGCTTGGCACCTTCCTGCTGAAGGCTCCAGTGTCCTGTGACCACCAACCCCTCTCAGACTTCAGGAATATCTTGGAATCACAGAATCAAAGGCTCATCACACACCAGCAGAACATGGAGTAGTTTCCATGGGTCTCAAAGCAATTTGGAGATCCCAGAATAGAGCCACAGAATGGTTAAGGTTGGAAAAGCCCTCCAAGATCATCGAGTCCAACCATCCCCCAACACTGCCAAGGCCACCACTGACCCCTTTCCACAACTTCCACATCCACACGGCTTTAAATCTCTCCACAACCAAAATGTCCTGTCCCAACACCTGACAGTCTTCCTGTGGAAGAATTTTTTCCTAATATCCTACTATTTTTCCTCATATTTCCATCCTGACAGGCTCTGAGAGGGACCTGCCTGCAGCTCCACAGACACACCTGGCTGAGACCCTTCAGTCCCTCTCTCCACAACGTCCTCTCTCTTAACTTGGGAAGGTTTAACGAAATTTCCTTGCTAGAACTCTGGAACTACCCTGCAAAATTTTGGAAACAGATATTCTTGATGGTTCTACAGGACCAGCAGGAGCCTGGTCCCTTATTTCTTGAAGCAGTGTTGCTGTTTACTTTGCATTTAGGAGCAACCAAGGGTAAAAGAAGAGAAGGAGAAATAGAGTATCAGCAGAAACTTTTTTTTCCTGAGGGTTGGGTTTGTTTGGGGGAGGTTGGGGTTTTTTTCAGTCCATTTGGTTTGGGGTTTAATAAATATATATTTTGGATCTAAGGCTCTTCACTCAGTGGGATTTTGGTTCCCATGAAAACATTTTCTGGAGGATCAAATGTGGGTTATTTCTAGGGAGTTACCTGGGGAAATATATTCATGAAGAGACTGCATCCTGCTGATGGAAAACAAACACAAATAAAGAGACAAGCCAGGAAAGAGATCTGAAGAGAAGGAAGTAATGAAAGGACCAGTTTGGGCACTGTTATTATTACACTGTGTCCATACCCTTCTCCCTCACTCTCAGCACTGTATGTTTTAATCATCCCCTGAAGAAACAGCTCTGTAGATTCATCCACAGGGAGCAAAGGCTCTGTCAGTGACAACCAAATTAATTTCCCTGCTGGAAGCATGAATGTGACTTAAAACCCCAGAACAACAGATTTTTAGGAATTTGGACCATCTTTCTTTATAGAAACTGTTGCCCTTTATACTCGACTGGTAGCACAACACCTATTTAGAGAGACACCAGTAATGAGGAGTTAGTAGGTCTGACTGCAGCAATGCCTCAGTTTTTGTCAAATCAGTCTAAATCATGTTCAAAGACTGCTTTGGAGGGGGCATAACCCAGCATTAAAAAGGAAAAAAAATTCTGATTTAGGGCTGCTTGTTCAAATCATTAACCCCATTGTGCAAGGGGATAACGAGGCAGGATTTGCAGCAGGAAGGTCCAGTGAGGGCTATTAGAGGCAGTGATGGAGCTGCCACTTCCTGGCCAGTAAGCCCTTAAACAGCAGATTACTGGGAGCTGGGAGAGGATATCCAGAGGAATTATCTCTCAGTTCTTACACTGTGGCCCTGGACATCTGCTCCTGGCACTGCCAGAGGCAGGACGTGAAGGGCAGATGGTCTTGGGGCTGTTCCCTCGCTCTGCTGCGAGTGCTCTGACTGGGCACGAGAGGGGAAGTTGCTGCTTCAGCTCAGTTGGAGCAAAAAGCTTGGAAAATCCAGGAAAAACATGCACCATCCCCCAATATTATATATAAATATATGTTGAACATAAAATGCCCCCTGTTGACTTCCCCTCCCACGGCTGAATAGAGAGGACCAGCAAGGAGGAAGAGGAGCTGTCCCCCAGCAAGGCTGCTCTTCTTAAACAAGGTAAACTTTCACTGCTTTTTTTAAAAAAAGCACCTTGCAAAACACTCACTTTCTACAAAAAGGGCTTTAATTCCCCCGCAACTGTCAGCTCTCTTGGCAAGAGTCACCATCCCAAAGTTTACAGGGTTACACAGCTGGCTGCTGTGCTATCCATCCCTTTCCTGTGATCTCAAAAGCCCCCAGACTGGTAAATAAAATATTTACTGGCAAACAGCCCTAGGAAGAGATGTGAAGGGTCCTTGGTGGAACCAGATACTTCCATCAGAGAGGAGCTGAAACCATCTTTCTTCTCAGAGCATCCCTACACTCACCTCTCTACAGCATTTTTTCCCATCTATGATCTTTTCCCACAAATATGAGTGAGAAAACAAGGCAAGGGAAGCCTAACTGCCCTGGAATCTGGATGTATTTTCTCCTTAGCTCTGTATATTTTTTAATTATGAAACCTTTATATTATGTACTGGATATATGTGACTAAACACTCTCAAATGCATTTTATGTGGCATCCCATGGATCCCCAATAGACCCTACATTTGCACCCCACATTTTTCAAAAGCTGTTTTTTGTGCCCGTTGCCTTCTGTTTACTCCACTTTAAATTGTTATTCTCGGAATGAAAAATAATAATAATATAATCCCTCACCGAAAAAAAATGAGGGAAAAACTAATCCTTCACGCCCTCAGCTTTTGTTGAGTTGTCCAGTGCAATTTGTGAAGGCAGAGAATAAAGTTTAGCTCTGCCTGCCACGTCTCAAACAGCTCTTCTGCTTAAAACAATATCAGAGACTTCGGGGCACTCAGTGAAATCACAATTTATGACAAAAGTTTCAGTTTGGTTGGCACAAACCTATTAACTGCGCTGAAAAGAGTGACAGTAATTGCAACTGGCTAAGGGTTGATAAGGAAACTCGGTCTCCTAATTTGAAAGAGAATTTACAGACTGGCAAAGCCATGTCAGACAAGAGAGGCAAAGATAGCTGCACTTGGTGGGTTTTAATTCAAGTCAAAAAAGGAAAGAATGAATTCATAATGTTTGTGCTATAAAAAGAGACGTTTTTCGAGTGATAACTTTATCACCCCTTGGATCTTATTCTATCAATGTCTAATCCCAGCAGAACGACCTTTGCCACGGACCAAAACTGACCCTTACTGCTCAGCAGTAAAATAAACATAAATAGAGGACATCAGATTTGACCTTGTAACAGGGGCACAGATTTTGTGCTGCAGGCACCGAAGCCATGGTTCCTAAGTAACTGAGCTCTGTAATTGAAGAGAGGGAAGAATTTAACAATCCACATGGAAAATAAAAATCTCTCCCTTGGCCTCGCGGTGTTCAACCAGCAGGAGAAGGCTGCTGGACCAAGTGTCCCTTCCCACATGGGGGGGGCTGGCACAACATAACTGTCTAAATTAGCCAAAAAAACCCCCCAGAACTTGAGTCTCCCAAAGCTGTCATCACTTTAGGTAAGGCTTTGTATCATACTGGAGTGGAATGTTCTTCCTCAGCATCACCGTGTCCACACAGCGTCCCCCACCATCACCACCACGTCCCTTTTCCCCAACGAGGCACCTCAAGGTGCCTCCAGAATCTCCTCCTCCAGCATCTTCTCCCCCAGCACAAACATTCCATGTGGGCAGGGAAGTCTCAGTGTGGTCTGGGGCTGGGAAGTCCCCTGGAGAGGCTGAGTTTCGTAGGATTGAATTAAAGCATCTCTATAATGGGCTTATCACTGTTCTTTCATCTGAGTTTCAAAGTGGCTCAGCAGAGTGACCTTTCCTCAGGTATTTTCTCTCTGATTCTTTCTGATCTGAATTTTCTGTAGGGGAAGATGTCGAAGAGAAAGGAAATGTGCTTTCCTTTCCTCTCCGCACTGTGGGCTCGTCACAAGGTGTATCTGTTTTTCTGGGTTTTTGGGAGCTCGGAGATTTTTGCATTACCTGAGATAAAAATAATTGGACCAAAGACACGAAAAACCTTGTGCTCCAGGTCACAGCTCAGCTGCAAACTGATGGAATAAGGGAAAAAATCATTCCCTGGTGAGGAAATCATTCCCCAGTTGTGCGTGATGATTCCCCAGTTGCACCTTCCTAAGGAATAACTGTCAGAAAGGGAGGCAAAAATCAGGGCATTCCCAGCCCGCTCCAGCAGGAAATTCCTCTGTTTCAGAGGCAGGGTGTTTTCTTTTCTTTCAACAATTATGCAGTTATTATACAGATTTATAGATATAATTATTTATCTAGAGGAAGGTGTCCCTGCCCATGGCAGGAGGTTGGAACTGGTTGGTCTTTAAGGTCCTTTCCAACCCAAATCATTCTGGCATTCTGTGATTTGGAGATCTGGCTTTTAGATGTACTAGTACTTTTATATGTAAATTTAGGTATTAAATGAGAAATTGCTTCTGTTAGTGAATTTATTTGTAAGCCTTTATGGACAGGGCTATGTCATTATGTCACATAAGGGCACATTAAATCCTAACTCCCTCTTACATGCAATTAATATTGGCTTATTTACACAAATACAGAAATTCTTGCTCAAGCAAAAGAGTAGAAAGATGTTGCAAACACTTAATTCATCCCCTTTTCATTCCATGTCTCATGACTCAGTTTCCCTGATTTTCATTTCCCAGTTTCTCCCACTGTTCATGTTTGCAGCCCTGAAAAAGTGCTTTTTTCCCCTGAGCACTGTCCAGATCCTGCAGCATCTCCCACCTGCAGAGCATTTGAATTTCCAAGTTTATTCAGGACTACGATTTCCAATGAGATTTTATTCTCTCATGTATCATCTCGATGGCATTCATTTATACTTTGAATATGAAAAACATCTTATTAATCCAACCCTTTATGAACTACTATAATGCACAAATTATTAAAATATAACATATAGACTGTCAATGGCACGTATATCTCTCGAAGGAGAGAAAATACCTCACAGGTACAGATACAAACCTCTTAAAAATTAAGTATAAGCAGCAGGAAAATAGATGAAGGAATTTTCTAATGTATATTTAAAATCCTAAGTGACAGTCACAGCACACCAGCAGCACGAGAATAGGAAAGACCTGGATCAAAACAGAGTAATTTGATAACTCCCATTTGATAACAATTTCTGTGAGGACAGATCAGATGGCAGAGCAGGAGTTAACGGGGGTTGATTTGGATGCAGCAGCTCATGTTGGGCAGCACTCAGGGGAAAAAAAATAAAACAAAAAACCAAATCCAGAGAAGCCTCAGTTGCTTCAGTCTGGCTGAGGGGGTGCTTTTACAGTGCAGTGCTCGAGGGACTGTAACTGAGGTTACACACGAGTTCTGTGGGAACAAGGACAAGCCAGGCTGTCCATAGCAGTCGCTGGGGAAGTAGCCAAGTGTCACTGGGGAGAGAACTGCATGGCTGAAATCCAAGAGGCAAAGGGACCAACGAGCAAAGGAAGGAAAGCTCAGAAATCACCAAGTCCACACTGGCTGGGTGAAGTGTTAGCTGAGCAAACAAACCCAACACAAACCAATGCAAGGGCCCCAGAAAGCATCTCTCTCCTCTAAAAGGTGCCTGGGAATGCTGTGAGACGTTGCAGAACATCCTTCCTAGATGCTGTCAGGCAACAGTTGATAAAGTGTTCACAGCCCAGTGCTCCAAGACTTTCCAGCAAATGTAAATGGATAGGTGCTCCCTCCTTCAGTCACAGGTCACCTGTTGTGTCCTCACACACTCTGGGGCGGTTTGGAGACAATCCCACACACTTTAGTGCCCCCATAAATCTGTGTGGGCAGCGCTGGCAGCTCCGTTCTGCCCCGTCACCCCGATTGATGCTTGGGAAGCCACGGGCTCAGGGCAGCCAAGCACCACCAGAACAGAAACTCCTGTGATGTGCAAACCCTTCCTGAGCACCGAGACTGTTCTCACACTGTAAATCACACTTGCACACCACATATTAGCAGCTTAACTCCCACTATTAGGTGTTTAAACCCAACTGGGTGGGAGCTCCAACACTTGTCCTGCCTTCCGTGGGCACATCCCAGAAGAAACCCTCTAGCAAAGCAACAGGTTCAAACCCTCCAGAGCAACAGGTTCAAGCTTTCAAGAGAAATTATACTTGGATATTTTACACTTACAGCTACCTCTAAATGTGAATGCAAAGAAAAAATATTAGATATTTGAATACAAGTCAGTTTTTCAAATATGTCAGTGTCCTTTCTGTTATAGTCTGTATTTGTTATTTGTTGATTGAATAAGTGTCAGCCCATAAATAAAGCAAACAGTGCTGCCATTCCCAAGGATTTAACCTTGGCTCATCATCAGAATCCTCAAAGACAAAGATGGCAGCAGTTTGCAGATTTTCAGACAAAACTAAATCCACCTTTACACCTCAAAGTTTGGAGCCAACCCCCCACCACCACCCCCAGAGCCCAGCTGAGAGCACAGGGCAGCTCAGGGGACTGGGACAGTTCACTTCACGGGGAATTCCTCCAGGATTTGCTCCACTCTGACTGCCCCACAGGTGTTTGGGGTCTGTAGGTGTGAGGGGAGAGGTTTTCAGTGCTGAGGCTGCAGCTGCCACACCACAATTCACCTGCTCTGCTCTCTGCCAGGAACCTCCTCTCCTCCCTCCCTTCCCTCACCTCCAACACAGCAAAGAGACCAGCTTTGGATTATAGAATCATGGAATCATTTAGGTTGGAAAAGACCTCCAAGATCATCAAAGTGAGGCCTCAGCAGGGGGACGATCACTTCTTAATGTGTAAGAACCACAACCCTCAGCTGGCATTACAGTTCTTAATTTCTTTAATGCAGTCAGCAGCAGCGGCACATTTCAGCCACAAAACCCAATTCACATTCCCAGTCTGGGTAAAGAAGGAGTTTAGGAGTTCAGACACAAGGCAGAAGAGGAGTTCTGAGGGGGGCACAGAGGGCAGAGGAGACAGGGGAAGGGGTAAAGCAAAGCACTTCTAAACAAGCGGTTCAGAGAGGAAGTAAAAATATCTGAACACAACAGAAAACAACCTTCCAGCGCATTCTAAAATGGGTTCCCAGAGAAGCTGTGGCTGCTCCAGCCCTGAAAGGGTCCCAGGCCAGGTTGGATGGGGCTTGGAGCAACCTGGGCTAGCGGAAGGTGTCCCTGCCCATGGCAGGGGGCGGAATGAGATGGGCTTTGGGGTCCTTTCCAAGCCAAACCATTCTGGGATTCTGTGCTTCTAAAGCAGGACCCCATAAGTGACCACAGCACAGGACAGCTCCAGCTTATACCAAATCTTCTGGAAACTTCTCGGTGTTACATCCTCCCCACATGAATATGAAAACCAACTTCTGCTTATCCTTGACCAGACACAGCACTGAATTTTAATGGCTCAATAAGAATTTGATGGCCTGCAGAGAGGAGAGCTTTTGTAATAAGGTTTGATAAAACATCACCCCTGGGAGAGCTTGTACATAAACACCTCTAAAGAGTTATGCAACCCCAGCATGCAGCTCTCCTGACAACAAATCCATCCAGCACCAGGAGCACAACCTGACTTAAAAAGGTTCTATCTCTGCATAGCAATGAGCTCTTCCTCGGAGTGCTACTCCTTTCCACCAAGGAATGCAAAGGGAAGCAGCAAAAGGCTCCTCCCCCTCACAAAACCTTGATGAAATTACTGTTTTCGGGAAGAGGATCAAACCCGAGACTTTTGCCGGCGATAGCAAACACGTTGCTTGCACAATAATCACCTCCCTCAAATGCCAGCTCGGTGTCATTCCATATTTTCCTGACGCCAGCTGACAGCCAGGGTTTCTACGGAAACACCGACACTGGGGGAGCTGGAGGGAGGGGAAGAAAAGGACGGAGCCTAAAAATAAGTGTCACACGCCTCTGCCAGGCATGAAAACCACCTGACAGGAACATTGCCAACATCCTGGAACGGGAACGTTCCTCAGACACCCACAAGGCTCCGCCCAAGAGGAATCTTTTTGCACCGGACGATGTTTTGCTACGAGGGAGCCCTATTTCTGAAATCACGGTCTTTCAGAGGGTGTTTGGGAAAATATGCTGACTGGATTCTTCCTCAAATTACCCAGAATAAACGGCAACTTTATCATTCTGTACCACCGCAGCCCCAAATAAGACTCGAGGTCTTACGTGGAGCATGAACAGGAATTTCACTCATTTTGAGGGCTGATGGTTTTCATGCCGGAAACGTAAGATTTTCTTTTATTTTTTAAGTCAGCTGAAATGGGTGTGGGAGGAGAAAATAATACCCCTCTCCTTGAGCGTGGACAGGCCATGCTGGAATCAGACATCCAGAGCACTCCAAATCAAATAAACCCAAAGAAACGACATCACAACACAGCAAGTTAAGCACTTTTTAGGTCAAGCTGTTCTTGAGTCAGAAGGAAGCAAAAATACACCCGGAATATTTTTGGAATGCTCAAAACCTCTAATTTTTCAAGATGCCATTGTTTATCCAATTAACCCAGAAAAAGATCTCCTCTTGGAGGGCTACACATCAGGAACATTTCCTCATCTCTGATGAAATTAGGGCTGTGCTCTTAAAAGGGACTCAGCCTGGTCTATAACAGCTCTGGAGACAAATTCATGATAAAATAACTGTGACACAAAGCTCTCTAGAAGCACTTAAGTATTTTAGCATCTCTCCCAGTTACGTAGGCAACCACAACCAGTGCCCAGTCAAGCAGATGATTTCACTGGATGTGACTACTGGGCTTTGGGCTACGAATAAATAGTCAGAGCTTCTCTCCCAGCCAGTCACTAATACACTCCATGTACACATCAGGAGGGAAATGTCTGTGGAACTGGAGTCAGAATGGTTCAGTGTGTCTTCAGAAGTGGTAGCCAGACAGGTTTTTGGGTATAACTTTGATGTTTTGTGCTGTTAGTGCTTAGATAGAGACCCGGGGGATATTGGTTTCACAGTGTGTACTGATCCCTCACTCCGAGTACCACAATTTACCCTGAAAACTCTCTCTACTTCACAGATGAATTAGTTCTTATCCTATATAATCCAGGTTGCCCAGAGAATCTGTGGATGCCACACCCCTGGAATTGTTCAAGGACAGGATGAGTGAGGCTTGGGGCAACCTGGGATAGTAGAAGGTGTCCCTGCCCGTGGCAGGGGGTGGAATGGGATGAGCTTTAAGGTCCCTTCCAACCCAAACCATTCTGTGATATCAGAGAGAAACAGTCAGCCTATATATCACAGATGTAAAACTATACATACACACCTATATAAAGCAAATTAATTGTTTCCAGGCATCACTATTTAAAGGAGCCTTTGGTCTGTATCTTGTAAGTATGCAAGCAGAAATGTAAGTATATAGGAATCACCAAATGCTATTCTCAGAGGATTACAGGGATATATCCCCAGGAAAGAAGCAAAGCTGGGCTACTTGTTGGGTGGAAAGTGGTCCCTCCTCTCTCCCAGAGCATCTCCCAAGCTCTGCACACTTTAGAAATCAGCCTCCTTCCCTTCCTTGTGCTGGGGGCAGGGAGGAGGAGCCAAGCTTAAATCCCCAAGGCTCATTAGCCATGTTAAAGGATGGTGACACGTCCCCTCCCTTGATAAAATGCAAGAGCCTCTTCCCCCTCTGCTTTGGCAGCCAAGCAGCTCCTGTGCACAGCTCCCAGGCTGGAGTGGGGGGAGTGCCCAGGGCTTCCCACATGGCTTTAATCAGGGCTTCACTCAGTCTCTTGATATGCTGGGAGAGCGTTCCAGCATGTGGAAATTCAGTTTTAAGTGTTCCCATGGATCACAAGCTATAAAAGAATTCATCTGCTGGCTGAGGCAGGTTAAAGCTGTACAAATTCAAACAGACATTACCTTCACTACCACGCTGAAGGGGCCTCCTCCCTCCTCCCATCTGGAACTCCACCAGCTGGAGCCTGGGAGATGGCTTCAATTAGCAGCTCACACGCAGCTGAAACAGAAAGCAAAAAGAAAAAGGCTCCCTCAGTCTTTTCCCCTCTCTCTCCTCGCAGTGAAAACCACACCAACTGATCTGTGCCGTTCCCGAGTTTGGTCTCTTTCAAGTTTGATTCATGACCACAAAGCTACACAAAATAAATCTTCGTGCCCAGTGTAGCACGTGGGCAGAACAAACCCAGCCCGACTGACCACCCCAGCCTTCCAAAACGCTGGATTTCCACCCGCTGGTCACTCCCTCCTCCCAGGCTGCTGAGGCTGCAGGAGGGCACAACAGCGATGGGTTGTTAATCCAATCGCAGAAGGCTCCAAAGGTTGAGGAGATGGAGTGGTTTGCCATTTGATACATGATTAGGGGGGATTAAACTCTTCATTTGTGTGACAAAATCCTGATACAAGGACAGTAAACGACTCTGAGAAGGATGAGGAATATTTGAGATTGTTTAGGGATTCTTGGGGAATAAAAAGGAAAATGGGAAGACATGAGAGGAAAAAAAAAGGAAAATGGGAAGGGAGAAGGTGATGTACGTTATAGTTCTAACATTTCCCAATTAACATTCTAAGTATATTTCCCATTATTTAGAACTTAAAGGGAAACATTCACAAACATTCAGTTATTTGCAAAGTGAACAAGGACTCCTTTACACTGCTCTCCTGTGTTTCTGTCACTGCTCTCCTGGTTCCAGTGGCACCTCGAGATGTTCTTCAGCATCTCACGGTGCCACTCATTTCACGGAGTCATCAACACCGGAAAAAGACCTCCGAGATCATCAAGTCAAACCATGGGATTCTTGATTAGGAACCCACCATTCCCTAAGACCAAACTACAAAAGAACAACATTTATAAAACACGTGTTCGACTTCTCAACAACTGAATTTTTGTAGTGGACATACAGGTTTCCCTTTAAATTCTACCCGGTGTGAAATACTTCCACAACATTGACTGGGAAATTTTAGAACTAGAAATTCTAAGTGATGTGAAATATATCTGGAATACTAACTGGGAAATTTTAGAACCCTAATAAACACCATCTTGCCCCTTCTCATTTTCCTAGTAGAGGTTTGCATACCTCCTGGTCCCAAATATCCTTTCTGTGCTTCTCCACACAAAAGAAATGTGACTCCTTTTATCTCTTAGCACATTTCCCAAAGGAACAGTTTCAGCTTCAGTCTCAGCTATTTGTCCACAGCGGCTGCAAATTGATTTATTCCTCAAAATGGTCAAACTTTGTCATCAAAATGCTGCGAAAGGTTTTAATTCAATCTTTGCATGTCCTTTAACTTTCTTTTATCTCTTTTGCCGCTTAAAGAACTGCTCAAATGTTAAAGGCAATCTTTTATTTACTTAGGAAGCAGCCAAAATCAAGGCAATAGATTAGAAGGGACCCGTGTGCTTTCCTTAAAGCTGCAAAGGAGCAAGACAATGTTTTTATTTGAATTTCTCAGCCCAGATTGAAGACTAAGAATGAGGCAGCAACAGACTCCTCCAAAGTATCACTGATAAAACCTCTGGTTAAAAACACGGTCCAACTAAAGTGGGATTTTAAAAAGCCTGATTAAAACTGATATTTTAATATTAAAACTGATATTTTAAAATATGAGTCTTTATGTCTTTTCCCTCTCTGATAGGTTGGATTTTGTGTGTGTTTGTCCACATAAAAGTGAATGTGTACATTTATATAATATATATGATATATATCTATATTACATAATAAATGCATAAATTTAGCAACTATGGGTGCTGTAGACTTTCAAATGCAGAGGGACAGACATAAATGACCTGGACATGCTCAACAAAACTCCTCTTTTCAACCAAAAACGTTGCTAACCATTTGCTCATGTTTTATGTAACGCACCAACTTGTCTTTCACTTTTTCCTATTCCCAGTTCCCATCATTTATATATATTTAATGTCCTGCTCTCAACTTGTGGCTTCATTTCTTATGCTGAAAAGCATATTCAGCAAAGGCTGTTTTTCTTGAAGCTCTGACGTTATTTACTGGAATTTAAGATCATTAATCAACCTCTGTGTTGACTTTTAGCCCTGAAGTTTCAGCCTGTCATTCCCACATCCTTACACTGGGGAGAATATCTGGTTGGGTGGGGGTTTCTTTTGTTATTCTGTCACGTAAAACCTGCCTCTTCAGCAGGATTTTGAGGAGGGAATGGCTTTTTTCCTCCAGGTTGAGTGTCTAAAAACCTGTCCACAAAACCTTGGTGCAGCCTCAGATACCTCTGGAATATGCACTGAGTCCTGAATTTCACCAGCAGGGTTTGATACTGAAATAATTTTGGGTGGGGGAGTTTTAGGGGTTGGTTTCAGTGAGGGTTTTTATGATCTTCAGGATCTCAGTAGTTTTCAGCATCCAGCCACGAAGATTTTGGCCTGTGCACGTTGTGAGCGACTCGGGGTCCTCGTGACAGTGGGATACCTGTAGCGAGCAGCCTGTTCTCTCCAAAAAAAATAACCAAGCCTTGCTCTTGTGAAGCTTCCTTCGGTCACCCCAGCAGAAAGGAGTTAACAGGGGCATTTATTCATACCCAGGAGCAGGGAAATCCAAACTTCTCCCCTCTCCTCTCCGAGCTACTGGCGGGGTTTTAACAGCTGCAGACACATAAATGGAAATAAGGTCCTTCCAGTCAAGGCTTGACTGGAATCCAAGTTTAAAACACCAGCTTACGTGGCTGTTCAAATCTCTTCTCAAAATCAACATCATTGCACCAGCGCATTAGTTTCTAGATCGGACCCCAGATCACCAAAATCCTAGGAGATAACACTAATTTCTGACAATTTTCTATCAAATTATATTTATTTTATGCTTGGATTGTCTTTAAAGGATATGTAAAATATGAGTATTAATTTTCTGGGGTCCTAATCGGAGCAACCACCTCAACTACTGTATCAGATAAGATTTTCAATTATTAAGTTTTATTTCTTATATTCTCTGCTTCTGTACTGATGGGTTGGATCATTTAACACATATCAGGTGTTCAGATAGAGCTGGGAGTAAAACTGGGATATGTTTGGTATTACTGGCTTGAATAAATTCTAAATTACAACTTTTATTTTAATTTACTACTTCAGTTTTACTGCCAGGACCACCTATAGGAATATCTGTACTTCCCACAAACAATTAATTCCATCATAACTTCCCACAGATGATTTTCCTCAGCAAACTGCCACGAATACAAATCCACCCCCAAACGTGAAGATCAGAGTCTTGGGCATTTTCTCTCAGTTTATTTCCTTCTGAAAAATATGAAATTACCCCAAAAAAGACATTTGGGATTAATCATGATTTTTTTTATTATTTAGTTGCTTGAGTTTCAGGGTCTCAGAAGCACTTCAGAACGAATTATATTTAATATAAGTATTATATATATAATATATATAACATTTATATTAATGTTATATTGTATATAATATTTATATACATATATGTATATGNTTCCTGAATAAGGACTTTTGTCTTTGAGTTAGAGACATGGCCCAACCCAAGGGCATAAATTTAGTTTTGATTCATTCCGTAGCACATCTGTGAGAGCATTATTAGAGCAGCTTTAAAACACGGAAGTGTCCCAGGGCAGAGAGGTTTATTAGGGATTTCACAGACCATCCTTCAAATCAGGCACCTCAAAATTCTCCGAACTGACAGAAATAATAAACTTGCAGGCTTTCTTACTGAAATACTTCCATATCTAAAGCTGAGCCTACCTCTCCTTCCTAAGATCATTTCAGTAAATTAGGATTGAGTTATACAACCTAATGAGGGAAATTGATTTCCTAAAATTACCTTCACTGAATGAAAACATAAGGAATATAATCAGATTTATTTTTTTTTGCCCCCCAGAGGAAAGAGAATCACAGTGAACGGAACAAACCGGGATGTCTCAGATGGAAAAACACTTCCTTTTCTTCCCAAAACAATTTTACATAATACTTCTATTTTTACTCTCCCACTGACTTCTATCCAATCTTTCTTCACTTTGAAAATGATTGCACAGATAAAGCTTTTTAGCTCCTTAGGTATCGATTCCAGACAACCAACAGTAAATTTAAAGATTGCCTACACAGGATTTCTTTCAGGATTTTTGAATCTCCTCAGAAATACTCCTTCAGATAAGAACTTTTGATACTTTTGGGTGCACATAACTCAAGTGGGATATGTTTTACTCCTCCTGTATTATTAACAACCCTTCCAAAAGTACACGTTTTTTTTAGTTTTATTCCAGAATGTGCCACCAAATCCAGGATTAAGGCATTAATATTAATAGCCAGAATATGGCCCCGTGGCATTAAATTCCTGAAGCATCTTTCTACAAATTCATGAGACGAGGTTTTGGGTTCTTTTGCAGATAAAAGAGCCAGTCTGAAAAAAAATAACAACAACCCGAGCAACAAATGCAAACCTCCAATACTAAAATAAATGAACTCCAAACCCAGCTGAGCGTCTTTCCCACTGGCCAGTCGTGTTGTTTGTCCTGACAAAGAACAGGGAATTCTGCAGGACAGCAGACCTCCGTGCCCACCATCAGATCCCTTCACTGAGGTGGGTCAGCTCAGCTTCTCTGGGCTTGTCCTGACAGCAACGAACACCCCCAGGGACCCAAACCACACCTGCACCCTCCTCTGCACCAAAAGAACACCACAGGTTTCTCAGGCCATCATAGAACCACCTGCCACTAGCCCAGGTAATTCCAAGCCTCGTCCAACCTGGCCTTGGACACTTCCAGGGATCCAGGGGCAGCCACAGCTTCTCTGGACAACCCGTGCCAGGGCCTGCCCACCCTCACAGGGAAGGATTTCTTCCTAATGTCTCAGTTAAACCTCCTCTCTGTCACTTCGAAGCCATTCCCCCTTGCCCTGTCACTCCATGCTCCTGTAAATTAATGTTTGCAAAAGAGCTGCCAAACAGTTCCAGTGCAGGCAGGGAGGGCAGGGAGGGGGAATGGTGTGTCGTGTCCTGCCAGGTCCTGCAGCAGGATCTCAGCTCTCCTGGAAGGACACGGCAGTGGCAGCAGCACGTTCCATTACTTTACCCAGCTAATGAAAGACCTCAGGCAAACTAATTCCTGCTCCTTTCTGGGGAGTCGTGCCAGGTCTATTCCCAGGCCAATTATTGCTTTCACAAAGAGCTCTAAATCTCTCAACAAGCAAAAGTGTGAACGACACTTTTGTGTAGAAAAACCCAGTTAAGATTTCGGAGCCAGTTGTTATAAGAGGAGTGTTTCTTCTTGCAGAGGGAGCCGTGAAACCTGGCTGTGTGACAGCCAGCCCACAGCACCACTGCCCAGCTGATGTGTTAGACACTCATAGCACATGCCAAAAAGTCTGTACTCCTTGTTTTTTATTGACAAATAAATGCTTATTCTCTGACACGTCAACACGAGAAGTATTTTTCCAGCTACTGTGGGAAACTTCGAGAAGGTTCCAATAACTCCCCTCACTGCTGGGAGCAAGAGCCAAGATAGATAATGGACTTTTATCTACAGAAGTAACAACATGTGTGTGAATGTATTGATCTAAAAATTCCCATGTGTGGGCATTCTGCAGTTTTCCCATGGAAACTCTGTGTAGGAGTCAGGGAGATACAAATAATACAACCAAATGTGCTCTGACTGTCACCCATGTGGTGTCACAAAGGCTTTGGGGTTGTTTGCATGTATTTACCCATCCTGGAGGAAATGTGGCTGTTGGGAGGGATCGAGAACTCAACAACAGTGATGTGGCTCCAGCAGGAGCAGAGATCAGTCTTGGACATCTGACTTAGCGGGTTGGAATTCCTCAGGGCTCTGCTGTTGACTTGAATGAAAGCTGGAGGAACCCCAGAGAGCTGGGAGTGGGCACACAGACACTTCTGGGATCACAGAATCCCAGGATCATTGAGGTTGGGAAAGAGCTCTGAGACCATGGATCCCCCCTGTGCCCGATGCCCGCCTTGTCCCCCAGCCCAGAGCACTGAGTGCCACATCCAGGCCTTCCTGGGACACCTCCAGGGCTGGGCACTCCAAACCTCCCTGGGCAGCCCCTGACCAACCTTTCCATGAAGAAATTCTTCCTGATGTCCAGCCTGAAACTCCCTGGGCACAGCTTGAGGATACGTCCTCTTCTCCTGTCGTTTTCCTGAAAAGAAGTGGAAACTCTTGTTTATATCAATTCAGCATTTGAGGAATCTCCCACCCACCTGATCTAGAACATATGGAAGCCTCTCCCAGGAGGCAATTCCTTGCCTTCAGCCCCGTGTGCTGTGACCAAAGGGAGTGTGATGTTCCCTCAGTCCCTCGAGAGCTGTGGGCTTTGGCTGGGCTCAGTTCCCCTGGGAGAAGAGGTTTGATTTTCAGCTGAAGCTTCCCAGGTTGAACTTTTCTATGACAAAAACCTGTGATCTCCAAAGGCTGAACTGTCGATATTCCCCAAGCTGAGTCTCGGGGCTGGGTGTTGACCCACCTTGGGTGGAAGATCTGGAACTGCCAAAGCTTTGCTCGGAGAGGCCTCAGAAACACATTGTACTTCATGGGGTGCAGCTTGGAAAGATGTTAGATGGGAAAAGGAGACAAGATTTTATAATCAGATGAACTAAAACTACAGGATTGATGAGGACTGTCAACCTAATTATGGAATGAATCATGTCTGGCTCTGCAGTTATTAGTCAAAGTAATTCATTATTTGCTTAAAAATAACATTAAAATTTAACCAATAAAACCACTTATTGATGGCTGCTCTGACTTTTTTTTTTTTCCCCTTGTCTAAATGTCAGCCCCGTTAAGAAAACATAAAAGAAAAAGTCGTTAAATTATCTTAGGCATGAAAAAAAAAATCCTTCTTTCATCATTTAAATAAATAGAAAAGTGAGACATTATCTGACATAGATTTAGGCACATCAGTTGTAAATGAAATATTGCAGATTTTTTTGCAAGTGCCCTGAGGAACTCGTAATTAAATACAACATTACTCTTACTAAAAACTTTGCATTATTTAAAAGTAAATAAATACCTGGAGGTGTGAACTCTCCCCACGTTCTTGCCATTTCCATACCTTGTCCTACTCCCTGTGCCAGGAACAATTTCTACCCTGACAGAGGTGCCTTGATTGTTTCCTCCTGTTGATCTGCCTCTGTTTTCCAGTAATTCCTGTCTTTCCTGAAGAACTAAGCATCAAACTGAGCAGGATTCCAGGGCATGGGATGCAGGAAGGTCATCCCAGGGGAAAACCCCATTTGCCACCTGATCACCCCCCAAACTTTGCACCTACAGCTTTGTCTCCCCTCGCCTTCTTCTCTGCAAAGAGTTGTGGACAAAATAACACTTGGATCTGGAACAGGGTGGAGAAAATAACAGGGGGAGAAAGAAGGAAAACAAATGGAAAGGGAATCAGAAAGTTTGCCTTTCCTTCCAAACGGGGTTGATCGGGATTTGTCTGAGAGCAGTGGCTGAGACAGATAGATGGACTTTTTTCCCCATTAAACAGGGAAAATAGACCAGAAGAGAGGGAAAAGAAGGAATTAACCCAGGCAGCTGCATGGACACTAACAGCCCAAAGTGCTTCCAGTGGCAGGGCTGGAGCTCAGGGTAGTTGGATGGATTTCAGCTCCGTTTCCACTCGTCTGCACGAAGCCTTTTCATAGAAATGAGCAGAACTGTTGGATTCACCGTCCCTGGAGGTGTTTAAGATGAGGCTGGATGTGGCACTGAGTGCCATGATCGAGTAACCACAGCGGGGTTGGATCAAGGGTTGGACTTGATGAGCTCGGAGGTCTCTCCCAACCCAGATAATTCTGTGATTCTATGATTGCTCATGAGAAAACAAATAAGTTTTGCCTCCAAATGGGGTAAATGTCTTGCAACCCGAACTCCTCAGATTTTATTAGTGATGGAACAGCTGGGGGTGTTCCTAAGCAGAACTCAACAGAGGGATCAGCTGCAGGAGTGTGTGGGAGATTAGGACGAGGCAGCCTAATCTGGGACTGGATGAGCTTTAAGGTCCCTCCCAACCCAAACCGTTCCATTATTCTATAAGAAATATTCATGAATCTAAAGCCACGAGCTTTAGCATCTGTCCCTACAACTGGAGATCCTTTTATCAGACTCCAGACCATTTAAACCCGATGATTTTGATAAGAATTTCATAAAATCATATCATTGAATCACAGAACTATTTCAGTTGGAAGGAAGCTTCAAGACCATCCAGTTCCACCCCCTGCCATGGGCAGGGACATCCTCCATTGGCCCAGGTTGCTCCAAACTGGCCTTGGACACTTCCAGGGATATTTCTAAGAATAAAATTCCCTGACAAAATACATTTGCCAAGGCTGCAACTTTCCAACTGTTCTACCTTTGGGCATGAGCAGACCTGCAGTCTCCGCATCGCTGGATCCAGAAGGGAATTCTTGTGCACCTCCGTTGCAAACACCTGTACAATTTACACCTGAAACATTCCCACGGACGGGAGAAGTTCCAGCCTGCCATTCAATCTGATTTAAGTATTGATATTTTTCCCCTCACCTGAGTGTCAATCAATGCCCCCCATTAGGAATTAAAATTCACTGAGCATTTTCCAGCTGCGTAACGGGGGTTTTGATGTATTTTGAAGCGTTTTAGAAGCCGCTTATTTTCAGATGAAACAGAATTTTTTGACTGGTTTCAATGATCTCGTTAATGGCCTGTCAGGTATCTGTGTTTCCACCAGTAGTTTTGCACATCTCCAGTCGGATCATTCCAGACATCTCCCGTTCATATTGTTCTGTGAAGGCTAATGAGGCTTCACCTCTGAGCACAAATGATCTGGTTCTACAGAAACTGAGAGTCAGTCGATGTGGCAAATTTAAATGCAACAGGAAGACACTGAAAATAATTACCTGCAAATGTGTCTGAGCTTGTGAAAGGGGTGTTATTGTGCAAAGTTAAAGCTTCTCTGCTGGTTTCTCCCCCTCCTTCAGAACCATCTCCTCAATCTTAATAAAAATAACATTTGATGCAGGATGACTCCTGCTCCTGGCACCAAAAGTGAGTCTGAGCACAAGTAACTGTGGAAAGATCTAATTTACCAATAACTTATTCACCTCGAGTAAGTTCAAATATTCACAAAGTAAAAACTAAACTCTAAGAAATAAAGCACAATTTTAAAGGTGGTTCCACATGAAAATGAATCTTTAAGACTGAAATACCAACTTAAAATCAATAGAAAGGTGTAATTTCTCTTATTTTTCCTAACACTCAGACACACTTTAAATAAAACATAAGAAATTCATTAATCATTTCTTTATGCTCATAAAGCTTTCCTCTGCTTGTTAAATGTAACAGAACCAGACATTTATTTTATATTTTCCAGGAGCTACTTCACATGGAATTTCTAAGAATATTCCAAAAAACACTTTGCACTGGATAAAAACAAAACAAACAGAGGTGGCAAATCTCTTGCCCTGGGTGAAATTCATTTGTGTTTCTAGTTACCATTAACATTCCTGTTAAAATTCCCAGCTAAAGTTAAGATTTGAAACGAAATTCCACAGTTTACACACCCATACCTTGATGAGTTTCCTAGTCCAGTTCCTTGACTCTGTGTCCAATTCCCTTGCAAAGTCTGCAGACTTATGTGCCTGTACTTTTATTTCTGTGATCTGATTATAATTTAATCGCTGTGATCCAAAGCTACAATGTTTGGAACAGCCTCAGTCTTCCTCTCTTACTTCTTGCAGTGTGGCCTCCCCTCAGACCCACAAAATCCTCACTTCGGAGTTTCTCCATTTGTGGGCACTCATGGCTTCCCTGCTTTCATCAAACATCCTGGATGGGGAATTTGGTGACAAGAATCCACCTCTGTGAGGGTATAAAAGCGAAGCAGCTGGAATTCCACAGGAATATTCCAAGGAAATATTTCTGTTCCTCGCTCCGCTCACCCACCAAGGGGCTGAAAACCGCACGAATTAACTCTACAAAGCAATGGGGCCGTACCAGGGCTCTGCCTTGTGTTCAGCATTTAAAACCACGTCCTAAGGTTTTGTTTGGTGGCTTCAGACTTCCAAAGGAAGCAGCTCCGCTCCAGTGTCCGCCCTGCTCCTGCTTTCCCAGAGCCCCAGGAACATCAAAGGCGAGGTGTGTTTGTAGAGAAGGGAGGTGCTGTCATGGGGTTAAGTGGTGCTGATCCTCTCCCAGAGTTTTCATCCATTCTGGAGATAACAGGCATTTCCAAAGGAAGAAATAAGAAGGAAAATAAACATTCAGCACCGTGTGCTTCTTCTCCAAAATTACGGTGGCCAACACACAGCTGCCATGTCTGGACCTGTTGGAAATGACACACCTTTGCTAAATTTTTAAGGGCTGGCAGTGGGTGAGTGGGTTTCTTTCCACAGATTCTTGCTGGTTTCATCTTTAAACCGTCGAAGCTTTGAGAGTTTCTCTGGACTGGCTCTGATGAGCTTCAATCAACAAAGGCTGAGGGAGCTGAAGACTGGACGTCTGGGATCTTAAATTGATGGTCCTTCAAAGACAAGTTGGAGCAACCAGAAGAAAGAGAGACATTGCAGCCTAAGAGCTGGAGACTCTGTCAGAGGAAGAGTGATAAGAGGACCAAAAATGTGGACCAAATACAATACTAATTAATGAAGAGAATTGTGTGACTTAGAACCAAGGAATGGTAATTTCTTTCTTTGTTAAAATGTATAAATATGTGAAAAGCCTTGGAAGGGCTCCTGTGTAGCTGGAATGATTTACTCCCTATCTTTGGCCAGAATAAAGCAATGCCTGGCTCACCAGCACTTCAAAGGTGGGGTTGGAGGGTTTCCTTTCTTCCCAACAATTTTCAGTGACAGAAAAATGTGGAAGTTCAAGAATTCCAATCCTAATCAGGACCCAAATCCTAAATTCAGATCAAAACTGCCTAAGGTGGAGAAGAACATTTCACAGAGTAGAAGGACCATGTTTCAACAGTCTACAAGCCTGAAGTGATACCAGTGACGTGACTCTGCAGAAGACCAGCTTGTCCTTCCCTGTTCCCCCTGGCCCTGGATGAGGCTGATGTCCCACGTGGGAGCAGAAATGGCCACCCAGCAGCACGTGCCCTGGCCAGCAGGTCCTGGGGGTGGGGGACGACCTTCCTGCAGAGCTCTGGAGCGCACTGCTCACGCAGAGCCAGCTCCAAAAGCCGGGGGTGACACCGCACCTCCATCCCCGGTGGCTGCGGGGCTGTGCTCTGCTGTCCAAGGCCCTCGCTCTGCTGCAGTGACCTACTTTCATATTCTGCTTTCCCCAAGTTTGAGACCAAAAAAACACCCAGCCCGAACCACCCCCCCTCGAGCGCCTCAGCAACAAAACCACCAACAAAGAGACAAGTGACGACTTTCTAACTTGCTCCTTAGCGCTCCTAAGCTGTTGTGGAAAATAAATAAGACTCAAATCCTGTAATTCATTCTGCCATACCTGAGGCAATACAACACAATATGCATTTTTGTAGGCTGGCTTTTTGCTTCCAATAGCTTTGTAATAGTCTTACCCAAAAGATGAACTGCAAATGTTTTTATTTTTTTTTTTCCCATTTCTTTCTTTTTTCTGCATAAGATACTTTCCTCTGTTGGAAGCAAAGATTTAAGGAATGAAGATTTTCTTTTAAGATCTAGAGCAAATAGGACTTAGATTTGATTATTTACATTTGAAAATTAGAGACTTTAAGTAATCAGTCTGTGGAAGACAAATAAATTAAGCCTTCAGAACAGTGAGAAAATCGTTTTAATCGTGTTTTCCAAGAGGAAAAGCATAAACTCCAAAATGTAGGTTATTTATGGTCCCTGAAATATCACTGCAGTTACAGAGCGAGAAGATTCAATGGTCTGAACTATTCGGGCACCTGAAGAAAAAATTAAAAATATTTAAAATGCTGGATAAAGTGAAGGGACTGATAACCAGATGACAATTGTCTGGAGGAGTCCCATCATCACAGGACATGTTCATAGCAGGCAACAGATGTCCACAGTGGGAGAGGCCTGAGTCAGCAAACCCTCTTTAGCACTTACTGTTTAGACTATTCTGCTTCAGGTGTATAGTCCTGATCTAGCAATAAACTACAGACCAGAAGCAATTCATTCTTTGAATTCCAAATTCAACCCTGACTATCCAACAAGTTGCTTTAATGAAGTGGTTACAGATCCTGCTCTCCCACGGGTCTAATTCCCACATCCCCCAGATCAGCAGTGGGGACCTGCTCCAGTTTTAGTGGCTCTGCAGCGAGGCAAGACTAAAACCTGTGGAGCAACGCAGTGGGAAGAGTGGCCATCCCAGGGCAGCTGGATCAGCTTTGTGTGATAGTGTTTCCTGCTGTCTAACGGTGACCAGAGCAACAGGCGTGCTTTGGGGAGTGTAAATGCTACAGGATTCTGCTCTCCACCATCACTTCTGTGGTTTGTCAGCCTGGGTTGTGTTTAATGTCAGTTCTTTTTGCAGCACCAGAGCGCCCAATCGTATAAAATGAATCTACTGATAACCATGCTGTTCCTCCACGGGAAATCTCAACTTTAGAGACTAGAAATGGAGATATAGGAATGTTAAAATCTTATTTTCCAGTGCAGGTAGACCAGCATAGCCTTCCCAGTGGAGCTGCAAACTGATTATCCTTTGGAGTCCTTAATTATTTTGATCAGGGAGTCCCCTCTTCTGCCAAAAGAACTTTCTGTTGTTGCATCAGGATGCCTTGAAGCTCAACCAGATAATTCTCAAAAGTCATTTTTTTCTCTTGAAATAACTGGCAAAACTACTCGTGCTTGGAACAAGCCCCAGATGTCCGAGATTTCACTGCACCCAAGGCTGGAGTTCAAATTTAGTCATCTTATATCCCAGTCCACTTAACGAAACTCCGTGGGTTTATTCACAAGGAAAGGTTTCAGGAAACGCAGGACAAAGTATCCCAAAAAATCCAAACACTTCTAATACTCTCAGTCACGATAAGAAAAGATGTAAAAACTTAACAAATCCTACCTCTGAGGAATCCGTCATGTTCCAGCAGAAACAATGCCCAGCAACCAGAAAAGTTGTTTGACGTTATCCTGAGAAGAAAAAGACATTCACAAAGGGATTCGTGGGAATTAAAACCCAAAGCCAAAAAACAAATAGGATTTGATGATGAAGCTCCTACACAGGACTTACAAAATGCTCCCCTGGTTTAAGTCCATTAGAATGCATTATATAAAGACATATGACAAATCAGCTGTAATCTGGATAAATACAGTGCCTGGAGCTTTGTTCAGGGAGCAGGGACACGAGGAATTACATCTCTTACTGGGGAAGCTGCCCAGCCAGGAATTTGCCACCAAAATTGAAGACAAAAAAAGGTAGGAGTCCATCAAAACAAGGAAAACAGAGGCCAGAAGGATAAAAAAGTGCTCAGAGTGCAGCAGCACCCTGGCTCCTGTTTTATATATATATTATTTGTATTATATTGTATTACATTAGATTTATTATAGGAAAAACAGGTTTTAAGAGTGTGGGGAGAAGAGAAAGAAGTCAATTTGCACATGAGCAAAGAACCACATGACTGATTTCATGGTCACGTATCTGTGGGACCCCTTGTCTCGGTGTGATCATGGGAGGAACCAGATTTGGAAGAAAAGAATGGAGAAATAATATTTCAGAGGTGTCTAAGCTGGTAATAACCCTAGAAACAAAGAAAACTGTTGCTGAGACAATTTAAAAGAGAAAAGCTAGCTAGGAGATTCATAGAAATAAATTCCACGCTCCAAGAAATGGACTGGGAAAATCAGGTTTTTCAGCAGGCAAAATAGGACTTGGCACAGTTGGAGAAAACAGAGGATGTGATATGGAGAAGACTTATGTGTGGAAATATATATTATAAACCTACTATGGAAACTATGCGAGTAAAACCTGAATATCAGAGAACTTTTGATCGTTAATGTCTCTTCTTCCTGCACTTCCATCTCTGCATCCGATCCCTGAATTAAAATGTTTGGATGGTGGATTCTGCCACTCCCCAGCACACACGTTTCGCTGAACTTCACCTTGCAAGAAATATCTCCAACTTGAACGTGCCCCAGCATCCTTTTAATCCATTCCCACCGTTCCCTGCAAGCACCGCCAACTGTTCCACTGATTTCCATAGCCTTCGGATCAGCCCCATGGGACCGAGAGATAAATGTATTACAGGCTCCAGAAGGAAGGTTTAAAAAGAGAGGGCAGGGAGATTAATGCATTTGTAACCCTCGTTCACACGGGGCCAATAAAAGATAAGAAGGATAAAAACAATATATCCTTAAAACACATCACTTGGAAAGGGCTGCACCGATCCCAGTGACACGGATATTTTCTCCGTTCCAGAAAGTGGGCACGTGCCCAGAGAGGTTGTGGGTGTCCCATCCCTGGAAGTGTCCAAGGCCAGGTTGGAGCAGCCTGGGACAGTGGAAGGTGTCCCTGCCCATGGCAGGGGGTGGGACTGGATGGGCTTTAAGGTCCATCCCAACCCAAACCAGTCTGGGATTCCATGATCCCCAGACATGGATTTGCCACGAAGATTCATCACTGGGTGAAAAATCATGGGATATTAGGAAGAAAGTCTTCTCTGTGAGGGTGGTGATTCTCTCTGAAGTCAAAAGAAGTCTCATAACTACAAGCAAGATTTTCCTTCCGTGGTACTTGGGAGTAGAGTTTTCCAGCCTGAATTTTGTAAGGAACTCCTTGCTCAGATGCCATTCAGGGCACAGGGATGCTCAGCTTTGTCCTTGTAACCTGTTATTTTAACCAGAATCCTCTGGAGCCTCACAGGCTTCCCGTTGTCACCAGGTCCAAGGAAGATATGGAAAAGCTGGTTGGGAATGACAGGGAGATTAATGGACCAAGAAACCCCTGGGAAATCTCTACTGTTACCCAGAGAAGCACAGGTTGCCCAGAGAAGCTGTGGCTGCTCCATCCCTGGAAGTGTCCAAGGCCAGGTTGGAGCAATCTGGGATAGTGGAAGGTGTCCCTGCCCATGGGAGGGGGTGGAACTGGATGGGCTTCAAGGTCCCTTCCCACCAAACCCACTCTGTCATTCCATGTTCTGAAAGCCCCCTAAAAAGACACTTCCTGACAACCTAAACAGCTGTTGTGTGCATAAATAGGATATATGTAATTTGACAAAATACAGTGCCTGACGTGCAGCATATTCAAGAATTAACACCATCATCAGCACTTTGGTCACAGCTCTTCAATCTTTGCCACTACATTTTTGCATTTAGTAGCCAAACTGAATGTTCCTCTCCCTCTTCACTCAGTGGAGGCAGAGAAAGGTCCCACCTCAGCCAAAGTTCCCCCAGCACCCCCTGCAGTCAGGTTTGGGAGAAGAGACGCTCTACAAAAAACACAGAGCTGAATTGTGCCCAATCTCTTGCTGAAATCACTTCACTTCAGGCAAGTCTGAACTTGCTTTGCTTTCCTCCTGCAACCAGAACCAAGAATTTATATAGATATATTTTTTTTTTTTTTAAAAAAAGCTTATTCATGCTTGTTCCTCAAGGACTTGCTGCAGATCCAATCAGCCAGGCAGCCCAAGGTGACTCAGAGCTGGCAGGTCACAAAGAAGCAGCAGAGCACAAACAGCAAAGTGCTTATTTAAAATGAGTTCTGGTCAATGTAAGGGCTTAAAAATTTCCCCAAGACAACAGTCAGATAATTTCAAATAATGGGGGTATTTGAGAAAATTGTTCTCTGCTGGTGGATATTCTCCGAGTCACATTGATCAAATGACTCATGAATTATTTATTCAGCTGTGCCCTTAACCTTGCAAGTGAAAGTTATTGATTTTGCCTTGTGTATCATATTATGGAATCAAAATATAGGGAAAAATACCATGACTGAAGTGGCACAGAAACAGCCCATCAGCCTGTTTTTATCTGTCCTGTAAGAGAGAGAGAGTTTGCAACTGCAAACTTTGAGAGTGGTTCTGCCTTCCCTGGTATCCCCAAATCCCTGGAAAGAGAATTTTTCCTTTGAATAGCAGAAAAACATGTTTTGCTTCAGATTAAAAATGTAAATATTCTACTCTCATTTCTAACAAAGCCACTGTTTGTGTATAAGCCAAAGTTGAAACAAATACCCAAGCGAACAATAGCAAAACCAAGTATTTATGTCACTGGATGAACGTGGCTGGGGGAAGAGCACTCCAAGTTTAAAGGGAATTTTCTGGTAAGAGCTGAAAATTTTGTCCTTTTAAGCATTAAACTACACAGAGAACAGTAGATTTTGCAAGGGGAAGAAACATCAATATCATCAGTAAAAGATACATCCAAGAAAAACAATAAATCCCATTTCCTTCTCGTTAATACCTTATTAAAAAGCAAACACTGTGGTTGAAGGTGGACAACACCAGGAAGCACAAAATGAGTGTTAAGCCCTTGAAGTAAAACAGCTGGAGATTTCCCAGGGGGTTTCTTGGTCCATTAATCTCCCTGTCATTCCCAACCAGCTTTTCCATATCTTCCTTGGACCTGGTGACAACGGGAAGCCTGTGAGGCTCCAGAGGATTCTGGTTAAAATAACAGGTTACAAGGACAAAGCTCAGCCCTGGATGGCATCTGAGCAAGGAGTTTCTTAGAAAACTCAGGCTGGAAAACTCAACTCCCAAGTAGAGTTAAAAGAAAAAAAAAAAAAAATCATACTTTTAGTTTTGCACCTTCTTTTGACTTCACAAAACCTGTGAAAAAACACGTGGACTCTTTATATTTAGTGGCCTCACGCAGCAAAGTTTGGGAATCTGCACTCTGAAGGTGTTGCCATCTCCAGCTCTCAGTGGAACTGGAAAATACAGGAAAAAATATTAGGAAAAACTTATTTATTCATTAGGAATAAATAGGAATTTATTCCTATAAATTAGGACTAAAAAAATTAGGAAAACTAGTTTATTTATATTAGGAAAAACTGTTATTCAATGGGGGGGGTGTTTTTAATATTTCCATTAATACCTGTCTTAATTCAAATTAAGCCTCAATGGCCCTGAAGGGAGGACTCAGCATTGATGACACCTTAACCAGATTTCCTGAACTCCTCTCAAATTTAGTGTTTCTTAGGAGACAGTTCATGGCAATATTATGTATTATACAGGGTTTAAAAATAAGCCACTTAGTGAAGTATGGGGCTGTCACCTCCATGGAATGGAACATTTGTGACACAAGGAACTTGGATGAAGCGTTATTTTGGGAGAAGAACTGAGTAGTTTTGTCCTCTGTCCCTCTCGTCTGCTCAGGAGTAAAATCCACCCTGAAAGGATAAAAAAAAAAAAAAAAAAAGGCCCAAAAAATCAATATAAATATTTCTTCCTTCAAATCACAGTTGGCAAATTAGATCCACGTTTCTTTGAGAGAAATTGCTTTAGTGTGAAGCATCTCTATCAAATGAGATTTCAAAGATCTTGTGTTTCCAAGTTTCTCGTGGCTGCTTAGATAATACACTTACTACATCAGAAGAGTTATCCCGTGGACTGGATTTGTTGACATAATCCACAGGTATCTTAGCATCATATTTCACAGTTTGGAAGATATTTTGGCTCCACCTGCTTATTTGGTGCAGTCTGGGGACTTGAGATGTTGTATTTGACACGTAAACAGCTGTGAGTGATGGGCAACACCACAAATGAGAGACGCAAAGATAACTCCATCTCCCACAGCAGGACAGGAGAACTTCAAACTGAACTGAGGATGAGCAAACTACTGGAAACAGGCTGGATTATTTTGTCTGCTGAGTGAAACAGCCTCATTCAGAGAACACTTCTCGCTGTTCTACACGATAAGGACACTTGGAAAGTGTCACAGTGACACAGCAGAGGAGCAGCAGAAATGAACAAGCCAAGCAAAGTCAGACTTACATCACTTATAATGCGATTTCTCAGCACACAGACATTGATTTTCCGGGCAGGGATGAGTAATTTAACAATAGGTATCATTTTGAATGTCTTGCCCTCTGTTTGAGATCACTTTCAGCAGGTTTGGGGACTACTCAGCTACTGCATTTAAATCTTGAACCCTCTTCTGGCAAGTGGGCAGGAAGGCACCATGCAGGACAAGCAAACTTCAATGATCTTCTGGTAGTTTGGTTTGACAACTGATAACATTTGATAATTGATTTCTGAGATCCCAGCTGGAGCACTGCCTCCAGCTCTGGGATCACCAGCACAGGGAGGACGTGGAGCTGCTGGAGAGAGTCCAGAGGAGGCACCAAGAGGATCAGAGGGACGGAGCAGCTCTGCTGGGAGGAAAGGCTGGGGGAGTTGGGATTGTTCAGCCTGCAGAGGGGAAGCTTTGGGGTGACCTGGTTGGGTGTAATCCAGTGCTGAAGGAGCTACAAGAAAGATGGAGAGAGACTGTTTACAAGGGATGGAGGGACAGAACAAGAGTGAACGGCTTTGAACTGCCAGAGGGCAGGGTTAGATGGGATATTGGGAAGGAATTCCTGGCTGTGAGGGTTGGGAGCTCCTGGCACAGGTTGCCCAGAGAAGCTGTGGCTGCCCCTGGATCCCTGGAAGTGTCCAAGGCCAGGTTGGAGCAACCTGGGCTAGTGGAAGGTGTCCCTGCCCATGGCAGGGGGTGGAATGAGATGATCTTTAAGGTCCTTCCAAGCCAAACCATTCTGGAATTCCACAATGATAATGACTGTCAGCATATAAACAAATCAGCAGCATAAACCCACCCATAAATAAAGCAAAAAATAACCTTTTTTTGGTCCTTAAATATAAGAAACCAAATTGCTTCCCTTGATTACTTATGTTCAAGTGACACTGGCCACTTCACAGCTGAATCTGCTGTTAAAAACCCTCATTTTGAATTCAGCTGTAAAGCAAAACCAATTGCATTTTTAGGAGCAAACAGGACATTCAAACTTGAATGTAGTGGAAATAAACACTAGAAGCTGTTCAGGCTTAAGGTCAACATGTATTAACAATCAGAAAGTCAAAGCAAATTCCTGAAAAATGAAACCTCTACTAACTGTCCAGTGGTAAAGCAATTATGAAATTAGGACAACTCGACAGGAAAACCCCTTTGCAACTATAAAGCTTTTGGAAATTTTTAAATTTTAACATTTTGCTGTTGGATTTTCTTTTTGTGAAGAAAAGAAATTTCACGGAATTGCAAAATAAATGAGGAAAAAGACAGCAGGACTACTTAATTTTTTTTTTTGGGGGGGGGGGGGTGGTCAGAAATATAAAAGAAAGAGTTTTTTCCCCCTAAAGCAGGAATTTTCACCAAGCGGAAACGAGCACATTTTACAGGTTAAGATGCACCAGTATTTAAGCTTCTGAATCAAAAGACTGCTGTTGGGAGTTGTGCCTTCCTTCCCCTCATTTTAAATCCCTTTGTCTCTGGAGCGGGAATTACTTTCTTTTCTCTCTTCCAGGTGGAAAGGAGGCCAGGAGCAAAAAATTAATCTATTCAGGAGTAGCAGAATTTGTCAAAGCTTGATCTATGGCTCACTCTGCCTCGAAAAAAACATCATTTCATAGAAAGTTGATGTGGCTTTTTTCATTACTGAGGCAGCTCTCTGTTTGATAACGGCGTTCCAACGTGTTATTGATCCGTGTATTGGAACAATTCTTACCATTCAGGTTGTCACATGGATATAATACACGTTTACCAACATTTTCTACAAGGTCAAGGCCATGCACGTGGAATGGATAAAGAAATCAAACATAAGGCACATTCTATATGGTCTTGCACTGTTCAAACCTGAGAAATATTTAAAATGCAAACTATCTTTAGCAAGCAAATACATGCATTTAAATCATAACTCATTTGGGTTGTGTATTTATCGTATTCCACTTGATTTTTTTATTCTATGAATCTGAACTTCAATTCAGACGTAGAATATTAAGACCAAAACAAATCCGAAATATCTTGTTGACTTCGGTCTGACCCCTGTGGATAGACCAGTGCAACTGAGAAGAGAATTTGCCCAGCTGAATTCCACACTCAGTTTTTATGGGAAAGATTTAAGTGTCTCTGTCTTGAAGAAATTGAGACTAAATACAATGAGAGCTCTGGGAACCAAAACTCTTCCATGAGGGACAGATGTTCCTGTTATATCTGCAGGGAGAAAAGAATCCCAGACCGGTTTGGGATGGAAAGGACCTTAAGGATCATCCAGTCCCTCCCCCCTGCCAGGGGCAGGGACACCTTCCACTAACCCAGGTTGCTCCAACCTGGCCTTGGACACTTCCAGGGATCCAGGGGCAGCCACAGCTTCTCTGGGTAACCTGTGCCAGGGCCCCCCCACTCTCCCAGGGAACAAATCCTTCCTCATATCCAATCTAACCCTCCCCTCTGTCATTTTGAAGCCATTCCCCCTTGTCCCATCACTCCATGGCCTTTGGAGCACCTCCTGCCTCCTCTCCAGTGAGTGTTTCATGCCCATGGGCTGCACCATTTGTTGTCGTCTCACTCCCTCTTACTTTCTCATCTTTACAGTTGGTAAATCTGGTCTGGGATTCCTGACAGGGGACCTGCAAAGTGAAGGGGTTCAGAGCCACCTTCCACCCAGCCCATCCCTTCATGGCTGCATGAATATGGAGTCACTTTTATAGGAGAAAACCCTCCAGGTTTCCCAGAGCAGCCTGGCAGACGTTTCCCGTCCTTGTAAACAATTCTGGAGCTGTAAATGCCTCTGCTGCGAATCGATGCCTCTCAGGTACAAAGAGATACGCTGTCACAGGGTAATATCTCTCCCTTTTTTTTTTTCCCCCCTCCTTTTTTCAATACTGTCAAAACAAATGCTTTGCTTGAAAATAATTCCTGCAATATTCCGGAGTCCCACTCGTTCCACGAGTACGAGCCAGTCAAAATTAAAGGGATTTGTCACCGCGGAGTCAAATCCAGGAACGAAGCGAGAGCCACGTCCCGTCCCAGTGCTTTGTGTGAGGGGAATCAGCTCCTAACAGGAGAAAAATTGCCCATTTGGGAGGCTCCAGGTGACACATTAGACAGAAACATTCAGACAATGCAAGAACAGGATCCCTGCTACGGGTGAAAACATTTTGTGCTGCTTGTAGAAGTTAAGAGGAATCAATATCCAAAAGCTTTGTTGCATGACTGCGTTTCCTGGAATGATTCCAGGTGTCTCCCACCCCACCAATTTCCCAGGCAGTTGTGAGCCTGTTGTCCCTCCGACATGGCTCTTCCATGGGCATTTATAGGATCTGCTTATTCCACTGCCTTTTTCCCCTTTATTTATGTTTAATGCAGAATTATCAGGTGTCCCTGTGCTGTAATTCCTTCAAAGGGAGCCCAGATTATTTCAAAATCCAACAGCAGTCTAAGAGTTTAGTCTGGTGCATTAAATGAGAGTTTCCCCATATGGAAGGTCTTTCAAAGTTAATAAATTCCTTGGAAAAATGAAGGAGAAAAAAAAAAAAAAGTCAAGGAAAATGGACGAGTTAGTCTCAGAGTTCAGAAGGTGTGATTGCAAGGAATCAAAGCAGAAACCATAAGTAAGTAGAAAAAACAGAGACCTACCCAAGAAATTATGTTGCTGTGAGAAGCCTCAGATATTAAAATATTTTAAAATAGTCCTGCAGTGCCAAAGCAACTAAAGAAAATGTTTAACCAAATTTGTCTAGGCAGGGTCATTTTTAAAAGTGGTATTAAAATACAAATCATAGCCCAAAAGAACGTCTGTAATTTCAGCAGATGATTACTAACTGCACTAATTAAGGAGCTTTAATTGACTCCATCGAAGTCAAGAGACAATTCATGTGTATATTGCTGCAAGACTCAGTAATCATCATTTCTGCAAAGTAACTTTTAAATGAGTTATCCTGCAGCTTTTATCACCCAGAGAGCTGCTCTCAGTCCATGATTTGCAGATCCCATGGGGCCATGGATTATTTTGGAGGCATGGAAGGTAACCAAGAAAAGCCTGTTTACTGTCAATACACCTTCCCTGGAATCTTTCAAAGCTCCCAAAACTGAGAAAGATAAGAGAAAGGGGACAGAGGGAATACATTTTTCCTGCTTTATTACTTCATTAAGCTTCCTAAACTTCTGAGCACTTTCAAAATATCAAACGATATCTCCCTGCTTTCCCCTGAAGAATTCCTGTTTTCCTGCCCTTCTTAATTACAGAGATAGAACATTAAAAATTCATTTAAATGCACAAACCCCAAACATTTTAACACTTGCAACCACTGCTTCTAAAAAACAGGTTTTATGCCTTAAAACTTGACCTAAATTTGGTATTGAAAGTGGGTGACTGAGAATCACAGAAGAGTTTGGCTTGGAAGGGACCTTAAAAGGGGTCTCATTTTATGTTGTCTCATGACCTTGTGCAGGGGGTTGAAACTGGATGATCTTTAAGGTCCCTCCCAACTCAAATCATTCTGGGATTCCATGATTTAGCCCTATAATGCTTTTCTTTAAACTGAAGCCACACAAGAACAATCAGTCCCTCAACTTCCCATAAAATCCCTTGATGGATTTGCAGCCTTTTGCTTTATTGTCATTCCCTTCCTCCAACCCAAATACTCTGAGCTTCCCTGGCCTCCAACACCACGAACCTTTCACTCTTCGATTTGCACACCCTGGCTCTCATATTTATCTTCCTTTTTATAAATTCCACTCTCAAAATCTTACTGTAGCTTTTTAAATGTGACCTTCCCAGTTCTAAATCGAAGGGACTGTATTTTTTTTTTTCCCATTTATAGCCAGGGTTTGACAGGAGACCAAAAGCTCCAAAACTGAGAACTTACCCACTCCACCATGTCCCTGGACAGCCTGTTCCAAGGCCTGACCACCCTTTTAGTGAAGATACTTTCCCTAATATCCAATCTGAACATTCCCCTGGTGCTACGTAAGGATGTTCCCTCTCCTCCTGTCCCTGTTCCCTGGGAGCAGAGCCCGACCCCCCCCGGCTCCCCCCTCCTGTCAGGGAGTTGCAGAGCCAGAAGGTCCCCCCTGAGCCTCCTTTGCTCCAGGCTGAGCCCCCCCAGCTCCCTCAGCCGCTCCTGCTGCTCCAGACCCTTCCCTGGACACGCTCCAGCCCCTCCACATTCATCCCTCTATCCCCACCCTGTGCAGCCTTTCCCACTCCAAGAGTTTGGTGCTGAGCACTCAGACAGCCCCAGGTAGACGTTTTTCCCCACAGCTTGTTGGAGGAGAGATAAATAACTATTTAAAGAGTGAAAAAAAAACCCCACAAACATTTAGAAATTTTAACTCCCAGAAATGCCCCTGGGTCTCACCTGGATCAGTAGATTCCTGCAGTTCCTTGGGGAGCACAGAGGAACAGGAACCACCAGCTCCAGACAAGTCCCCCCAGGGCTTCCCCAGGTGCATGGGGAGGAGGATTCAGGTGATGGCATTTAAATAAATCTCTTGCCAGAGCAATTCTCCTTGAGCAGCCTTTCATACAGGTTCAGCTGTGACAAGGAAAGATAAGGTTGTGCTTAAGTCCCTAAAATGCAGTCTCATGTCAAATAAAACCAAAACCGTGGTGTTATATATATATATAAAAAAAACCCTTGTAAAGGAGTGATTTTACACAGTGTGGGAGCACTTTATACTTATGAATATAATTATAAACAAGGACCCTACATTTCTTTATGCTGTAGTTTGTACCAGCTGGCCACAAAGCAGAGGTTCACACCACCCTGGTGCCTCCTTCTACAATGTGTCCTCTCCCATTCCTCTGAGTGAGCAAAGAGACTTCAAATATACATCAAATATACTTCAAAGATTAGGTACATCATTTCAGAAACCCCACCTTGTGGCAGACACTGTGAATGAACCTCCTGGAGATTATCAACTCTTCACAGCTATTTCCAGAGGAGGGGAAAAAAAGAAAAAGGTCGAAAAAGATGCCAAAGTTATGGAGCTTGAATGAGAACTGTCACTGAAAATTTATTTTATTTGGGTTTGTTTTGTTTTGTTTGAGAATTCCTAACCTTTGTTCACTCGGCTGTTTATTTAAGGAAATAATTATATTTGAGTGTAAGGTGCCTTTGCGTGGGGTGGGTAGGGACTGGGTTGATGGGTTTGAACTTCGGGAGCCGTGACAAACCAAAAAGTCTTGGGCTGCTGCAGCATTTGGAAGGTGCCAGCAGAGGCTGTGAAAGGCTCCAGGACCTGCTGGGCTCTGGCAGAGCTCAGGAACGTGGGATAACTCACATGGAAGGCAAAGGTGTTGCAGGAGCAGCAAAGAAGCAACACCTATGGTAGGACCCTTTGCCTGGCAAATTAAGCTGTTTGATGCCCCATAATGCATTTTCCATAATGCATAATTGCAATAAACCCAAGGTTTTATTGGAGAAATATTAAAACTGCCTCATGCTTGAAAAAAA
>VXAY01007638.1:422091-490962 GCA_013399855.1 Oxyruncus cristatus
AAAAAGAATTGATTTAAAATCAGAAATAACTGTCAGAGGTTTCTTCCCTTCATCCCCTGAGCCTCAGGCTGGGGGTTCAGCAGCACATCCAGCGCTGGCAGACAGCCCCCACACCACTGCCCCCAAACACTTGCTCACAGCCAGGAACAAAGATGTGCAGAGCTCCAAATAAATGGCAGTTTAACTTCCCCAAGATCACTAGAGCTGAGAACTGTGCACGGCTCCTTCACCAGACGACTTCACGAGGGTCCCACCCGTTCAGGAACATGAATAACATCAATACATGGGGCTGCTCAGCGCGGCCCTGGGGCAGCTCCCACGCTGCTCCAGTCGATAAGAAAGATTTCCTCTAATAGCTCTGGAAAAGGGCTGGAGCACAGAACCAGCTGCCAGCTCGGAGGATTCACAGCAACACAACGTTCTGAGCACCTGTAAAGTCAGAAAACAATGCAGAATGCATGGATTTCCTTAACCAAGGAACAGGAGCTCAGAAATATTAATCCAACGGGGTGAAAACAGAAATATTAATTCAACGGCGTGAAAACAAATTGCTCCCTCTGCTCCCAGGGAACAATTATTACTCTTTTCAGCGGGTTCATCCATATGTCCACACGTGTGCTCAGAGCTCCATATGAACAGCCACTTCTTGATTTCTGCACCAGAGTTACTTCCCTGCCTCTTCAATAACCAGAGGACAAGGGGAATATGCCTTTGCAAGGCACAGTAATTCTGGCTCACTGCCCTGTGCTGTTGCTCAGCTGGATGTCACTTCAGATTACCAAGTTCTGTCTAAAGTGCAACACAAGCCCCACAGACCAATTTCTGTCCTTTTTTAATGCTCCTGCCTACACTGACACTGTATAAATGAGTACAGATATTGTCTTAGTGCATTTAGGGAGACAGAAATCTGAAAAAAAAAAAACATCTTCCTTCCTCACAAGCAATCAAATCCCACTCTGAGCTAAAACAAACAGTCAGGGAAAATACTTAAAGACTGGAGGATGAGCTCAGAGTGTAAAATCTGGCTGAGTAATGAGTAAATAGGGGCATGAACTACATATAAATATTTGATGAACGAGCTGCAGTAGAAAAAAAAATAATGTAGGGTGATGTAAGGGGGTACAGCTTAAAGGGATGGGTCTTCTTGACCAAGAGATAGTTGACTGTGGAATAAGATCATGATATCATGGGAAGAAATATAAACACTACAATGTAGATAACTTCAGACATGAGGCTGAGGCGATTTTTCATCTCCTTAAGTGGGTTCTATACGTTTACAAAGGGCAGATTTGTAGTGCTTGCCCCGGGCTAAGGTTCTCACCTAACTGCAAAAATTGATGTGCTGGCTCTTTTTTACCTTTTAGATCTGTCTGCAAGTCCACCTTGTTAGATATATATCAATAAATAGATGATACTTCTGCGTTTAAATACAGAATTTGTATATATTCACAGAAGGAAAGACTGGACACGACACTCGGTGCCATGGTCTAGTTGACATGATGGTGTCTGGTCACAGCCTGGACTTGATATCAGAGGTCTTTTCCAACCTAACTGTGTTATTTGTATATCACTGATTGTGATATACAAATATAAATATATATATACATTTATAATTATATATAACTTGTGGTGTGCAGAGCAGAGGGTTCTCAAGCCAAGCTTGTTGAGATTCAAAGTACAACAGACCTTTTTCTCATCAGACGAACAAGAATATTTCGAGGCCAATTTGCATTTCATAGCCAGGGGCGTCATTTGCAGGTGACTGAACAATCAATTAAAACAGCTCGGGTAGGTTTTTCTGTAAGGTGTTGTAGTTTGTTTTTTGGTTTTTTGGGTTTTTTTTTTCATATAACCAGGTCACTGCTGCTTATTCACATGGTTTGGGGCATTTTAGACATTAATAACACAAAGTTTTCCTCAAGATTTCTGGTGCTGTCTCATGGATTTACATTATATTTTGCCCAAGCTGATGGAGGGCCAAACATGCACCTTCCAACACCCTCTGCCTCAGCAGAGTTATAGATCTGTGCTGCTGTGACCATTTTTCTATATTATTAATTAAAATTTACAACTTAAATGCAGACCACGACGCCATCAGAAAATGTATCAGTGGTGACTCCACGGCCTGGAGTCTTTGGACTTTGGATAAAGTGAAAATGAAGTCTTTGGACTTTGGATAGAGTGAAAAATGAGTCTTTGAGGGTGGTAAAAACCTGGAACGGGTTGCCCAGAGAAGCTGTGGCTGCCCCTGGATCCCTGGAAGTGTCCCAGGGCAGGTTGGATGAGCAATCTGGTCTGTGGAAGGTGTCCCTGCCCACGGCAGGGGGTGGGACGAGATGATCTTTAAGGTCCCTTCCAACCCAAACTACTGCCATGGTCTAAGTCAGCAAAACTGAAGGATTTGGGAGTTTGATGAGCCTCAGGATCACAGAATCACAGATTATATTGAGTTTGAAGGGACCCAGCAGGATCAGGGAGTCCAACCCCGAGCCCTGCACGGGACCATGCCCAGGAGTCACACCCTGTGCCCCAGAGGAGCATCCAAACACTGCTTTGCTTTCAAAAGCAATCATTTCTTGGTCTCTGTGTTGTTTATAACCAGTTTTCTGTGCCTATTTCCAATTCCTCTGTCATGTTCAGCTGCATTTTTTCATCAGCCTCACATTCCAGCTCCAAGCCACTGCTCAGTGTGAGCCTGTTAAACAGGTCATGAACTCCACAGCCACGGTTACCAACAGCTCTCATTTCCATTAGTGATTAGTAACTGTTTTTTCTTGGGATAGATATTTTTAGTTGTCTGAAAAAATGCTCTTATGCATAACAGGGTTCAACACTTTTATGATTGAGCTGCCTCTTTTTTTTTATGGTTAAATACTCAATCATGGAAAACCAGTTTTGTCACTAAAGCTGAGTCAATCCTCCTAAAAAATACATGGTTAATGTTCGTGTTTATTTCTTTTTTCAGAAGCTGTTCATCAAACACTTGTGAATAATGAATGTATAACTTCTCATCAGACACGATACGTAAATTCAGGGCTCAGTCTAATTTATTTATCAGGAACAGTTTGAGCAGCGCAGCAAAAAGCAGCAAATTAGTTCTCTATCAACAGCCAATTGAACTTTCTGACTCCGTGTGGAGGTGTTTGCAAACCAGGGGCACAAACTGCTGTGGGTGAGAGGAGCTTTACACAAAGTTTGTTAGAGAAAGGACCCTCTTGCTTTCTGAACTCCTCAGAGAGGAGCCTGGGTCCAGTCTTAGCCTCAGACTTAGGCAACAGTTTAAGTACAACTTTGTCCCACAGGGTTAAAGATGGCAAGCTGGGTATATTAATGTAAATGAATTATTTATCATGACAAATGATCAGACAAAAGGTCTTAATCAGAATTATTTACCACGGAGTATAAAAGCTAAAACGCCTGGTAGTATGATATAAAATAGGGTAGTGCACTATATCAAAGCAATTATGTCAAAGCAATTATATTAAAGCTGGCAACAAGAAATAATCATTAATTAGAGGCTGATGTAACTCACCAAACCAAAGCCTGTGGGCAGATTTCTCTCTCTCTGAACCTCGAGGAGTGTCCCCACCAGAGGGGAGAAACTCCACCCACTCCAAGAAGGGTTAAATTGGAAGACTGTGATGGTCTGGAAGTGGCCTGGGCTTTTTACAGTATAAAGGGATTGGCTCAGTCAAGTCCCCGGGTGAGTTTAGCAGCTCATCTGCCAAATCTTTGCCTCACTAGCAGGGCGTTAATTTGGGCTTGATGAGCCAGACTGGTTTTAGCAGAATTCAACACCAAAACCTTGCAAAACAGGGCCTTGTTAGAGCTGTTTGACCACATTCCAAGAACAAAATGTCCTGTCACACACACACTGCCCAGGAAGAGCCAGGACTTCCCATCGCAACCTCCCTCACATTTCCATCCAAAAACTCTCCAAACCCAACAACGTTCCACCTCATGGATGGGGAATCTTTGCAAACCCTTCCTGCTTGGTTCAGTATTCCAGCGGTTTCCCTGGTTTAAGACACAATCTCTCCGATTTATTCAAGCACCAGCCCCACTTTTGCTGTGGTGTGGCTGAGGTTCAGTTCTCATTTTCATTATAAACCTTTGCAGTGCCTTGGAATAATTTGTTGTAGAGCACACCAAGTGTCTGCTTGGATGCCTTGCATTTTTCCTCCCTGCAAGAGGACATTTTGTAGAGAGGCCAAAAAAATAGAACTACATCTCTTTATATATATATTTATATATNCCCCCCCCAGCAGTTACAGTTCAGCAGGAAAACAAAAAGCTTTTAGATATAAATTATTATTCAGTTCTCACAAAAGCAACGGGAAAACAATGCAGGGTATGGAAGTTTTATCAGCAAAATAATTCAGGTTTTGGATGGGGAGATAATAAAGTATCTTACGAAGGGTAAACCTATTAAATCAGTATATTAATATCACTTTCCTAGAAATTTCAGGGTGAAAGCATTCTGCTTTCTAAATGAGACCAACCAATGTCAAATAAGATTTATTTCACAGATGATTAAAAAGATCAAGAAACTCAGGCTCAAAATGCTATAACTTAGGTATTTTATGTGCAAACCTGTACTTAATCCCATCGAAGCCCACTGGGCTGCCTGTGTGTTTATTCACTTCCCATGAGAGAAGGATTTCTTTCTTATTTAAGGAGTGGTCAGAAACAGGGAGAGAGCGAAAGTTTCACATGTTTGGGCTTTCTATGGGAACAGCTGGCGTTTGTCCAGCTGATTCCAGGAAAAACTGTCAGCCTTCAGAATTTTGTAAAGCAGATGCTCTGCGTTATTGATTCGAAATTAATAATTAAAGCCTTGTCCTCGCATCGACAAAACAGAAGCATTTAAAGCCCCATGATTTAGTTATGTCATATGTTGCTCCAGTAAAGCAATCAAGTGAATCACTGGTCACTCAAATATGCAATGACATGTCTAAAACTATTCCCTTCACAGTTCACGAGGGGAAAAAAAGCAGGAAAAAAAAAAGCTGGAATTGAGAACATTTTTGCAAATCAAACATCTCAGTTAAAAATGTCAGTCTGCATCAACTGAAAGATTTTATCCTGGATCTGACAAGTTTAAGTAAGATTTGTATGTCTGTTGGGTCAGGTTGGAAACCAAAATTAATTCTGGGCCAGAAAAAAATCAGATTGCTGTCCTTTACAGAATGTCAGAGTATCACCCTTTTGCAACTGTGCTGCCAGAAAAAATAAAGGAGAGAAGGTAAAGAAATGGAAATTGCCAAAGCAGAGGCTTTTGTGCAAAGAGTCCAGAGATTTTTTTATTCTTTTTACGTGACAAAACAAGGGGGAATGGCTTCAAACTGACAGAGGGGAGAGTTAGATTGGCTATTAGGAAGGAATTGTTCCCTGTGAGGGTGGGGAGGCCCTGGCACAGGGTGCCCAGAGAAGCTGTGGCTGCCCCTGGATCCCTGGAAGTGTCCCAGGCCAGGTTGCAGCAACCTGGGCTAGTGGAAGGTGTCCCTGCCCATGGCAGGGGGTGGAATGAGATAGCTTTAAGGTCCCTTCCAACCCAAACCATTCCAATTCTGTGATTTGAGTTTTTAAATGAGAAGAGGAGCCACCTGATGTGTTTCCCCACCACTGTATTCTAAAGGTTCCAAGTGCTGCTGGTCCCCTCAGCCCTGGGTGCTGTGGAGTCATTCTCAGCTCAAAGGAAGTGTCACCTCTCCCCATTCTCTGCCCTGTGTTCAAAGCACAGTGTGGAGCTGCACAAAGGGGGGACTGGCAGTGCTGGGAGCTCTCCGAGGCAACATTTCCACAGCCTCTCTTTGTGTGGAGGAAGGAAGGAGGAAATCTTCGGAGGTGAAGTTGCTATAATTAATTTCCTGTGCGTGCACTTTGCTCACACAGCCAATTTGTCATTGTAGGGTATAATTTACTCCTCTCTCCACAGACTTCTGAGGAGCAAAGTAAAAGACTTCAGATATTGCAAAGTAAAAGACTTCAGGTATTGCAAAGTGTGCAATACTGATGATAAGGCAGAAAAATCAGTGCTCCTGCAAACCCTCCCATCGCTTTGAATCCTTTCTTCCAGCTGGGCTTTAAAAGAACTCTCCATCAAAGCCAGGAGAAAACTATATACAATTTTAAACCTTTGGCTGACCTCTTGCTTCCAAGGGGTTGTGGCTTGAACCTCGGGGTCCTTCCAGCTGTCTTTGTTCCTGTTAGAACTTCCCTGTCCGTGTCCTCCGTCCCCCCCGCACGGCTCAGCCTGGGCTCTCGCTCGGCTCCCTCCTGCTCTGCTGGGAGCCCACACAGATGAGAGGCTCTGTGACCTTCCTTCAAACACAAAGCACAAAAGGGAAAGGATGAAACCAATGGAAGCAAGAGAAAGAGTTGTACCAGGCACTGAAAACCCGCGTCGGTGGGAACTGTGAGTCACAGCAAAACCCACTGCACAAAGAGCATTTTAACCCTCTCCCCGCAGCACCAGCAGAGGAGATTCTGTCCTTGCCTTGGCTTAGAATAGATTTCTTATCCTCAGGTGGGTTTCAAGCCCAGGCAAAACCGTGCTGGAACAAAGAGAAAATCAACCAAAATCCCAAGTCGCTGCTCTGTTCAGAGCGGCTCCACAAAGTTTGGTTCAATAAATAAGGAGTGAACTGACCTTGAAAGCTGGAGAATCGAGGAAGATTGTTAAAAGTACTGCTAGAGACACCAGTAGGAGTATTTTCATATCTGTTCAGCTTTATTGCAAGAGCCAGATGACAAAGTTTTGAGCTGCTCTTTAAAAGACAGACTTTGGAAACAAGACAAAATATACACCAACTACATTATTACACCATACGGAAAAATATCCTACAAAATACCAAACACAGTATTAAAATTTAGGCCGTTTTTAATATAGAAGCATCTCAGAAGACACGGGAGGAAAAAAAAAAAAGATGTTATGAATAAAACTCTTAATAAGATTTAACCCTAATAGGAGAGTAGTAGGGAAAGAATGAAGAAGATCTAGTGAGTCGTTGTGGGGATGGAGACGTTGCAGTGTCTCCTAAAAGTGAATCCAGTTTTAAGAGCACAGGCTTGTGGAGATGTTTAGAAATCACATCTTGCATCTCAATGCTTGATAATGTTCAAATATGAGCATAATAACCCAGCTCACAATGATGTTCTCCCTGCTGCTGACTGTCTCTTCATTTTACAGCCCCAGTTAAGCACCGTTTCTTGGATCTGAACAACTTGCTGTTTTCTCTGCAGAGATTCTTTTCGCAGCAATAATCCAAGTTTTTCATTTGCAACAGCAGCCCGCTGCTGACAAGGGAATATAACCAAAAAAACAAAAAAAAAAATTAGGATGTGTGGAGGTGCATTTTAGCTTTCAATTTATTTGTTTGCTTTTAATTTCTCAGGAATTTATCATGAGAGAGGGTGGCAGAGGGAGAACGTGTTCTGCCAGCCGTGCAGCGCTTTTGAACGGGGTGACTTCGAGTTCTGCGATTTTCTCCCCATCCTTTGAATCCCCACGGACATATTTTGATTTCCAGAGTCACTCAGCCTTATTTTTACCTCGTGTGACTCGATTTGGAGATCCTACACGGCACGGCTTCAGTGGAATGTTGCCAGAGGAGCAAACATCGGCATCATGAGGAGCCCCAAAAAGGGTGAAGGGTCCTTTTATATCAACAGGAATCTTAATTATTAGGACTTAACACTAAATCTTGTCCTTTTAGGGCTTTCACTGAAAACTCAGAGGACCATTCAGGGAGAAAACGAGCTTAAGATCAATCAAGTAAATTTACCAGGCCCAAAAGTCAGTGAGGTCGTAGAGCATGTAAACATTCACCTAAAGTTTTCCAACCTCCTTGAGTGGTGACCTTCCAAATTACACCATCTGCTCCTGGAATCTTACACGTTTCTGGAGATCAGGGAATGGGAGCTCGAGGCATGAATTTCCTAAGGGTTACGTTCCTGGGGGAAGCAGAGCTAGGGAAGCATGACCGATAATTTCCCAGGCTGGAAATCTCTGGAGTTCTCAGCAAAGATAGTGAGGGGAGGTTTATGATGTGGTGGGAATAGATGATGAGAAAAACTCACTTGAAATGGATGCTAAAACAGAGCTTGGCTGGCACTCAAATTTTAAATAGAGCATAAAAAGTTGTTACTTTATTATTTCACGAGGAACTAAAGGAAAGTAATCAAGAATACTTGTGTACAACTTCTTGTAGTAAAAAAAAAACTAGAGGCACTGTGATTCAGATTTTGGAATCCAGCAGCTTTACGAACTAAAGCAGCAATAAATCCAAAAATAACAAAATGAAATAGAATTTAGGAAGCTATTTAAGAACAATTTGAATTAAACAGTGTATTAGTGAGCATTTGAATGAATCCATGTCTTTTTATATTGCTGCAGCTCTTGGTTGGGTATAAACAGCAGGATAAAACAGGAAAGTAAAACTCCTGGAAATCACAATTACTGCTTTTTATAACAGCAGTTGATATTTACAGTGTTCTTTGCTCAAAGCTGAAATTCTGGCAGCTCTGTAACAACTCTTTGGAACCTGTTTGCTACAGGACACATTTCCTTATAAGACACATTCCGAGGTTTACCCCCAGTGCCCAATAAATAAAAACCCACGTGGACGACCCTGATGTTTTATCAAGGCACGAAGGGTTTTGTCCCTTTTCTCCCAATCCAGTGCCATATTTTACTATTCTGCAGGTTCTGTACAAAGGAGAAATAATAAATAATAACAGAGAGACTTATATCTAAGTTATTTCCACAGAAGGGCAGAAGGGTGTTAAGGGATTTTAGGTTCCCGGACTTGCTGAGCTTTAAGCATCACAAACAGGTTGATGAGAGAGCCTCCACAGAAATGGGATCCTGATTACACATTAAAGAGGGAAATTAGGGGAAAGAAACACAAGGAAGGAGAAAGCAGAGTGAGAGGGAATTTCAATCTGCTCTGGAGAGCTGAACACCAGCAAACACACCGTGTCAGGGGTTGCAACAGGGTGATGCAATTATGCTGTTGTCAAAATAAACAGATCATAGAATTCAATAAAATTAAGGTTGGAAAAGACCTCTGAGATCAAGTCCAAATTTTTTGACCAAATTTTTTGACCAAATACCACCCTGCCCACTAAGCCACACGACAAATTACCACTTCTACCTCTTGTTTGAAGAACTCCAGGGATGGTGACTCCACCACTTCCCTGGGCAGCCTGTTCCAATGTTTAACCACTCTTGCAGTGAAGAAATGTTCCCTGATATCCAACCTGAATTTCCCCTGGCACAACTTGAGGCCATTTCTCCTCGTCCAGCCACCAGATCCCTGGGAGAAGAGGTTGACACCCATCTCACCGCCAACCACCTCCTTCCAGGGAGTGCAGAGAGATCCCTGCAGACATTTTACGGAAAATACCTTTTTTTAATGGATGAAAAAAAAAAAAATTGTTCCACTTACCTTAATTATAATGTTTTCTCTTCCATGAGAATAAAAAGCTTTATCACAAATACTATTGAACTAAAACTTCCAACTGCCTTTAAGCACATGCTGCGTGTCCCCATGTGACCACGGGAGAGGGGAATTGGCACAGCAATGACTCATCAACTTGCCTTTATAAACTTTATAAAAGCAGCATATTAAAAATCAAGGAGTGTATCGCCAGGGCACTGTTTCACTCATATATTTTAGTCAGAAAGCTTTGCATGGAGATAAACAGGGGGGTATTAGTATGTCTTGCACCTCTGGCAGTGATTTCAGTCTGCGGAGGGAAGGTGTAAGACATCAAAGCCAATCCTCCTGTGATGTTGGTAGTAGCAGTCCACACCTCATCTGACATGTGTAATTAGGATCTCAGGGTGCAAGGTGGTGACGACTCTTAGCTCCAGCCTTTGTAAGAGAGAACAAAGAGCTGGAGAGACGCTTGTATTTAGCCTTGATGTCCTTTTGGTTTTTAAAGCAAACAGAAGTGTTAAATACATCCCTATGAATAGACTGGGGGGAAAAAGGGGGAGGCCAAGCAGAGCCAGCGACTCTACACCAAAAGACTGAAGGAGACAGACCAAGGTTTTCTTTTTGTGCTTTGATTTCTTCTTCCCCTCTCTCTCAGTGCTTATTAACCTCTTCCTCCCTCCCAAAGCAGCCACTTTCCCACAGCACTGCTGCCTGTGCAGAGAGTTTGGCTTCTCAGTGTGCCAGCACTGCTCTGTCACCTGCCTTTCCCTCCCAGGGACCAGCACCTTGGGATGCAGCTCCAAAAAGGGACTCAGCTGAAGGCTCCTGGCTGGGGGCAAGTCCTTAGGACTCCTTCTTCCAGAGGCAGCAATGTTGATTCCCTTTCATGACAAGAATCTCTCTCGTGTGCGGGTTTGACAGCTGCCAAAGCTCTGAACGGCAGGGAAAGGGGAAAGAATTGCCTAAAACTCTCCTCCACTTCTTGCTTTCACAGTGGACCATTAGATTTGCTAAAGCCAGCAGTGGACAGCACGTGTTCATCACACACAACATGAAAGAGAACCCTACAAAAGGCACCGAGACGCCAACAGGTGTCCAATTAATTTGTTACATGTTGCTCAGCCAGAGGTGGTGCCTTAGAGCGATTCCAGAGACACCAGGATCTTATGCCTGCTCTTTTCTCCAGCAGCTTTTATGTTTCATACCCAGATTTATCTCAAGATATAGAAATAAAACTTTACATGAGACTTCCCCAACTTGTTATCTTCCCAGGGGAAAAAAAACCAAAAACCCACACTTCTTTCCTGTCAGTATTAAAGGTGTGAGGTTCTGTAATTTCGAGCTGCAAGAAAGTAGAAATGGGAGGAAGGAAAAAAAAAAAATAAAAAGGGATGACATGAGGAAGATGATAATTTAGGCTGAATAAGAGGAGAAACTTCTATCTCTGAACAGACAGATACAATAAACTTTGAAGTAAGAGATTGGTCACAACACTAGAAATAAACTGCAGAGAACAACTCCCGCACTGACAGGAGATGAACTTGTAACCAAGTAGCTTTTATCCATCTCCCACTTCTGATTGCACCAATAGAAGGAGGAGAGGATTTGGATATCAAAGGAAATTGCTTTAGGGAATTTAGTCTCACTATCAGCTCTTTCGCCCTCAGGGATGTTGTTATGAAATGAAAAACACCTCCTCGAGCTGCCATAATGGCAAAATGAAAGAGAAATTCCTATTGGGAAGAAAATGTCTGTCAGCTGTTTATGAGATGGGGGAGACAATAACATAAGAAAGTCAGATTTGAGCAGCCAGAAATGGCTCTGGTGTGACTGGGCCAGCAGGAACCTATGACAAGCAATCTGTCTTTGTTTAAGGATTAATTGCCACCTTTCAGCAACACAGGGTTTCCATCAGTGGGAAGCTTGAAGAGAGATTTCTTGAAAGGCAGATTTATCCTTGTGATGTCCCAGTGGTTTCAGAAAGGTAACTGAGGCTCCTGAAAAGAGAATGAGCTTGTGTGAGTGCCACTGCACTGCCAGGAACTACCTTTCATGCATCACTAATCCATTTGTGGTGCTGTCATTGGCATAAAGGGGCATTTATTATGTACAGAAAATCCAAACAAGGGGCTTCCAAGCGCTTACCTTGGGAGAAAGGAGCTCAGTTTGTCCAGAGGGGAAAAGCAGAGTTGTCCTGTGTCTTCAGCTACATCCTAAAATATTCTGGTGTTTGGAGAAAGGCAGAAAATCCCTCAGGAGATGCTCTGAACATCTTTTGGGTGCTCTATTTTCCCCGTCTACCTTAGGGCCACCTCGTACAGGCCTTTGCCAGGGATGACACAAATTTTCCCAGATTTCCAGTAAAGTCTCACAACCCTGACACCTTTGCAACAACAGTCTGGATCCCTTGCAGAACTATGTCAGCATGTTTTTTCCATGTCTGTGTTCCCGGGGAAACAGATCCTGAAGCGGCAGAACAGCAGGAACAACCTCTCCTGCAAAAGGGAAAACCAGGAAAAACATTTCCTCTTCTCACAATCCCAAGTTTTTAAGAAACAGACCATGGAGGTGGCACAGAAAAACAGGAGCCTCAGACACCATTTACCAAGGCCAGAAAGCTCGAAGTTAAAGAGATCACCAGAGAGGAAATCTATTTTTAGAACTTCCCAGACAGATAATTTCATTTAGAAGAATATCCCTTTCTGAAACGTCTCCAAGATTTCTCCTAAGAACTGAAGTCACTGAGGCCCCCAGGGAATTTTACATCAGTAAAACAAGTTGTGCCTTCTCCCGTGACTTCTGTGACCAGAACCATCTCCTTCCCCCCTTCCCCTTTATTCCTTCCTGCTCCTCCAGTGACCTCAGCTCTGTAATCCCTGAAGGCAGAAGCAAAAGGATGAGGATTATACAGCTCTGAGCTCCACAAACTGCTCCTCCTTCTCCCCGCTGATCCCAATGTTCTTCTCCTGGGATCTTCACTCCTGAGAATATTCTTTGGATGAAATTTAACTGTCAACTGTACTAACTTCCTAGACCTTTCCCACTGCCAGAGGGCAGGGATAGAGGGGATATTAGGAAGGAATTCTTGGCTGTGAGAGTGGGGAGGCCCTGGCACAGGTTGCCCAGAGAAGCTGTGGCTGCCCCTGGATCCCTGGAAGTGTCCAAGGCCAGGTTGCAGCAACCTGGGCTAGTGGGAGGTGTCCCTGCCCATGACAGGGGGTGGAACAAGATGTTTTTCAATGTCCTTCTAACCCAAACCATCCTGTGATTCTCTAACCTTGACAAGACAGGCTGACATTAATCTCTCTCCCCTGACTCACCGACCATACCAGCTTCCCATACAAACCCCTTAATTCCCCTTCCGCAGACATCCTTCCCTGCTAGAAGGAAAGCCAGGACAAAGGCACAGAGCTGATGTGTGGTTTGGTGACCCAGACCCCTCTCGGGAGCTAAGGACTGATCCAAGAGCACAAACTCATTCCACGTGCCCAGCTGAACAACATCCGTCTCGCAGTGATTTCCACGGCAGCTCAGAGCCCCGGCCCTCAGGTGGCAGACTGAGTTTTATATTCCCTTACGCAGATGCAAACCCAATTTTTAAGCTCAGAAATTTCATATCTCCCCACACTAAATCTCCTGTTTTCGTAGACTCCAAGGATCAAATGAGCAGCTCATGTTTCAGGGGCTCACTTGTCATCCTGGGACCCAGTCACTGGGTTTTACATACACCCAAATGGAACCAGAGTCTAAAACCCAGTGACTTTTATCATCCTGTGTTGACTGTGAAGATGAACTTTTCCATGAACGTGATCCTAAATGGAAAATCCTCATTTATAAGGTGATACACATTTATATAAGCGGTAAAATATTAACAGTAGAGTTGTTCAGCAGGTTAAAATCATGCTGTTAGCAGTCAAGAGATAATCAGTTTGCCATTCCCCAAAAAGCCAATGTGCCTGAATGGAAACAGCTCTTAAATTCCTCATTTTTGCTAAATAAAAACCATTCTGGGAACACGCATGAAGGCTCCCGGTACGAGTGATTCTTCCAAGCATTGCACATCATTTCAAGAAGAATTAAACTCATTTTTCTTCACCCTCCCATTTTTTAACTCTTACAAGTTTCATCAAAATCATGATTTAGAGAGAAGCAATGAACAGCAACCCAGCTTCTTCCAAAAGGAAGTTTCCACAAAGAGGTGGTGACCAACCCCCGAAGTTTAAGATATGAACCACTAAAACTGGGAAATATTGGCCTGTGTTTTTAGAGCACGGAGCAATGAAGCAGTAATTTATAATTAAATACCACATTTAGCAGGCTGTGTGTTCAGAATAACAACTCAATAATATAATGCAATAAGAACTCAATAATAGGATATCCAACGCACTCCTCGGAAATGAATGTTAATGATCAGCCTGTTTATTAATGGCTAAAATTGAAAGTGCCATAAACTCTTCCTGGGGTAATCAGTAATGATGCATTACTCACATTATTTCCCATTAAAAAATTAATTGTTTCTGTGCACTGTACCTGAAGTGCCCAGAGGTGTAGTTTTGTCCTCAAATGTATGGGTAGAAATTTCTGGGGAAAAAAAAAAAAAAAAAAACAACCAAAAGAAAACAAAGAAACACTCAACCCCCCCCACAATCTCTGCTGTATCCTGTATTCACACACTGCTTTAGAAACTTTAGAGAGAGGTTATTTCCAGAATTGTTCATCACTCACAGCTCAAAATAAAAGGTTGAGTTGAAGCCACCAGCTCTGAATAAGTGGTTGCTTCCAGCCTGGTTCTGCTCCCACCTCCAAAACCTTCACTGTACCCGGACTGAGGATTAAATTTTCAAAAGGTCCTTTGGAAAAGCATTTTATTCAAGTGTTTAAATTTCTATTTCTAATTTATATCCTCACCAGGAGATCAAAAAGAGATTTTACCAATGACTGATATCTACCCAGTGTCATTATATGTCAAAAAATGAATGTTTTAGGTTGAAAAAGCCCTCTGAGGTCATGGAATCAACCCTTAACCCAGCACTGCCAAGGCCACCACTAACCCATGTCCCCAAGTGCAACATCCACACGGCTTTTAGATCCCTCCAGGGAGGGGGACCCCACCACTGCCCTGGGCAGCCCCTTCCAGGGCTGGACAATGCTTTCCATGAAGAACTTTTTCCTAATATCCAAATTAAACCTCTCCTGGTGGGAATCTTCGTTTCTGCAGCGATGTGCCAGCTGGAAGATCTGTGAAGTTTGGTGTAAAATCTGTGTTTTGGTCTAAGAGGAACAACTGTGGGGTTCTGCAGCCACTTGCCAGCCCTGTTTTTGATGTGTGTGTTTTCACATCCAGTCTGTCTGTCCCACATCCCAGTTCCTGCAATTCCTGCTGCCCACACCCATCCAACTGTGAACACATTGACTCACTGCAACCCAACTGCTGCTGGAGGGTGGAGAGAAATCCTGTAAAGGATCCTGGGGACTGGAACTCTGGGAAAATTCCCATGAGAATCAGCCCACAAGACTTTTCCAACCATGGAATAAAAATTAATTGAAAGCCCAGTCACACTTTAACACTGAAATTATTCACCAGGTAAACAGTGTTTTCCTAGTCTAGTTTTTGGTTTTGAAGAGTAAAGGATATTTAGGGGGGAAATGTGGGAAAAGTTGGATTTATTCTTTCTAAACCTGATGTTTTCCTCTTCGCCAAATTACGAACTTCTCATGGTTTATTCCCTTTTAATTTTTTTCCCCCTAAATTTTGGAGATGAATTTTCATCTTAAAAGCAACTCCTGAAAGATGCAGCTGGAATTAAAAGCACAGCTGGAAAACTGAAGGAAATACTCTGTGACACAATTAATGGATACACTGCAGATTTCAAGATATTCTTCATGTATCTTTGAGTTCATTTGATAAGTGGGAACTTCAGCAGAGTTTGTTTGAACCTGGGTGATCACATTTCCTCCCATTCCCTCTTTATATCAAGTCAGAGACTGGCACAAATATTGTGTAAAAAAAGTAGTTTGGATTTTACCGCCTGAGAAATTTCGGAATAAAAAGAATCCAAGTGCTCATTTTCTGAATTATCCCTGTTTAGAGTTTGCCACAGATCATCTGAGATCTGTGGAAATCAGGCAATGCCCCATTTCTTCACGCTGCTGAGAATGAAAACCTTCTCTATTACATTCTTGTTTTCCATTTTGCACGCCAGTAAATTTATTCCTTGGTCAGCAACTGCAGGGGAACCTGAAAACAGCATTTTTGGCCTTTAGACCAATTCATTACATCAAAACATAAACCCCACAAGCTCGAGCTAACAAGGGAAATGCCTGTATTACCAAAAGGACGGGTTTGCTACAATATGAGAGCCCAGTTGCAAGATGCTGAAAGTGTTGTAAATCCTAAATTGAATTTAGTACAAAGACATTAAGCTCAATGAAAGCTGCCACTAAGAGCACTTTTGCCATTACTATGCTGTGCCATGAAATCAGAGGAAATAATGAATGAAGAAATACAAGGATGTCGAGAAATGCGAATTAAAAGATGACGTGTACTGATGGTCTGGGTCGTTTTGCTTGAGCCAAAATGAGATTTGAAGGTCTGATTGTAAAGATAAATGCAATTAATTATTTCAGCAACCAGAAAGCAAAGCCTCACCTTTGCTTTGAATCCCAGCTTCTTCCTGCCCTGATTCTCTCTTCCGTCCTTTTCTCCCCAGGTGAAGATGAAAGAGGTTTCCCTGGATATCCCAGAGCCAGGTCAGCCCTCTTTGTGTGACAGAAGCCTCACAGAACCAACACAGACCAGAACAAAGCAACAGAAATATGGGGAAGGTTTTGGGCATGGCTGATACAGCACATGCAGGGAATAGCCAACTTCCAAGAAACCTGATTTGGGGTTTGTGTGATGTATCCCTACATCAGCTTGAACAGCCCCACCAACCCAAAAAGGCAAAATTGCCATTGCTATGAACATAAAAGGAAAGCAAAGGGCCTTTTTTGATACGTGGCAGCTCTCCTGTTTCACTGCAACACAATAATGTCTGGCCTCTGTCTGAAGAGCAGCTCGCGATGCAAACGAGAGAAATCTGTGGGAAATAACTGTCCTGAAAAGACAAACTTATGCATTTTAACGCAGGTTTCTCCGAGTTCCAAACTATCGGCCCTACTCCCACCATAACCCCTTCCCTACAAGAGATTCCTGCTGCCTTTCCCATGGCAATGGAGCACCACGGACGCACCCCATGGGAGCAGCAGTTTCTCGTGTCCAGTGACACCGCCACGTTCCACCGGTCGGAAATGCCCCATCGGCCCCTTCCCTCTGCCAACATTTGTCTTTGCCACGAGAGCCTGTGCCGAAATAACCCCGTTTCCCACAAGTTTCTGCAGCAGAAGTCCCTCTGTCCGAGAGCCTGCTCAAATTCTGCTTTTTACAGCCTCCCATTTAAAGCCCTCAGATTATTCCACTGCAACAGTCTCACCCTTTCCACTCCATCCCTCGCCTTCCCTCTGCCTGCTGCACAGAACCAAGTCGTTGGAATTCAACCTTTCAATTTTTATTTCCTCAAATGCCCCTTTTTTTTTTTTTTTGGCCATCCCATCCCTTCCAACTGCCTGCACTTGGCAATATTCCTGGTTGTCCGACAAGGCCACGGCTCCTGTACAAAAAAACCAAGCACAGTTCCAAAGATAACGAGGTTTTCCCGCTGCCATTGCTCACCTGGGGTGAAGGTGAGCGTGTAAACCAGATGTTTTGGGCAAATAGCAAATTCCTGAGCTCCTGACCTGGCAAAAGCTGCTGCTGAGTACCTGAGGAGCTGGAGGAACATCCTGCATGATTTATAACAGCAGATACAGGACAACAAATGGAGCATTATACAGGAAAAGAGGCTATTGTTCACTTAATATTGTTATTTATGGATACCTATGCAATATTCACAAGTGTTTCTCCTATTTAAAACAATAACTCTAATTATTTTAATTGCTCCACAACATGTATTGATTTTTTTTTTTTTTTTTTGAATCAGGCACACATTGAGATTCAGTGTGGCCTGGTGGAAGCAGGGGAGGAGGAAACCAGATAAACAGTCATTTTTCTGTGTGATTTATGCAAACATAATCCACTAACCAGTAGGTCCACTGTTCACACATGATGCCTTGTTCTTCCAAGTAGGAATGTGGGCAAAACACTGGGAAATGCCTGTTTACCCCTCTCTCACCTGCGAGTCGGATCAAAGCATCAGCTGTTTTGAACAGCTCCCCTTGCTCAGTGAAGGACATTCCATGGAGTGTTTCCACGCTGGTCTAAAAAAAAAAAAACAGTGGGTTTTTTTTTTGACATGGGAGTGGAAAGAAAACACGTTGAAGTGAGAGGAAAAACTGACTTTTAAGGGATTGCAGGAATCTCTTTGTGCGTGCCCAGGGATCAGAGGAGAGAGGACTGAAATCCGCTCAGGAGGGACTTTCACAGCGAGAAAAGGGGACGCTGCGAACGACACTGCGAGTCCAACGTGAGCCCCTGGGATGCTGATTCGGGCTTGGCCAGTGATTTTCCCTCTCGTTTTTCATCCAGCACAGGGCTGTCCCTCGCTCAGGCCATTGGAAGGATTGAATTATAATTTTTGGGGACACTGTAAAGAACAGAAGCTGTTTTCAGCAACAATATTAAATCACGTTTATCATTGGAAGGGTTTAACATTTCAGATCTTCACCAAAAACAATTAAACACACCTAAGTGCATTTTAAATCACTGGAACTCACCACAGGAGAAATCAGCTTGTGGGTTAAAGGTCTGGAGAATCCATGTGGATGTCACCATTCCAACTACACATCCAAGGGTGGTGTCAGGCATCCAATGCGTTCAGGGAAGTTCCTGGATTGACAGGAACTAAAGCAAAGTCATTTTTTTATAACTGTCGTCTCTTACCTACAGAATTATTGTTTCGGGGAAGTTTTTTGAAGATTACACAAAGATGTGTGGAATTAAAAAGGGAGGTGGCCGGGAGAGAAATCTGGAGAAATAACAGCACATGCAATTTAAAATCCATAACAAATATCAATTCCACTTTCCAGGAAAACCAGTTCCAGCATTAGATAATCCAATTACTAAAGCGAGATTAAAGAAGTTTCTCAAGGAAAATAAAAGGTTTCATGGCATAAGGAGATATTACGTCATAAATATCCTTCTCCTGAGTCTTGCCTGATGGAGGAAATGCAAACGCTCCTTGTTGGTGCTGCCAGAGGACAACCAGAGGTTGTCATTTATTTCCTCCTTCATCCCAATTCCAGAAATTGCACCTGCAGGTAGAGCTTGTTCCTCCTCATCTCTTCTGCCAATTGAAGGAGCTCCTGAAACCTGCCTGAGAGGATTAATAAAACCTTTATCTAATTCACTTGATGTGTTCCAATACTCAGAAATGTCCAATTCTTGCCCTGAATACCAAAACCACCAAGGAGAAGTGTCCTCAAAGGGCAAATTGTCCTGCAGGCCAGGACACGGAATTTTATTTAAATTTCGCAAAATAATCAGAGGGACAAAAGGGAACCCTGGTGGAGGTGGGGGGAGTAAGTTTTAATCCATCATTTTAACACAGTTTTCATTTGTGCCTGTGTTCAAAATCCTTGTATTCGGTGGGGCTTCCAGACAGCTCTGCCCACGGGAGGCAAGAAGCCCACCCTGATCTTCAAGATCTAGACATAGGGTTACATGTCCAGAGGGGGTTATATCCCTTATTTTCTAGACTGAATGTCCCATTTAACTCCAGAAGACTGCCCAGTTTATCAAATATTCCAGAATATCTCTCCCTTATTCCACGACCTTTATGGGTCCCTTCCAACTCAGCATATTCCGTGACGCTGTAATTTCGGATGTTACACAAATGGGGCTCGGAACAGCTTCCCAACAAGGAACACCACAACACACTTAGAGCCTTTAAGTTCCATTGTCCCCCCCCTTCAGGAAAGAGGAACTGTCTCCTCACTTTTCTGACTCCAGGGAGCGGCTGATTAACAGAGTCCAAACCTGTTTCATGGGGGGAGTCTTGGCAGCTGTAACAACAGGGGTTATTTAGGGGCATCTGAAAGGAGCAGCACGGAACAATAAAACTCAGCCTTGTGTCAGGTGCGTTGCTGCAGCACGGGCAGGAGGAGTGACTGACACACAGAGGGGCCAAAACGCTCCTTTTTATGCAGCTGCATATTTGTTTTCACCCCGCTGGGCTCCTCTCTCTCGGGGTGGTGACAACTCCAGATCTGGATGACAATCCCCCCTAGTCCCTTGTTTTTCTGTCTGTCACGTTTGGGAGGTCACAGAAATGCGAGGGGCAATCCAAATTTCAAACAAGCATTTCAAAGGAATGTACAGACCTGTAAAACACAGAGCATAGTTTGATGCTTTCCTCTGGTTATGCTGCGTTGTGCTCAGCTGTATTTATAGCATTTTGCAAGGGTTTATAAAGCCAAAGAGCACAAAACCACAACCAAAAGTGCATTCGAATCATCACTTTTCATCATTACCAGGCCCCACTGAAAGCCCAGACGGATTTGATCCCCTCCTTCAGCAGCATCTCACTCTGCTAAATATAACTGGGTGAGTTCATTTCGCCGGCAGGAGACACCAGAATGAAATTTATTCCCCAATTTCACATTCCTCCCCAAACACAGGATGTCTTGGAGTGGAACCCAGAGACCCAAGGAAAGAAATCAGATTAATCCCTTCGCAAAGGCAGCTCAAGGGGAAAGACAATCAGTTCTTTGTGTCCTGCATTCACTCACTCACTCACGTCTGAGTGAGAGGACGGGCAAGGGGCATGTGAAACTCCACTCATGGTGATTATTTCATTGTTTGTAGTAAGTTTTTAACTCCTCCAAGGTGATGGGAGACTCAGATTTACTGCACAACTCCATTTAAACCTGCTGATTTAATATCCAAATTCAGAGCCCTGCATGTGGATTCGTATTCCAAAGGGATCTGCTGGAACACGGAACAATTCTACACGTATTTTCATGGGTTTTAATGCATTGCTTTAAAACCCTTGAAATTTGATCGGTGAGAAATAGGATGATAAGGAGTCCAAGGAGAATATAACCAGGGGTAGAAACTGGAGTGTGCATCCAATCCCTTTACCTTGTTCTAAAATCAGCTACTTCTGAACTAATAAAGCCACTAAAATAACTGTCCAGAAGGAAATCAGGTGTTTAGAATACCTGCAACCCTTAGGAAAGATGTCATGGAATGCGTAAAACCAGGCAGAGTTTTCACCAAAATTAAAGAATATTCCCTCAATCCAGGCAAAATTAATAGTGAAATGATCTGATCAGGAGCTGTCACTGAAAAAAAAAAATCACCCAGAGTGTATTAAATGTATCTTTTCCCGACACTGCCAGATTAACTTTTGGGTTTGAAACATGTTTCTAGTCTACGTTTATAAAGAGCAGACTGGCATTTTCTATATTTGCTTTCCCAAATCTCCAGGGATGTTCCAGGATGGAGCCTAAAGTCCCTGAGAGCAGACTCAAATAGCAGCTGAAGATATTGCAAGATCTCAGGCTGCTGAACACCAGTAAAGCATTTTTCACTTGGAATTTAAACCTGATCTTAAACAGCAACTCTCACCTCTCACTTCAAGAAACTGCTTTGGAAAAAGCCAATTTTTTTTTTTTTTTTTTAAGTGCACTGTGAGAAATTACAGCTCTGGAGCAGCAGAAAGGAGCCAGGAAAATACCAAGACATGAGTCCTATTGATTGTTAAGTGTAGAAATCAGGTAAACAAGATCCCATGGAACAAGTGACCACAACGGTTGTTAGGAAATCTTCAGGAATCACAGCATCTCTTTATCCAGTATCACCATCCAGCCACAAGAGCAATTGCCATCCCCGGATTAAAGAGCAGGAATAGCTGTAGCAGCTCAAAGAATGTGGTTTCTTCGCCTTCTCATCCCGAAAAATAATAATAAAAAAAAAAAGGTGCTTTTTTTGGTTTTGGAAAAACATGATGTGAGATTAGGTAAGAAACAGCCACACCTGCATCAGAGGGATCCATGTGTCCTCATGGAGAGCCTTGATCCAGTGATTGTCTCTTCCAGCTGTTTCTCAGGTTGCTCCAGAAGAAGTTTTTGTCGGATACCAGGAAAAATTTCTTCATGGAAAGGTTGGTCAGGCACTGGAGCAGGTGGAACCACCATCCCTGGAGGTTCCCAGGCAGATGTGGCACTGGGGCACACGGTTTAGTGGGGAACTTGTGCTGGGTTAATGGTTTGGCTCAGTCTCAGAGGTCTTTTCCAACCTCCTATGACTTTATGGACTGTATTCCAGCAAGGCCTGGTGTGCAGGTGGAAGCCACTTGCTCAAGTCAGGATGTTGGGACAACTGGAACAGGCAGTTGAGGCCAAAAAATGAGAAAAAGGGAGCTTTTCCCTGACTGCTTGTGACTCCAAGGATATTTGCTGCTTCTACATTCAAGGGTGGGTTTTAGACACCAGGATTCCAAGTCTTTTTCCAACTTAAATCTGTTACATTCCCACTGCTGCAGCACAAGTCTATCCTAAATCAATCCCACTTCAGCTCAGGTCTCCCTGGATTCCTGAAATATGAAACACAGCCAGTCTGAGAAACTTCCCTTCTTTTGTACCACAGACACACTCAAATCATCTTTCTCCCTTGTTTCTGATTTAAACAACTCCAGTCGTGAATTCCAAGTTCTCCTGTAATAATTAAAGTATTATTTCCTTCCTGTGATTCGAAGCTACTTAACCCTTGGTTGGTTTTTCTGAGCAGCACTAAAATAGGCAAAAACTCCTCAAATCATTTTTTTTTCCTCTCCACACTCATTAACTATTTTTTTTTAACATTAATAATGCACCTGCATGTTTTATCTTTTATCCTCCCAGTTCTTGCAGATCCCTCCAACACCTCTTCTTGTTCGGCCAAATAAATCTGAATGATTTTGTCCAATCTGCCTATTTTTTTGCTCCTGTTGTCTAACACTTCCCCTGAGCTCATTAAAAACACATTTAAACCCGGTCACCCCGGAAAAAAAACTGGAGAAACCTTTGCTGGGTAGAAAAATGATCACTTCATTCCTAACTTGTTCTGTCTTTTGGTAGCTTTTTTAATCAACAGTTTTCTTTAACCATCTGGGTGTTCCCCCTCCCACCTGGAAACTTGGCTGGATACAACACACAGAACGAAGCCGGACAAAAAAGGGGGAAATCAGGCTTTCAAGTGTTCAAAACATGCATTTGTTACCTGAAAACTGTGCAAAGATTTGTTTGGTTTCTCATAATCGATTAAAATGGATATTTAAGGAGAGCTGAATCACATGTTGGCATTTTCTGTGAACAATTCAAAATTATTACGGTTTGATATCAAATGCAGAGTCATCCTTTTCTAAGTTTCACATTGCAAATAGTCCCTAAGTACTGATTGCTCGGAATTTTTTTGGCGGTGATGCTGTTTTCTTCTTTAATTCCTTTATTTTTTTTTACCTTTTTCAGGTATTTCAGTTTTCAGGTTTTTCTTATCCTTTTTTTCCAGGTATTTCTTACCCTTTTTTCAGATATTTTCAGGTATTTCTTACCCTTTTTTTTAATTATTATTCACTCAATGAAAAAGACTTTAATTACATTTCCAGGCCAAGTCCTTGCTTGACTTAAACGTGCCACTGCCTCATTCCTCTAGGCTGACACCACGTTCCTCACCAATATTCCCTGTTATACCTGAAGTTTGTCTGAAAACTTTGAGCTGAAAAAGAGAAATTGCGGGAAAAACTGTCCCTCAGAGAATTTAATCCTTATCTTCCGAACGGAGCAGATTCCCTGCTCAGGAAAATAATAATAATCATCATTATCATCATGAGTCGACACTTTGAGTGAAGTTATTCCCAAAAAGTCCAAAGTTTTGAGTTAAAAAGCGCCCAAAAACACCAAACCACCAGCACTTTTCGTAAAAATTGATTTGTGCCCACTCACCAAGATCTAAATTAATTAATTATTTTCCTTGCCCTCCTATGAACCCTTCCAAGGCTAAATCCTCAAAACCCAGAGGAAAAACTGGGACACTGGAAAGGCAGGCAGGAACTGATCATCCATGTCCTGCCATTTAGGATGTGAAAGTCCATATAATTTATTCAGACACGGAAAGCTCACATAAAATAAACATGAAATGGAGGATAAGACAATTTTCCTGCTATTCCTCTGTGGGTTCCTCTGCCCTTTTCAACTTTCAGTGTTTTTAAAGGAGTCAATTTTACATTTCGGTGTTGCCAGAAGTTTGGAAAAGTCCCTTCTATTTGTTCCCTCTCACCCAGTTGCTTTAACATTAAGACCGAGTTTAATTCTCTCTTGAAAATATTCAGAGCTTTGGGTGAATTTCTGAGATATATTTTTAAAACCTTGCATCCCGTGGTTAGTAAGTAACTCTGAAATTTCAGAACATTTTGATTTTCAGTACAGTCTTTTTCTGCTCTGAGCCAGCAGAAGCTGAAAATCCTTGAGAGCTGAGTTTGATGAAGAAAAGAAGTTTAATTAAAAATCCACCTTTGCAAAATGAGCACCACCTTCAAGGCCACAGATATTGTTAAAGGGCAAATGAAACAAGGTTGGAGGCAAACACAACATTATATATACTTTTTTTTTTTTTTTTTAACTTTCTAGCCACGAGTTTCTTACCCCTTTGTGGTAAGTGAAATTACCCAGCTTCCCACCAGCAGTTTACAGCACAATAAAATCAGATAAAAAAGCTGAAACAGCTGCAAAAAGAAGTTTAACACATACAAACACCCTCACAAATCCAAGCTGGGCAGACAAGGCAAAGCCTTCCAAGAATATTACGGAGTAAGCTGAGCACTTACGTGCCACGGGTACAGCGCTGTAAATCTTTTTTTACAGAATGAGTATTTATGGACTTCAGGAAGCACCAAACTTTCCTGCAGGTTTATACATTCCCTGAACACCAGAGCACTTCTCACAGATGTTACGACTAAATTCACACCTAACATTGATTGATGTATAAACTATTTTTATGGGAGAGCAGCAGCCAGGCTTTCCTGCTCCTGAAAAAGAAGGGGAGAGAGGGGCAACGAGATAGGACAAACTCCAAGAGAGAAAAGAACATCAATCAAGGCAGGCACAGAGTGCTGCTGACTGGCAAACACAAGGGATGTGTGGTACTACAACCTCAGCAGCAACAAATGCTCAAACACAAAGTGGAAAATTGCCACCCTGTGGAACATGACAGAGTTAGTGCTGGGGAAAGGTGAGAGTCGTGGAAATAATCAACTAGGGAAGGAAGAGCGAGGCCACGTGTGAGAGGAAATGGTTGATATCTACCATGGAAAGGGGGAGAAGGGATGGGGATGGTAGTTGCTGATAAAGTATTAAAAATATATAGATATCAAACTCCCTGTTATGTCACTGGTGCTGTCAGAGGCACCACGTGGAATCAGAGCCCCAGAAGGCTCCAACACAGACACACCCACTGGGAAACCAGGAATGACAAGGGGGAGCTGCTGGGAAGTCACGTAGAAGACAAAACCCTTACAATTACAGCTGAAGAGGACTTTCTCGCACTGCTGCACCATTTTCACTCCCCTCTGGACAATCAGCCTGAATCCCTGCACTCTCTTCCTTCAGGAAACCCCCTGAGGAGAGCTCTGTTGCAAAAGGAGGGTCTCTCTCCCTTCAGAGTCAACTTGACCTCTGTTTGTGGAGAGATCAGATAATATCAATCATATAAAATCATATAACACCCATCATATAAGATCAGATGACTGTTTTCAGCTACATGATGTTATTTAGTTAAACCGTGAGGCCTGGAATATGAAATTCTGCCGGTCAAGTGGCATCATGGATGGAAGGAAGCTGATTCCCAGGTCATTCCCAGCTCCCTTACTTAATCAGCAGACACCCACAGGTCACTTCAGCCTTCAGGCTGTGCTCGTTCCCTGAGATTCTAAAGCACGTGCTCAGCTGCACGTCATGGATTGAAATGAGAGCTGGAACCATTCCAAAATCCAGGCCTTGGGGAAAAGTCCGTGCCTGTGCAGCTACAAAGATAATGGAGTCTCGGGAAGGCAGTGTCAGCTGGAGTAGTGAGTTCACCGTGACCTAAAGCCTCAGCCACCCGTCCGCCCCAGGGAGGACACCCTGACCTCACCAAAACCCAGGGCAGGAATTACAGCCCCGCTGGGGGGTGCAAACTGCCTCAGTAATTGCACTGGTGGTGTCCAAGGAAAGAACACACTAAACGTGTGCATTTAGACAGATGATTCTCATCTACTTGCAGATGAGAAGGGTTTTTCTTGAATTACTACACTGTTGGTGCCATAAGTGCATAAAGCTTCTTAATCTATTCCCATTTCAGGACAAACAAGCAGTTTCACAACACACTCGGGCACATGGGAGGATTATTGGGGTGCCCTGGGCAGGGCCAGGAGTGGGATTGATGATCCTGGTGGGGCCCTTCCAACTCAGGACATTCCCATTCCCACATGCTTCCATGACTGTTCCTCAGCCAGTGCTACTTGTCACAGAGGGATTGCTCAGTGTACACTCACAGGACTATAACTTCATTAATCATGAATATTTTACAGAACCAAAGTCAAGCACTGTCCTCTGTTGTCTTTGTGCATTCACTCATTAATTACCTCACTGCAGTTAACCATCAGCAAGTTGTTTGGGTTCTCTTTTGCCTTTTTTTATGACCTCCAAGCTTGCCCCGTGAGACCAATTTGCTGTTTGTAATTAATTACTTGTTGCTGCTTGTCAGAGCAATGCCCCTTGTCCTGGGAGAAGCACTTCTGTGCTCCCAGAGCTCTGCAGACGCTTCCCTGCTCGTTGTGATGCATTTCAAAACCTGGCACAAACACTGATACCATTTTCTGTCCTGGCAAAATTAGATTTCACGGTCCAGTTGTCAAAGGAATAATGGGAATCCATGCAAAGACCTGCCAGAGTGGGAATTACCTGTGACTGTGGCAGATGACAAGTGTTAATTAGTGGTTTTTTCTGAGGGGACTGTCAGCCTGAATGGACCCTTTACCTGTCAGCATTAAGAGAAAACCCTTTTCACTGCTGACAGGTCACTCCCAGACTCCCTCTCCTCCTTGGGCTGTCAGAGTCCCACTCGCAGCCTCAGCGGCTGCGACTTGAAAGAGAAATTATAAGTGAAATAAAAAAGCAGGCAATTTAATGTCCCTTTATGAAAGACACTGGCAAGGACACAGAACTGAAGGCAGAAGTACAATGGGATGGGGAAGAGTTCAAAGGATTAAGCACATCGCAACTACAAAGACGGGCTGAACATTTCAGACTGATCCTAAAGCATCACCCAGCAAATGGCTTTGATTCCCAGTCTAAGTCCAACTGAACTGGGTCTGGAGCAGCAGAGACTCCACAGAGGCTTGTACAGCACCCTCTTCCCAAATAACAAGAGCTGCAGAAGGGGCAGCAGCAAAAGGCTGCTCTCATTTCTTTTTATACATCTTTAATTGGTGTTAAACAGAAAGGAGAAAACTATACACGAAAGCAACTAAAATATTGGTAATAATTTCCTAAATCCTGTATTCACCTGGATAATCAGAGCTTTAAAAGTGCTTGTGTGACTAAAGGCTTTATTTCCAAAGCTACTGAGGAGTTTGAAGGGACCCATTAGTTGTCTAAGGAGATTTCCAGCATCTTACAGAAACAAGGTTCAGTTTCTCCTCTAATAAAAGTCCCAAGTTTCTGACTTTATTTCATGTAAAGCCCAACTTGGCCCCCACTGGTCCAACAGAGATTCAAGCAGTGCATTTATTAGTTAAAATAAATTATTGGGAATTATATCCAGCACTTTTAGAGTCAATTCAAAACCCTTTTATCCTTTAAAACCAGAGAGACCAAGTTGTCCATGTTCATTTTCATTGCAAGAGGCAATAACTTAAATAACTTCCAGTAAAGTTATTTAAATGTAGTTTCCTGCATAACCTTAATATACAATTAACTTACACGTGCCTTTATTTATCTGATATTTATCTATAAAAACACCACAAAGAACACACTTCCCAACGTTTCCTCTGGTAACAAAGCCAATGGCACCATTCAGCAGAAGTTCAGAATTCAAAAATGCCTTTTTTTTTTTCTTTGCCTGTTCAAAACGTCTCCAGAAATAATGTCTATGAATACATTGAAAGTTTTAAATTCTGAATTTCCCACTGTCAAATGCTCAGTTTAACCCCCCTTAAGCTGGCTCTTCATCACTTGCAATTAGCAAATGAATGAGGCCTGAGATCTTTCCCTCTTAAATGTCACCTTTGCTCACCCTTTGAAAGCAGCTGGGAGAGAATACAGGAATATTCAAATAAAACTGGAGAACTCCTATGAAATTGTCTTATAACGCAAAATTTAAAAGCAGGTATTAAAAAAGGAACGTCATTTTGAGAAAAAAAAGTGACATAAAACGGAGGTTTTCAGCTTTAAAAAAGGGTAATTTCATGAACGAGTTTTCAAGAAAATATAAAGAATAGATTTTTGGTTCAAATTTTGTGAAAATAAGCGTAATTCACCTAAATGGCAGCGTGAACACCTCCCAGGCACTGCCCCAGCATCCTGTACGTGGAACTGCATCACTGAATGAACCCTCGACCCCAGCGTGACCAAAATCCCAGCAGCAGGTAATTCAGAGACAGAAAAAAAAAAATCCCACATCAGATGCACAATTAGAGAGAAAAGCTGCAGTCGGGAAGTGGCACATCCCTCACAAGTTAATGTTTGAAGTGGACAAACCAATATTCATCAGCAAAGTCGGCAGAGAAACCTCAGAGCCACCGAGGACACGAAGCAACAGAGATAACAAGATGCTCCCTTAACAAGATACCCTTAAATAAAAGGATTTGTCATGGTAATGAAAAAAAATCTAAGCAGAAGTAGATGCAGCTTCAAACTGGAGCAATTCTTTTGGAGCAAAACGAGATCAAGGCAGGTTTGTAAGAGAAGGCACAAACAATGGCTCTAAATAGCAACGAGAACAACGAAATGAAAGAAAACAAGGAGATTAGCTTAGGAAAACAATAGAGAAGGAAATAAAGCCAGCTCTAACAACTCTTCTGGGGGAGAGGGGATAAAAATCAGAACACAAACAAAAGAGGCTGGACGGCAGAAAAATATAATTACAAAAAAAAAAAAAAAAAAAAAAAAAAAGGACTCAAACCACAGAAATATTTGATGGTTTTAAACAGCCACCCGGTCAATATAATTCCAGGTGAAAAGATTATTTTGCAGGAACAAAGACAGCAACACAATGTGTCCCTCTCTTACCAAAGTTACCCAGTTGCTGTGTCCTACCCCAGACTTTTCTGAGGGGATCTGAATGTGCAGCTTTATTTTCCGGGCACTATTATTTGCTCTTGGTTCCCATCAATATCATTACTCACAATTCTTTTGTGTGTGAGTTTTTTTGTGTTTTTTTGTTTCCCCCCCTGCAATGGCATTTTGTGAGTCAGCCAACACAAAAGAATTGACAGGCATCACTCAGAAAGAACATTCCAGACCCCAGAGATGGGCAGGCAGACGTGATGTCCTACCCCCAGTAATGACATTACAGCCAGAGTGACTCCATATTTAAGAACGTGTCGTTTCTTTTTGTCAGGAACAATTGTGAGAGTTGGTTTCCTGATGGGAAAGCCTGAGAGTGGAAACCTCACCTATATTGAAATCAACAGGGGAAAAATAAAAGGGTCAGTGGCATTTTTTGTGTGGGTTTCAGAGACCCGTGAATCACTTTCCAGCGCATTAATCATAAAGCAATCCATTAATCATGAGATTTCTTTGCAGTATTAATATGTTTTACAGAAAGTTACACCAAAGCCAAACAAGAAGCTTTGTTCCAACATAAAGTTGACCTTCTAAAATAACCTTTGTCCAAAAAAAAAAAAAAAANATTTGCTGACCATTTTGATAAAAAAAAAAAAAAAAAAAAAGGTATTTTTTCCCTACTGAAAGAGCAACAGGAATTACGTCTTCATAGGGATTTTCCCAAATAACCTTTTTGGAAATCTTGGAGTTTTTGGCATTTTGGAATTAAACTATTCCGACTTTTATATTTCCAACTCCTTTGGAAATAGCAAAGCTTTCTATTATTTATTTTCTATGGAGTTTTTTGGGCCAGGAAACATTTTTAATGCTGAAAGAAAGGCATGTTGTAATACAATTGTTTCACCATCAGAAACATGAGGAGACAAAATGTCTGTGGTGGGAATGCTTGGAACAGCTTGTGCCAAACTTGACTGTGGCCTCTAGAGAGATTCTTCTCTCCCAGGGCCATGGGGAAATGGAGATATTGGGGATGTTTGGAGATATTTTGGTGCCAAATTCCTTTTACAAGCCAAGCACTTGAATTTCTTTGAGGTGTCTGTTCTCACCAGCTTGACAGTCCCCGTTTGAAGGCCTCTCCTCCTTGGATTCAGGAGAGAGGTTCCCCAACCCCTTTGTGAGCCCCTCTGACATCTCCACAGCTGGAGGCCAATGGACCATCCCCTCCTGAAGAGATGGATGTGACAATTAGAGCTGTTGGCTTTTGTTCTGCCACTTATTTTTGTCAGAACAAACCCCGTGGATTCAGCAGGTGTTTTGGCGAAGATCCCACAAACTCAGGAGGTGCTGTCAGCACCTTCCCAGTCTCACAGAACCATGGAATGGTTTGGGTTGGAAGGAACCTTAAAGGTCATCCATCCACTGGTAGCTGGAAGGAGAGGCCGTGTGGTTTTGTTTTAACTGATAATCCTTGTTTACAATAAGAGAACCAGAGCTGCTGAGCTGGTTGGGGGCGGGGGGGGAGAGATTGGTGTGTTTTGAGACGGGTTTTTTGTTCCTAAATGGGTATCATTTAATACAACTCATAGGGTGCAGGTTCTGCTTACGCCCAACAAATACATCTATTTAAAATTCGGGGAAATTCGACCTGTCTCTTCCCACACACACACACACTTGAGTTTTTCCAAGTCAATAATATAATAATCCACTGTCTCACATCCAGTAGTTTGGGGACCCTCTTCACCCCCAGTTTGGGGGTCCCAGGGCTTTTTGGAGTTGATTACTCCTCACACGCAGTTCCCCCTTCCCTCTTTGCAAAACAGATTTCCTGTGCAAGAACATTTTCCTCTGAACTGCTTCATCTATTTTGAAAGTGGTTAATTTTTACTCCCAGATTTGGTAAATTACATATTAATTGTTCTTAATGACCAGTGCACAAAACACACGCAGAAAACTCCCCATCCCTCCTTGGGTTATGGATCGAGTGGTGTCCACTGGGGTTGTGACTGTCCTGTGACGTGGCTGAAAATATCTGAGTTTAAAATACCCCAATGTTTCTGAAAGTTGCTTTAGGTCACAAAAAGAAACGGATACTTATCAGAACCAACATCAGGAAAGAGACAGGGAGGAGCTGAGTTATCTTTGGAGCGATAACAGCAACGGGAAAACATTATCTGCTGGATTTCCAGACGTGCATCAGCCACTCTTCAGGCACTGGGAAAGCCTCAGGCACTTCCAAATGCACTGGGTTTATTCTGTCCCACACTGGACTCAGGGGCTGAGCCCAAATTAGCTTTTTTTTTCCTTTTATTTTAATTTAATTGCTCAGGATCTCTCTCAGTTGTGGTGATGGCAAGTTTGCAATACCACGGAGTTTCCATGCTGGCTACTTTTAGGGCACTTCTTTAACCCCACTGCAGTGACATATAAGAAATATATAACAACCTCTCCTGGTCCACAAAACCCTCTCCCTGCTATTTTACAGTGAGAGATCTTGGCAAACAGTCCTGTTTTAATGGTTATCACTGCAATAACCTCGATTCTCTCCTCACCTACTTTGCTATTCCTCCTCCCTCCCCGAGTCTTCCTATTCCTTCCAGGTTTCTTTTTTATCACGTTTCCCAGGAACTCTGTGTAATTGATCCTGAATAATCTGTCCCCAGTTTAGCACCAGAAACCCCGTTTCCCTCAAGTGCCAAACCCCTCTTTATCAGCAACAACTCTGTTGTGAGCACCCAGTTTTAACGTCCTCTTGCACTGCCCCAAATTGCAGCTCCAGCAATCTCTGTTAAGTGTCTTCATTCCCAACCTCTTTTCAAGGCTGCCTAAACCCAGTAAATGAAGAACCTGCTGCTTGACCTAATTGGCTGCTGTCAGGTTGTCCCTCTTCTCCACCTTCCAGGAGCCATTAAGCTACAGGGCATCATTTCCTGTTAATTAATAGGCTCAATTACAGCATTTTTGATCTGAGGTTCCTTCCACTGCGTTACAACCGAGCAAAACCCAACCAGACTCTTGGTCAAACCGTGATCCTGAGTTTAATTGATTTCATAATCTCTTCTTGCTCATGGAATCTTGTTTCTCAGCATGTGATTTCCTTCCACATGGCCTGCGAAAAAATTCGGGGGAGTAGAGAGCAGAGAATTGTTTGGTCAACACGTTTGGTGCTTCCACCATGGTGTCCCAGAGCAGCAGGTCCTCATTAAATTAGGCAAACAAGGAAACAGCCAGCCAAAAAACCAAGACTGGAAAAACAAATACCGGTGGAACAAACCCTAAAAGACCACTGAACAAACAGCATTTAAGATTTCCTTTGATGTTTCTTAATTTTGACGTCCATAAGAGCTCAGTTGTGACCTGCTTCAACTGATGGCGCTGAAACAACCTTAAAAAAAAAAAAAAAGACACAGAAAAACAGCTCCCCACGCAGAACTTCTGCTTTCTAAGGGTTACTGAGCACTGTTCTCTTTGCATGCACGGATTTATTTGTCTGCCTTCCCTCAACCTCTTACCTTCCAGCCCAAGAGCTGTTGAGGATGTTCAGGACTGAGAATGGGCTGCAATTAAATCCTGCCGATGCTCCATTCAGACACGACTCTTCAGGACAAAGAGGAGCTGCCACGTTCCACACACCACACTCTGCAGGGTTAATTCCTGAGGGGAAAGAACAGATCGGTGAATGGGCGTAAGAGAAGGGACTCGCTCTTTGCCATGGAAACAGGTGAAGGGACATCTCACAGGAGGAATTGTTTCACTGGAGAGGCTGTGGAGAGCTGGCAAGAGCAGCAGCCTGGCTCGAAAACCGAAGGTGAGAAAAATGGCATGTTTTGAGAGAGTCACTGCAGCAGGGAGAAGGTGCCAGCTCCCGGAGTGGCTCTTCTCTGATGCTCGGAGCAAGTACAATTGTTTTGTCCCGAGTTGCAACAGCAAAATACACAGAAAGCAACTTTCTTAACCAGGTTTTCGCTGTCGTGATTACTCTGAGTCATTAAAGGGGTGAAAACAAATCGCAACAGCTCTGCCCACGTAAGTGAAGGACCCTCGGGAGTCCCCAGCTCTCTGAAGGTCAAGGGCCAGGAGGTATTTCTGCAGGTGTGGAGACAGAGAAGCAACATTTGGAAAACATATCCATGAGACTCAGTTTAAATTCATGCCAATGGCACCCTGATGAGCCTCCTGAGAAGGTGAAACACTTGGTCCACATGGGCAGAGGCTGAGCAAGCTAAAACAAGCACCTTTAGGATCCTGTGTTTTCCCTAAGCACTGAGCTGGCTGCATACAAAGACCATGTCTGTGTCCATTTGGGGCAGGGTGTGCAGCAGACAAGTTTCTTTATGCCCTTCCCTTATGTGCTCATTCCCACCTTGGCAAAATCAGGGTTGAGCTATAGGTTGTCGTGGCTAAGTAAAAGTAAGTTCACAGGCTCCCTCTGTAAAAAAATAAAAGAACAAGCACTGTATGAAGAGAATTAGCAAATTGCGTCTTTTTTTACAAGTCAACCCCATCTACCCTTTGGCTCACTTACGGTGCAGCTTCATTCTGGTTTTCATCGAGTGTTCTCCATGTCTGCTCTCAGTGCACATTTGAAAACCATTTGCTCTTTTTTATCCCTGTATCATTTAACTCCACCACTGCACGTCAAGAGCAGACGCTGTGGATTGTGGAGCTCACAGTCCTCTGGCAGAAACAAAGCCCGGGGTCAAGGGTAGGTCTGCCTTAATGGGGAGCACAGGCTGTAATCCCTGGTGACAAATGCATCTGAAAAGCAATTCCAATGCACTTGCAAGGACTGTGAGGAGCGTTTGCCTTGAGGACGATGGGAGATGCACATGCACTGACAGGCACTGGCACAGCTTGACTGGAAAACAACGTTAAACTGGGGATTAGCACAGGTGGATGTGGACCAGGAAACACCAAAATGCTGCATTTCACAGAATCACAGATAATGATGAGTTAGAAGGATCATCCAGTTCAACCCTCAGCCCTGCACAGGCCCATCCCCACAGTCCCCCCCTGTGCCCCAGAGGATCATCCAAACCCTCCTGGAGCTCTGGCAGCCTTGGGGCTGTGCCCACTGCCCTGGGGAGCCTGGGCAGTGCCAACCACCCTCTGGGGGAAGAACCTTGTCCTGAGATCCAACCTGACCCTGCCCTGACACAGCTCCAGCCCTTCCCTGGGTGCTGTCCCTGGTCCCCCCAGAGCAGAGCTCAGTCCTGCCCCTCCTCTGCCCCTGCCCAGGCAGTTGGAACTGCACTGAGGTCTCCCCTCAGTCTCCTCTTCTCCAGCTGAACACACCAAGTGCCCTCAGCAGCTTCTCTTGAAGCTTCCCCTCATTTGCAACAAGGCTCAGCTCATCACACACTGGTGCAAAAACCCACAGTGCAGATTTCATTTCCATTTCATTCCCTGCAACAAAGCTGTGATGAGGAATCCCGACTCTGAATGGCCCCATCCCCAGCAGCAACCTCTCATGGTTCTTATCCTCAGCCTCCCCCCGCTCCCCCCGACAGCACATGAGCGTCAGAGGCAGGAAAAACTATCCCTGGGATCAGCCCCATGTTCAACAACCCCTCCCTTGCTCTCAGTCTGTCACACCAAGGGATTATTCAGCGTTTGGATGGGCACTGACCGTGCCACTGCCACATCCATGATGCAGTTCCCTCGTCTCCCGCTGGAGCTGCCGGGATCTGCCATCAATTCCAGTGACTGATGCTGAAGCACAGAACTGAGTTGGAAGGGAAGAGCATCCCTGCAATAATTCAATCTGCATAAAGCTCCTTTTCTGGAAGGGCACTGTCCTCACTCCTAGTTAATTGTGACATCTTCAGCAATTTCTTCATCGATTTGAAAAAGGGCATCATGTATTTGGGGTTCTCAATCAATTTTTCTCCTTTCAGCACATTTAACTGCCGCAGAATTCGCTCCAGCTATTTTGTTGTTCACAGAGAAAGGGTCCTTGAAAAACACCTCAGCCTCCAATTTATTTCCAGTCATTAAAGCAAAATCTTTCCAATGGACAATATGATTTATAAAGTGGCAGAGATACTTTTCTGCGCTGCCTTATGAATTCTAAGCCTTCAATATTTGTTACAGCTCTTTATTCATTTGGTCTGAAAAGACAGAAAAAAAACTCACCATGGAATAAAGAGGAAAACGATTCTCAGGTTTCAAACAATAAGTACCTCAAATTAAAATATCATCTATTTCAGTGTCTCTCCTGCTGCTTTGTCACAACAGCACCCAATTGTTGAGCCAGGCTTTGCAGCCCCGGCACGGATATTCTGGGTCTGTGAGGCACAAATGGGATGTGAGCAACTCTGACAGAGCCAAGAGGAACCCACAAGCTCTAAAGTGGGACTTGGACAGCAAACTCCATGTTTTATTTCAGAGAATCATGGAATGGCTTGGGTTGGAAGGGATCTTAAAGATCGTTTCGTTCCAACCCCCTGCCATGGGCAGGGACACCTCCCACTAGCCCAGGTTGCTCCAAGTCCCATCCAACCTGGCCTTGGACACTTCCAGGGATGGGGCAGCCACAGCTTCTCTGGGCAACCTGTGCCAGGGCCTCCCCAGCCTCACAGCCAGGAATTCCTTCCCAATATCCCATCCAACCCTGCCCTCTGGCAGTAGGAAGCCATTCCCCCTTCTCCTGTCACTCCAGGCCCTTGGAAATGGTCTCTTTTCACCTTTCCTGTAGCCCCTTCAGGTACTGGAAGGCCACAATCAGGTCACCCCAAAGCTTCTCCTCTCCAGGCTGAACAATCCCAGCTCTCCCAGCCTTTCCTCCCAGCAGAGCTGCTCCATCCCTCTGATCATCTTGGTGCCTCCTCTGGACTCACTCCAACAGCCCCATGTCCCTCCCGTGCTGGGCACAGGCTCCTCATGACCCCTCTCAGCTGAATTCAGCTGCTCTGAAGGTTTTATCCACTTGGATAAACAAAATAAAGGACTGAGTCCCCCCATATGCAAACAGCTCCATCCCTCTGACAGCACAGCACCCATCAGCCCAGGTATTTTAATGATGGATCCCACAACCACTGGGAGTTCAACCCTCAGCTAATCTGTCCTTCCCCAGGAATATCTGCTGCTGGCAGAGATGATCCCAAGGCAGGTACACATGGGAACAGCCCACGGCCACCCTGTTCCAGAGCCTCAGAACACAGGGAGGAACATCAAAGGAGCCAAGATAAAAGGATGTTACCACTTGTCACTGTATCACCAGCGGTTTCCCTACTGCAGGAGGCAAAATAATACAGAAAAGAAGGAACATGAAAGGGTGGAAAGGAATATTCAGCAAAAAAAGTTGTAATCTCATAAATACAAGCTCTTTACTCAATATCAACACCTTGACTCCAGGGTCAAGGTGTTCAAACCTCTCCAAAAAGCAAAACCACCTTCCCCTTCTGCGGGAAAGGGAGCACAGCTGCACAGATCCTTCGGTGCTCAAATTCATCCCCTCGTTCTGCCTCTTCACAGACCCGATATCCCAACCTCGTCTGTATTTCCCCAGGGACCTGCAGCAAGTTGTGCAGTTGTCACAGACCAAAGCCATCCATCCTCCCCTCTGAGCTCCTGCACAGCCAATATTGCCCCCCAATCCAGAGGGTTCTTTGCCTGTTTCCCATTTCTCCCCTTTCATTTACTGGATAACTCTTACTCATCCTTTTCCATCCCTCCACAGTCATGACTTTTTCCAGTGTTCTCTATCTCCGCTGTTTTAATCTGATCTTTCCTGGGACTGCTGGCTCAGAGGGATGGCTCTCCTTTCAGACCTCATTTATCATGTTACCACATGGCAGTTTTACTTGATTGCTGGTAAGGATTCAAATTTTCTCTTTATTGTTATAAAAATCTATTATGAACCTCCTGCATCGTGCAAAGAAAAATAACTGTAAAAAGTACCCACTCTCTTTAATACCAATAATTTGTCATCCACTGAGAATACTTTTCTAGGTGTAATAGTAGTCTAACTCATTAGCTTTGCACTAAATACAGCAATTTTGCTGTCTCCAAGCCAAATATTTCTAATATTAATGATACAGTTTAGATAAAGTGATTTAAGAAGCTGTACATACAGCCCTTTCTATCTGCTTGTGCAATGATAATTAATTACCTCGAAGATTTAACTCCAGTCTTTCACATCCAATTATACTTTAATATCTCTGATGATCACTCTGTAAGAGTTCATCTGAAATTTCATAACCTAGTTTGACACGAAGCCACTCCTGACTGGCAGGGAGGAGGGAGGGGATGTGTGCTGGGAGCACAGGCTGCAGCAGCAAGTTGGGATGTGGAAATGGGTTAAGAGCCTTCACAGGGGGTGCCAGGAGAAAAATATGTGTTCTGTTTGTACAACAGCTATACTTCAGGTGCTGACACAGAAGGAAAAAGTGATACAGCCGCACAGAAAAAAGCGGTTTCCTGCTGACTGCGAGGGCTGGGAGGGATGAAAAGCATTCCCAGGCAGGGAATTGCCCCTCTGGAGCATCCCCACCCTGCACGTCTCACCCTCTGAGCTGCGTCAGCTCATCTCAAAACTCTTACCTTCTTTTTCCAGGCAAAGTTGGAGGCCTCTTGTCCTCCTACACGTGTGAACTGGCCTTGTTTCGGCTCTTCCTCACTCACCAGCTCCCTGGAGTGTGGAGCTGGGAACGCACCAGGAAAGCTCTGCCTGCTCTGTCCCTCCTCGGAGAGGGTGGGGACAAACTCAACAGCAGCAACACACCTTCTCCTTAAAAATAAACGGCAGGGGTTTGGGATGTTGCCTTCACAGTGTCAGACATTAAACCCCACCCCTGGAAGTGTCCCAGGCCAGGTTGGAGAGGGCTCGGAGCAACCTGGGATAGGGGAAGGTGTCCCTACCTTTGGCAGGGAGTGGGGCTGGATGAGCTTTAATATGTCTTCCAACCCAACCCATCCTGTGATTATCAAGAAGACAAAAAAAAAGACTTGTTGCTCATGATCTGATTCAAACACAGCCCAAAAGGGACGTTCCCCTTTGTGCCCACCAAAAACTGGTCAGGAACCTCTGCAGCTCTTCCTTCTTTACCAAAATGGTGTGAGCCCCCCCAGCAAAGAGGAGGGCAGGGCCTGGAGCTGCTTGTTGACATGAGGGTGATGTTTAGGACACAAGAAGAAGGCACTGGACATGGTCATCCTCACCTCAGCCAGGGAAAAACTGCTTGTAGTTCTTTGCAAAATCTTCATGGCCATGAGCATCGGAGATAACAAGAAAAAAAAGTCTCCAAAATCCTTGACAACCCTTTCTGCTTGCGAAAGAATAAATGCAATTTAAAGAAATTGTATTAATATGTAATTCTTAAATGCCCCAAAATGGTCTCAGAGCTTAGAAACACACCCCCACAGAATTAAAACCTTCCCGAGCAGATCAGCACAGACTCAAACTCCAAGCAGCATCTGTCTCCAGGAACTCTCCCACACGTCTTCCCAGCTGTTGAACAAAACCAGGACAATTGCACAGTACTCAGAACTCACCCTAGACTTCACTCAGCGCTCAACGGGGCTGTCTGTGTTTAAAGCACCGTGGATTCTTGTTAAAAACTCTTGATAAAAGAAGCCCATTTTGCATGTGAAGTACAATTTCAAAAGCGCTAACAAATGCAGATGAGGAGCACTAATCTTAGCCTTCAGCCTCAGCATCCCTGGAAGTCTTTCCCTCCTGCCTGAGCAGCACATGTTCAGAATAGATCCGATTTTTCCAGCTTTTATTTGCACAGGTAGGGACAGTTTATTCAGGCCAATTATCTCAGCGTGATTCATCATCATGATGCTCCAAAATAAAAGCAATCACGTTAGATTGGTCCTAATTAAAAAGGTATTTTTATGTTTGGAGTTAAAAAAAAAAAAAAATTACTTGTCGAAGTAGGAACTTTTCTCCAAACAACATCAGGATAGTTGGTGAACTGGTGTGAAACATTTTCCCCTCTCCCTGAAGGCCCTGCTCTATGTTTTCCTTTGGTTAAATATCAGTAAAAATAAAGTGAAAGGCTTTGGTTCAGCCACTAAGCCAATATAAAACTTTATTGACCTGTTTCAGTCAATAAACCCGACCCTATGTTGCAGGCTCAGGGAGCAGTGCTCACACACAGCACTGCCAGGGAGGGAACTAAAGGAATTGGGGCTCAGGGACTCATAAACCACTCCAGGGAAGGAAAAGGGAAAAGCTTTCATTCCATGAGATTTTCCCCAGAACCTCCTTCAGTCCTGCACTGCTAATTAAATACTGTCTAATTGATATTTCCAGCTTCTCTGGGCAACTTGTTGCAGTGTTTCACCCTCCTCTGAGTAAAGAATTCCTTCCTATCATCTGATCTCAACCTGCCCCCTCTGAGTTTGAAACCATTGTTCCTTGTTCTGTCACTATGTAATAGTCCTTCTCCTCCTTTTTTTAAAGTACTGAAAATTCAAACCTTGCACAAATAATCTCGAGATTTCACTGATTTCTACCAACATCTGATCAAGTATATAGAAATAATGATAAAGAGAAAATAACTACAAAAATTAGCAACTTTTAGAGTTCATGGTCATTGCAATTCACCTAATTTTTGCCCTTAGTGATGGGAGAGGGATTTTATAAAATAGAATTATTTCAGGTGGGAGGGATCCACAATGATCTAATTCAACTGCCTAATCAATTCAGGCCTGACCAAAAGTTACAGCATGTTAAGGGCATTGTCCAAATGCCTCTAACACTGACAGGTTTGGGGCATCCACCCCCTCTCTGGGAATCCTGTTCCAGGGTTTATCCACCCTCTCAGTAAAAAAATGCTTCTAATGCCCAGCCTAAACCTCCCAGCACAGTTCTGAACCATTCCTGTGCCTCCTATCCCTGGATCCCAGGGGAAAAGATGAGCTTAGGCGTATTTATACATATATAAAAACATCCTCACCACGGGGAGCTCCCTGTTGCTGCAGACACCTCTGCGTCCTTCACTCAACAGACTCTGCCAGTGCAAAAGTCACAGACAGGGCCAGAAACCTGAAGGCTGTAAACAGAAGAAGAAAATTCACTGCTCCAATTTCTCTTTGATTTCCAGCGAAAGCAATTTGTGGAGGCAGTGGGCAGAAGGAAATGCAGAGAGCACAAACTGGAACAGGAGCTCTGACTACAGAGCAGCTCCTCGCAGCAGCTCCTCTAACATTTCCTGAGTGGCAAACACACTTAGAGCCCGGGCAATGTGCTTCAAACAGGAATTGATGTTCTGGTTACAAAGAAATGAGACTGTCTCCAAACCAAACTTGAGCTGAGTCATCTTTAAATGCCTGCAATGGTCAGATATCTGAAGTGTTTCAAGTGTCGCTCCACCTTTGATCCCGGCACAACATCAAACTCATTCTTGTTCCCACAACTGATTTGTTTTTTCTTTAAAAGTTCTGTTTTCTAAGAGAGTTGAAATAACTTTTAAAACTGGATAAACCCCAAAGTTTGCAGACTGCTGGATGCACACAAAGGGTGCTCCTCTGGAATGCACATGGGATGTACTCTGCTGCAGCACAGGGAGCATCCCTGGCACAGAGCCCTCTGCCCAAACTGCTGCATCACACAAACACACTTTTCCTGCTAAGCAAAAGAGTGTTTCAGCAGTGAGTTAATTAACAAAGCACTTCAGTCCTCCTTCATGGCACTCACACAGCCTGGATCCCAGGTTTGTGTTTCTTTGCTCTTTTTCTGGCTGCACTGGTGGCAGAAGGAGGAATCAGGACATTTCCACCCAGCAGCTTCTGCCCTTTGCCTGTGTCAACCTCAGAGCTGGAAACATCACGGAGAATGACATCACGGAATCCTACAATGGTTTGGGTTGGAAGGGACCTTAAAGACCATCCAATTCCAACCCCCTGCCATGGGCAGGGACACCTTCCACTAAGCCCAGGTTGCTCCAAGCCCTGTCCAGCCTGGCCTTGGACACTTCCAGGGATCCAGGGGCAGCCACAGCTTTTCTGGACAACCTGTGCCAGGGCCTCCCCACCCTCACAGTCAACAATTCCTTCCCAATATCCCATCTAATCCCACACTTTGTGGCTTTGAATCCATCCCCCTTGTCCTATCCCTCCATCCCTTGTCCCCAGTCCCTCTCCAGCTCTCCTGGAGCCCCTTTAGGCCCTGCAAGGGGCTCTCAGCTCTCCCTGGAGCCTTCCCTTCTCCAGGGAACCCCCCCAGCTCTCCCAGCCTGGCTCCAGAGCAGAGCTGCTGGGCTGAGCTCAGCTCTGGAAGCCTTAGGGACACAGGGGTTTAATTAGCACCCTCAAACCCTACCTGTGAAGGTTTCTTTCTCCCACCACAACCCCACATTACCAGAAGAATCACCAGCATCTGAAAGAGGAGCAAATCCTGACCAAAACCATCATTTAAAATTACAGGTTCGTAACTAAACAGGTTCGTAACCCCACCTCTTTCTCCATGAGGCTGCCCTAGGATGGTATATGAAAATCCAGTTACAATGTCCCTATTTGCTATTTATACTATTTATACAGCCTCACATTCAAAAACAGACTAAAGAGAAACAAACCCAAGGGAAATCAATGCCACAGGTAAGCTCTTTAAGCAGCAACCTAGGCAGAACTCTCTGCAGGGACAGGAATCATTGGATTTTCTTACTTGCCAGTGTCAAGGGAGGAAAATCCCTCAAGAGGTTCAGTTTTTCACTCTTGGACAAGGCCTAACTCAGGGACACTTCATGCAATAGCAGCTCAGGGTAAGCTGAACTTGGCTTAACATCCTTCTCTGGAAAAGAACACGACACGTATCCCGAAAATGAAGAATTTTTCCCCCTAGAGAGCCATGAAGGAGTTCTCATGAAGGTCCTGCTGCAGTCTGGGTGAGCCCTGATCTTCACTGTGCAGGACCCCACCCCAGGAGAAGCATCATCCCTTGGCTGGACTCTTTGGGTTTCTCCTTCACCTCCCCCAGGCTGAGCAAGAAAAGAAAGAGCTTAAAAATTCCTATTCCTGCTCCCCCTCTCCCCCACCCCTCCTTCCCTTGTTTGTTCCTTAGAGCTGGAGAGAAAACAAAACTACTTCATTATTTACTGCCACCTTAAATTTTTGATAGTAGGCAAAGTCAGACACACACATTAAAGGGTCCCAGATCCCACAATCCAAGAGGAAGGGTAACAGCAGGAACATCCCAGTGCGTTGGATTCACGTGTAAACACATGGACACACTCGGGCTGCTGAGATGAATCCTCTGCCAGAGCAAAGGCTCAGCCTGTCACATGAATTATTGAGGCAGGAGCTGCAAATTAACACAAATTACACACAGTTATCAGAAGGAAAAATTCCATTTCCCCCCCACACACACACCTCAAAGCTGCTGGAGAAAAGCGGGACCAGCTTTGGAAATTGTACCTCCCGAGAAGGAAACGGCAGCACAAGCTCCTGCGAGCAGGGAGCTAAAAGACAGCTGAGAGAGCAAAACAAACTTCAAGGCTAAAATTAGTGAGTGGTTTTATCCAGGAGGGCTGATTCCTGCTGGGTTTTAGGGATCGTGCTGTGCTCAGCTCAGGCCCAGCTCCCCACTCTCTTTCAAGTACAAAGCCAGCACTTTTTACAACAGAACTGCAGTTCTTGAGGAGTGATGCCCATCCATCTCCATCTCCGTGCTCACATTCCCTGCAGAGCCGCCCCAGAAAGTGCAGGAGTCCGAGCTGAGCTCCCAGAAAACAGGGATGTTTCCCACACCCCACCTGGGAATGCGGGGCTGGATCTGCAGCTCAGCCACACGGGTCCCTGTCTCTGCTCCTCACGGTGTCTCTGAGCTCGGGACGCTCATCCTCCCTCGCTCCCACTTTCGAAAGAAGCACTGGAAATTTGTTAGTCAAGATTAAAGATGACACCAGTTTATTGTGACTATTTTCCCTCTCCTGGAAGGCACAATTCCCCGAAGGTGCTCCGACTAACAGGCAAGAACCATCTGCTTCCCAAAGCACAAGTCGCTGCTAAATCAGGTTTACAAATAGAAGGTGCTTAGTAGCAATTCCCTGTCATGAATTAAAATATAAATTCAATTTTGCCCGTCACCTGTGGCAAGCTGGGAACATGTAGATACTTTTCCCTGGCAAGCACGGAACTTGGAGATATTTTTCCCATTAAGGAATTCCCCCCGTTCTGGTAGAACAATCTCATCTCATTGCTCCCTTTGGAGTCTCATGAGAGAGTTTTCTGTTCCAGCCTGAGAAATAATCTCTGATTTTTCATATATTCCCTCCAATGAAAGCTCCTGTCTCTCACACACCCCATCACAACCAATTTGCTCCACGTTCGATGATTTTCCCCCCTCCCAGTTCCACTGGCACAGAACCCGTGACCCTGTGAAGAAGTGGAAGGTTGTGCTCCCGTCGGGGTGGTGTGGTTCATCCTTTCCATTCACGGAGATTCCCTCTCCAGGACATCTTTTCCAAGTCCCGTGGATCTCAGTGCCTGAGTTTGACGCGATTGATACAGACACCTCAGCCCTGGAATCGGAGTAATTACCGTTTCTGCCACTGTGCCTCCAGGGCTTCCATCATCTCGGAGAGCTCTGGATGGTGGGAGCTGTAGGGTTGCAAACAAAGAAAATAACACATAAAATAAAATTAAAAAAAAAAAAAGAAATCTGTGCATCTCTAGGCACAGAGACTGTTTCTTATTGCTCTGTTGAAAACACTTCAAGATTACCCTGCAATCTTTAAGATTTTGAGGAAAACCTCAAAAATAAGTTTCCTCTGTCGTTTTCTTTGCAAAAAAAACCCACCAACTTTGCCTGGAAAATCAAGTTACAACCCCAACAGCTCAAACCTTGCAGCTTTAACCCGACTTTCCACAACTGGGTTTTTCCCCAGTTGTTTTTCCTTGTCCCCGTGGATAAGCAAGGACCACCAGAAATTATTAGATTTAGAAAGCCACGTTTCTGCTGAAAAACTGAATAAAACAACCTCAACCAAACACGACAATGTCAGTTGTGTCATAAAAATAAACATATGCAGTGGAAGGTGTCCATGGCAGGGGGTTGGAACCGGATGATCTTTAAGGTCCCTTCCAACCCAAACCCTTCGGGGGTTCATGGTTTTAAAAGGAAATCATCTCACTGATACTGGTGAATCTTGGGCAAAACTTGACCCAAAACCCTCACCATTTTTTTCCCCTCTCATTTCCTAGTCTTTCCACGACTAGGAAGACACATTCCATCTTCTGTCACCTATATATCCACCTCAAGACCATCATTTCCCCTGTCCAGGGCACCTCATTTGGAAGGGTCCCCATCTCCACCTTCTCACCCCTCCAGGTTGTCTCTTGCTTTTTCCAGTGGCACAACCTCAATTTAAAATTAAAAAAAAAAAAATTAGGAGTTCCTTAAAATTCCCCTCACAAGTGTCTCAACTACTTCTTTTTGCTTTTACAGTCATTTTAACTACAACGAGGGGATGCTTTTAAATCAATTTTTGCAGGACGAGAGAGACACAATGCCTGTAGTCTTATTTACATATTATTTTACCGTCTTTTTTGCATTTTATTTTTAGCTATCCCTGGATATAAATACAGCTTTTGTACCTTCTATTTAAGTATGAAATAGATATATTTATATATTAAACAGAAAACCACCAACTTCATATTAATCCATTCAATTTAAAGCCTTCAACAAGGAAGGAAATCACTTCCTTCGTGACTTTAGTGCAGCAAGGACCGGATTAACTTCTCCCAATTTTTCAGTGGCTGCAGGTATGCTCCTGCAATGGTTATTGCATTTATTGATTAATTATTTATGGTTTCTTTATGGCAGAACTTGGTGAAAAGCACCGTTGCCTGGTAGACCATCTCTGCTCCAATAATGACAAATCACAGCAATTAGTCAGCCTGGATCCCAGGAAAGCTTCCCAAGGTCATTAATTTGCTTCAGGCAGTACCTGACCTCTGCTTTCCCACCCCCTGTTTCAGGAGAATTCCATTTGAAATCCTCATAATTGCCTGGACGTGCAGGATCTCATTTGAAATCAATTCAGTCGCTTTTCCCCTTCCGTGTTTCTAATATTGTTTCTAAAGTATCACGACAATTTAAAGTAATTATGTTTTAATTAACGCTGATTTTCACTGGAAGTCATGCACAGCCACTTAACAGCTTCCACATTAGTACCCAAATAAGTTCCCTGTGATTATCTGGAGACTCAAAAGCAGAAATAATGAGACATTGGTATGATCTTTGTTGGGTTCCTCACAAAAAGGTCTTTACTGGGCTCTCCGAGCAGCACGTGTTAGAGCCACAGGGAAAAAGTACAGCAAAACCCCCCAACATGCCAAGTGGAATTCACCTCAAAAGGCTGCTTTAAAATTTACTTTAGCACTTTTGATAGGAAATAGCAGCACTTTGCAGGATGGCAAAATACAGGCAAACAAATACTCAGCTCTCTTTGTAAATGTACATCAAGAAAAAAAAAACAAACACATAAAGAGTATTTGTTCTGGTGTGATTTTGATTTCCTAGGAGTTATTCAGGGAGTAGACCTATTTAAGCCTTATTTTTAAGGTTGTAGATCACCTGTGAGGCCCAAGTGCCCACTGAAGGTTCCACTCCTGCCTTGACCACTGGAGCAGAGCTGGGACAAAGAGGGCGAGGTCCCACAGCAAATGGGAGTCTCGGGTATGAAATATTCCTAGTACTTGTGTTCTTCCCTCCTGTGTCCTGTGAACAAAGTCCTCTCTACCCAAGAGGGGCAGCAGAAACCTCAGTTCCTCACAAATCATGGAATCCTGGAATGGTTTGGGTTGCGAAAGACCTTAAAGCCCATCCAGTGCCACCCCATCCAGTGCCACCTTCCACTGTCCCAGGCTGCTCCAACCTGCCCTTGGACACTTCCAGGGATCCAGGGGCAGCCACAGCTTCTCTGGGCAACCTGTGCCAGGGCCTCCCCACCCTCACAGCCAACAATTCCTTCCCGATACCTAAGGAAGATTTCCAGCCCCAAACCCCACTGCTTTGCTTCTCTGAGGGATTTTTACAGATCCCCTCTTTTTAGGCCCATCCTTTAAGAGGTACTTGGTTACCTCTGCATTCAGTCCATGGGTGTGGAGGTTCACCAGTCATGGGCATCCCCTGGCAATGAAAATCAAAAGTCCTAATTAGTCACATAGTCCACTAATCACTTGCTTCTCTGCATTTCCTGAAGCCAAAGTCATTTAATTTTGAATTTTGGGGTATTTGTGTGCAGCTGGACATGAGCTTGAATTAGGACATGGAGTTCTAAAGGAGGAACATACATTTTCCCAGAAAAGCTTTTTATTTGGAATGCAATGCCATAAAACCCCACAGTTCATTGACATTGCCAACCTCCCCACCCCAGTTTTGTTGACATCCTGAATTATGGAAGTGCTTTTGTACCCAAAAGGAAGAACAGTCATGTTGCTCCTGCACCAAAACTGCCTGTGAGCAATGAGTCCTACAGAAACAGAGCAGAGCTCTAGAGAGGGGGTTTTAAGGGACATGGCATTATTCCTAGAGGGAATATTAGTGGCAGCAGCATGCCAGTGTTTGGTACAGTGCTTGGCACAGAGAGAGAGCATACGGTGTTTAATGCAAGGAAATTAAACAGCTCTATGCTACAGTCAGCTGGAGACACATCCTGCTGCAGCAATCCTAAATCCAGCCTAAATCCTAGCCTAAACCACATCCTAAAATTCTATCCCTCTCCAGATTTACACCTGTATGAAACCAGTGGAACACACGCATGGTTCAAGCAATCTGCATTGTTACATCTCACCCAGGCTTTCTGGATGTTTGTGAATGATGGGTTCCAGATAAAACCCCTGCTGAGGTGTTTCAGCAATTCAGAGTTTCTCTATTTCTGTTTCCCATTTCTGTCCCTGACCTCCAGAATCTCAGACTGGCCACCTGCACATGTGGCTGACTGTCCCCTTTCCCATCGTCAGGGGGTTTTCCATTCTTTATTTAACACCAGTTGAACAGGTTGAAATTGCTCTTATTTAAATGCACCAGAAAGCATTTACAGAGCAGAACTATCCCAAGCCATGTGCTGCCAAACAAAGACAAGTCTAGAAGAGGCTTGGAACACGATGATCTTTAAGGTCCCTTCCAACCCAAACCATTCCATGACTCTAAAAGCCTCCCAAATCACAGTGACTGGCACCACAGAGTCAAGGCTGCCCAACCCCACACTGTGCCCCCAGTCACCAGGATGACCCAACCCTTCCCAAACCTCTTGGGTGTTCAAGGAATGCAGGCTGGGCGAAGACTTTCCACCCAAATTCTAGGCATGGGATGGTTGCACTGACAGCAGCCCAGCCCTTTGCTTTCAGAGGCACCACCACCCACGCTGCAGCTTCACTTCTTCCCCCACTAAAACACTTCAGCCTGTAATTTTAAGTCTCTGGATTGCCACTAAAACACTTTATTCTGTCATTTTAAGTCTCTGTTTTTCCACCAAAACACTTTATCCTGAAATTTCAAGTCTCTGGATTTCCTTCCTCTTGCTATTCCAACCCCACCTTGCTAAAACCTCCCATGCAGCACCAAGTAACCCAAACTAAATTTCCTGTATAATGACATTATAACCACTGAATTTTCAGTTTCACCATGTTTATCAGATTTGGCTCCTTTTCCAGGATGAAACCCAAAAAATCTCTGTGTTCCCATCAGCTGCTCAGTGGACTGTTCAGGGAGATAATTTTGTTTCACCTCCAGAAAACACTTGAAGTGATTCGGAGTGTTCCTGCAGTTGCTGCCAGTGAAGTGAACCCCCCCAAAAAATCAATCCTAACACAAAATTCAAACGTCTCTATTGACTAACATTTTCTCTTTCCCTGCCCTACAAACCCATTTCTATCTCAATATTCCTTTTACCTCACCCCTGATGGAACAAGCTAAGTCACATATTCCAGTTTGTAGAGAAGTTGCCTTTAATTATCCTAAATTAGAGACACATTTTGTTACTTTCCCATATTGCCTCACACGGGTTTTCCTATTGAAATGAAGGGTTTATTCCCATACTCCAGCACTGCTGCAAAAAGATGTTACAAAGGATAGTCTCAGAATCAGTGACAAAACGTTTCAGCTATTTTTGTGTTAAACATCATCTCTATGGAAACAGCACAGTTAAATTTAATATGAATTATCACTGATTTTTCTAGCAATGCAGACCAGCTTTAGAGTCCAGGTTTAAAGGGAGAAAAACTAAGATTTTAGGTGTCTGGACTGACTTACCAGATATTTTAACAATAATAAAGTTTATCTTTGCGCATTAACTGCTCCCAGGCCCACAGGTTGCCCTCAGCTCGTTGAGATGTACAGCAGAACGGAGAAAACACATTGAAATGCCCTTAAAATTAAAACATCAGCTCTGAGTTGAAAAACTTCTTATTTCTGGCCCTTCATTTTACAGAGTAATTTGTATTTCCAGACTCAGAAAGCTCCTGTGGAGCTCAGGGTGGGCAGGTGAACCAGCAGCTCTGGCCCACCCTGGGGAAACTTCTATTTTTTTCATTATTATCAGTGTCTTCCCTCCCCTGATTTAATCCACGGGCAGGTTCTGCAGTGACAGTGTCAGAATTAGCAGCAAATCAAATCAGCACTGGAACTGTGCTGAAGATTAGGGAGATCTCCCAGTTTTTTGCTGCCAAGATAAAAATCCCAGCAGTGACAGTGAAGGCACTGCAAAGGCACCGTATCAGCAATGGGAGTCCTGGGCAAAGGAATCAGCAAGACTTAAAAAATTAAAAAAAAAAAAAAAAAAATTGAAAACAGCAGAGGATTCGAAAAGAGAAAAAAAATAAATCTTGGCCTGCTAACTTATATATATATATATATATTAATTATTCTGAAAATACAGGAGTAGGAGGTTGCATGACAGGAAAGATGATTTCAGAGAAGGAAACAACAGAACTAAAAGATTCAATTAAAAAAAAAGATAATTTTTATACTGCTGTGCTGCTTGTTATTGGTTCATGAGCATTTCAAGAAAGCAATAGCTCTACATAATGTTATCATATCACTGTATGGACCATCAGACTTTATATCCCGAGACAAAGAAAATAATTCAATACAGAAGAAGTTTTAACGTGATTTTTCTGTGCTGAGGGACAGTAAGTTCTCCAGAAACTCCCTTTCTTTGGCAATAAATCACATTAGTGGAAAGAAACCTGAGAATCCCCATTGTCTACCTGAAAACTTTCTCCTCTGTTACCCCTTGTCACTCAATAAATAACATTTCTATCAAGGATCAGCAATCTTGACAGAAACAGAGGAGCACATTTTAAATCATCACTTAAGCTGTAAAAACGGATTCCAAAGGCTGCATCTCTGCAGAACAGCCTCACCACGTGCTGAGCAAACCTGGAGCAGGGGTGGGGGGGAGTGGGGGGTTTGTTTAATTGCAGAGCTGATTGGAGCTATTTAGGGTCAGGTTTTCTTTTCCTGGTGTTTCAGCAGCATTTCCTTGGGATCTGAGGTGTTTGATAGAAACCATCCATCAAGTTAATTACGGCGAGTGCCTTGTTCTCAGGCTGCTGCGCCAACACATGTTGGAAGGACCCCCAGGTGAGGGTGACACAGCCACAGTGGGAGCCCCAACGGGCCCAGCAGGGCCTGTGACAAAGCTTCACCTTCAGCTCGTCGTGGTGACTGGAGGGCACAGCACGTTCCCTCCCTTAAATCAGGAATTATCTGCATTTGCTGCCCTCGCAAGATTTAAAAAGAAAAAGCAACCACCAAACAGGTGGGGAAAAAGCACCCCCCCAGCTCACCCACAAATCTCGTACTTACAGAAACCACAGGCTTTTGCAAATATTTTATGTAGTTGAGGGTTTTGGCTTATAATTAAAAAAAAAAAAAAAAGTAGATCTCCCTCCCCTGCAGCACTGTTCACTGGAGGTGTTATTTTTAAAGGCTCTGTTACTCTTCACCTCAGAGGACACCTACACACCCAGCTAATGCAAGAAGCCTGGTGACATAAGATTATAACATTAGCATACAAGGCTTCTCCTGTATAATTTATATTTCTGTGGGTTTAGCTGGTTTGTTTTTCCCCCCCCCTCCCCCTTCTTGAGTGCTCAGTGTTCAATTCCAGCTAATCCTTTCATCTCTCCCAATCTAGACTGGGAAGGTCAATATTCCTTGTAGGACCCCAGCCAAGGTGAGCCTTTGAATTTGATGAGCAAACTTTCCCTCAGGACGACAAAGGAGGAGGTAGCAATCAGTTCACCTCCCTAATTACTGAGCCTTCCAGGCTGAAATGCCCACGTTGAAAAAGGAAATAACACTTGTAATGTATTTTTTTATGGGCTCAAGGACAAAGCTGAGGGGCCTTCCCTTAAACTGCACCCTGAGCGATTTGAAACAGAGGCTGTACAAGCAATAAAACTACTCATCTCGCCTTTATTTGATGGTTTTTTCCCCCCAAAAAGGGGGACTGATGCACTCAGGAGCACAAGTGGCAGTAAATGTGCATCAGGACTTTGGGTATAAATTCAATATTAAAGATCGTGATGATTTCTTCAGAGGGAAGAACATCCTCCCTGCCCAAGTCCTCTCGCTCGCAACGGGCAAAGTTTGAGAGGTGGAGGGTCAAAGTATTTAATATTTGGAAACCCCTCCAGTTGCCTCCTTTATTTCATAGCCAGTGGCTACAGATGGACACAGAGGGGGTGGGAGGGAAGCAGCCCACTCAGTTGGCTCATTTCCATCAATCCCAGCAGTGCCAGGCTGTGCAGGCAGGAGGTGACGTGTGACAGCCCACCTGTCCTGCACCCACAGTTATCATGGAATCTCAGAACGGGTTGGGTGGGAAGGGACCTTAAAGACCACCCAATTCCAACCCCAGGTACACCTTCCACCAGCCCAGGTTGCTCCAAGCCCTGTCCAACCTGGCCTTGGACACTTCCAGGGATCCAGGGGCAGCCACAGCTTCTCTGGGCAACCTGTGCCAGGGCTTCATCACCCTTCCATGGAACAATTCCTTCCCAATACCCCATCTAACCCCGCCCTCCTTCAGCCTAAAGCCATTCCCTGTGTCCTGTCCCTCCATGCCTTGTCCCCAGTCCCTCTCCAGCTCTCCTGGAGCCCCTTTAGGCCCTGCAAGGGGCTTTGAGGTCCCTTTGCCTGCACCATTCTATACTTCCATTTAAAGGATTTTCCTGCACAACCGCAATTTCTGCGTGAGAACAGAAGGGTTTCCAGATGATCCAACGCCCTCTCATCCTGGAGAGCAGTTCCTCAGCCACCCCCCATGCTCTTGGCTTGGTTGTGCCAACAACACCCTCTGATATCCAGGTTCTCCGAGTGGGGTTTACAAACTACTGTCTGAAAATGAAAACCAGCACTGCTCAGAACTGCATTTCTTTCTCCTCTTAAAATCCAACTTAAAGGAACAGGAGTCAGCTATTTAGCATGGCCAGGTCTGGGAGAAGCCTCAAAAGCCACATTTGCAGGCCTCCTAGAGTTTGAGTCCCTTAAAAACTTCACAATAGGAAAGTTTTGCCAAGTTCTTTGCACAAAACATTTCACATTTATAAATGGGAACAAAGAGAGCTGAGAGAAACCTTTGTCATTTCCAGTAAAGCCTTTTTTTTTTTTTGCAATTTCAGTTTATTTTTAACTTCTGTACAGGATAAATAATTTGTAAATGTCCCAACAACGTCCATGAAACAAAAGGGAAAGGTTTTTTGGTTTATTCCTTTTCTTTTTTTTTTTTTTTTTTAAAAAGCAGGTGTTCTCAAGAGAGCATTTGTATAAACTGTTGCCAGACATGGTGGTGTAGGAGGACGGGAGGAACATTTCTATTTGGAAATACACTTTGCATATCAGCAATGAATAAAACATAGCCCTTTGTGTGCACATTATATCATGGAGCATGACTAATCTTGGAATACTTTCTGGCTTTTCTAATTTCCAAAAACAAACAAACAAACAAACAAACAAAAAAGAGGGGATTAGCTCAAGTTGCCATTAATAAAAGATGAACTGTCACCTCAAGACTCAGTTAAACAGAAATAAAACAACACAGAGTCTCCTGAAAACTATTCCTGTTGGTTGCCCAGCCCCTATAAGGAATAATAACTTCTGGAAACTTGGTGGTTCCATTCTATTGGACTTTTTTTTTTTATATATATATATATTATCATTTACCATTATCTTTGTTGGCAGTCTAAGAAAAAAGATATTTGGGCCTTCTTGATCACTTTTTTCCAACTCCTTGAATAATAATACTACTGAGATAAAAGCATCTTCTGGATAAGGATCACTTGGAAAGGACATAGCTCTAGAGTTTTCTTTTCTGACTGGAAAGGAGGAGAGGCAGCAGTTTAAAGCCAAGGTGGAAGGATATTTGGGCAACCTGGGAGAGTGGCAGGTGTTCCTGCCCATGGCAGGGAGTGGAACTGGATGAGCTTTAAGGTCCCTTCCAACCCAAACCATTCTGTGATTCCATAAGCCACAGACACAGCTCTGCTCTATCATCTCTAAAAGCTAAATATTTCCTTAAAATTAGTCTGCAGAACCTGTGAGAAGGGACAGCAATTTGGATGAGCAGCTCACGTGCCCACCATGAGTCCTCCTGGTCCTCAGGCTCCAGGGCACGACAGCAACAGGCTCCAGGAGCAGCAGCAAGTCCTGGCACCCAGCACCGTGAGCAACAAATAAAAACAGGGAGCTCTGGGCTCTCCCTGGGAAACCACAGGCAGGTACCAGCGCAAACATTGCAGTTTAGTTGCCAAGCAACCTCCTTATCCTCCAAAATTCATGTTTGAGCAGCTACAGAATCACTTGTTCAAAGCAACCGGAAAACAAAAACAAGTTGTGGCTGCATCAGCCTGGTTTGCTCAGCAAAAGTGCAGGAGAAGCAAAAATCCAACCTCCAGCCAAGGCCTATCTCGATGGAAACAAATGGAAATCACAATATTAACTTCAAGGTGCCAAATATGCATCTTACTCCTCACACAAACAGGTAAGTGGAGCTCTGTTGGGATTAGTGCTCTCCAAAACACACTTCGGGAAGGGGACCTGCTCCCCACTCAGCACCCAGTATGAGCCACCTCCTCTCCAGAGGACCAGGACTCCTGGATGAGCTTCAAAATATTCTTTTACTTGAGACTGTGGGGCAGGAATTGTGGGAAATATTGGCAATAACAAGCAAAGTCAACTGACCTACCCTGGCAAAAAGTCAAACATCTTCATAGGGGTTTCTAATCACAGAACGACTTGGGTGGGAAGGGACTCATCCAGTCCCACCCCTGCCATGGGCAGGGACACCTTCCACTAGCCCAGGTTGCTCCAACCTGGCCTTGGACACTTCCAGGGATCCAGGGGCAGCCACAGCTGCTCTGGGCAACCTGGGCCAGGGCCTCCCCACCCTCCCAGCCAGCAATTCCTTCCCAATATCCCATCTAACCCTAATCCCTGTCATTTTGAAGCCATTCCCCTTTGTCCTGTCCCTCCATCCCTTCTGAACAGTCTCTCTCCATCTTTCCTGTAGCTCCTGCAGGCACTGGAAGGCCCCAGTCAGGTCACCCCAAAGCTTCTCTTCTCCACATTGAACAATCCCAACACTCAAACACCACACATCCCAAAATGCTCTCTCGGGGGGGAGCTCATTTTATTCTTTCATTACTACAGTAAATAAATAGAACCAAATGACTCCAGTCCAAGTCCAGGCTGATGTGAAATCAAGAACTGGGCTTTTAATCCAGTTCCTCACATTTCTTCATCCACCTGCCCTGAGACCTGAACTGAACTTCCAGCTGAGGATTTTAGGGACCTAATTGCAGATTTCTCCTCTTTTCCCCACTGTTCTGGAGCAGGTTTTCCACAAACACAAATGAACTTGGTCTGACCACATACCTGTGCACAAATATGCACATCTACATGGGAATATAGAGAGAAGAGAGTCGAGATTATCTCCCTTTCCTTGTAATGCGTTCAAAATTCAAACATTTCATTTGGCTTGCTTGGACATTTGGGGATGGAAAACTTTGTAAGGAAAAAAATACGTCTTTTCAGCCTGAATCAAGTCAAATATTTAGCATTACCCAGTATATTTAAATTTCAGTCAAGACAGATTTGGAAGAAAATGATTCAGAAAATAATTTGGAATTTCCTACTTCGGAAGAAACTAATTAAGAGGTTCTTTTTAAAACTCATTAATGAAGTGGTAATAAATATCTTATTTCTTCCTTTCTGGTTATTGCATGGAGGTTAAAAAGAAGCCAATAAAACTTTTAATAGTCTTATCTTACCTGCAGTTGCCATGTGTTACCACGTTCCTCTCTGAAGCCTTGGCCAGGAGTTTCCTCTTCCTCTTCTCCCCTCAAACTCTTCCTTTGGGACAGCGAGAGCTGCAGTGGGGTCAGTGTGGGAATCCTCTGGAGACACAGCAAATAACACCTGAGAAGAAAACACCCCACAACCAACCAAAACCATTTAAAAAAAAGAAAGGGCAATTTCCATATTCGGATGACTTTTAACAAAACCAAACTATGGGTTTGAGACAACACAGGGAGCACAAGGGCTTCAGGTAGCAGGTAAATAAATTGTTGTATAATGTTTCTGAAATGTTCTGATTGAAGGGCTGGATTCCCCCCCCTCCCCTTCCCTTTTTTAAGGACAGAATCTTTTAAACTCTCATCAGTCTCTGTCACTGGGCTGGGCCATTGCACTGTGCCTTTCACTAATCTTATTTTGCTGTCTCTCTCTTTCTCCTTGCTTTTGAAACGTTCTCTTCTACAGGATAATAAAGATCTGCCTCCTGAAGGTCTTTTGCCTCTGTTTTTTCAAGTAGATGCTTTTGAGCAAAGTTCTGGGGTGGAGAAATAATTGTGTGAGAGCGAGTTTGGGATGAAAGGCATCCAGAGAGCAGGAGACTGGGAGGGGACAGTTGGATGTGCCACATTCCTCCTCCTCCTCCCACAGCCTCCCTGCCTGGGGAGCTGCAGAAACAGAAGCAAACGTTCATTCCAACCCAGGAAATGCAAGTAGAGTGGAGTTAAATATTTATTGGGAAGGTTTTGTGGTGTTTTTTTTCCCTAAAGATCAAGAGACCTTGAGTTTCCTTGAGAAAATTCCGCCTGTGGGCTCAAGTTTGGGGAGCTGAACCTAAAATTAGCAACAAGTGCCTGAGTGCAAAGCAAAGGGTGTGGATGCTCTGACCCTCAGCAGGGCCCTGCCAGCTGAGGCCAGGCTGGCACATCTGCCCAAAGCCCTGGCACAGGCTGGCCATTCACAATTTAGCTCCAAACCCATAAAACCATCTTCTTTTTTTGTTTTTTTTTTTTTTTTTGAGAGGGTGGTGGTGGAAACCTTTGCAAGACAAGAACGGAGCCCCGGGCTGCAGATTCACCAGGTCCCGAAGGATGACGCTCAATAAATTCATACAGTTCACAAGAAATAAGAGTTTGAGATGGATCTAAGGATAAAATAGTCCATGAGGAGGCAGATGGAAAACTCCTGCCTAAGTCCTTCTACCTTATATATAATGGATATCATAGAATCAGGGAAAGGTTTGGGTTGGAAGGGACCTTAAAGACCCTTTAATTCCAACCACCCTGCCATGGGCAGGACAATTATATAAATCAAGAGCTATAGGTAAGATACATTTATTCCATATATCTCAATTTTCTCATGTTTTCTGTTCTTAAATCCTCCCCATTTTAGGGTTCTTAAGAAATCAAGTCACACCAGTACAAACTTCTTCCTCTCCAGCTTCTCCTGGATTGTAAACCAGGGCCTTCTCCAACCCAAAATAATAACACCACACTGATTTTAACTAAATACACTTTTATACGTGCAACCCATCCACGACAAGCGTTTTACCTACTTAGTTTCACCAAAATCTTTCACTTCTTTTAATTTGATACCTTTTTTTTCTACCAAAAAAAAAAAAGTCACCAGTGTTATTGTCAAGTCCCAGGAACTCCGAGCCCAAGACAGATGACAATCATTTCTACAAGTCCCCGTATCCTGCCTTACACCACTTTATATTGTTACGTTTAAAATCCTTTTCCTGGTTACAAAACTGAAGATTAAAGTCTAACCTCACAAACATTTAACAGTAAATGTTTGTGTGTAGGGGGGGTTTCTCATAAGCTCATGTTTTTTCGGGGGTCTTCGAGGTTTTTGGGGAGTTGTTTGGGTTTTTTTCCCCAAATATGAGTTACATTAGCAGAGGTGAGAAGATCACAGGCTCCAAGCAGGTTCTAAACCACAATTCTTTACTCACCTCCAGCCCCGCAGCACGGCCGTAACTCAGACACCTGGGATCATTCCTGCAAAGACATTATTCAAACTAATTGAATAATCCAGATAATACCCCAGGATAAAGAGATTATCAGGTTAGAAATTGCTCCAGCTGAGAAAACCACCTTCTCTGCACCACAAACCGCCCTCAGCTCTGGCTGGGGGACAAAACACAGAGAATTGCTGCCCATAACTCAGTCTGAGCACATTATCACACTGTAACACTTCTCACAAGGTGCCTGTGTGTGTTCTCATTACGTATTTACTCGTTATCCCCTGTAATAAAACACGCAGTTTTAAAAATGGCCCCATCAGCAGTGAGATGGGAGGAGAGCTCATTTACAGTACGGCCGTGTTCCTCTCAAGTACAATTGCCATTAGTGATCTATTATATTATTAATAAAATCAATTTAGCCCGAGCACTATGATGTTTAGCTCCAATATAAATATTATCAGTACCACCATGATTTTTATGAGCCAGGAATGTTACAAACCAAGATAATTCCATCAAACAGCAGAGCCTGTTGTTAATGTGCACTGCCAGTGCCTACCTCACACCAGGGCTTTCAAATGCTCATTTTCCAAGGCAACTTCCACTTAGGGAAAACTGGAAAACACAATTCATCATTTCTGCATTAAATGTAGAGGGCAAAACATTATTTTCATGTTGCACTAGTGCATTATGTAGGATATGGAGAGGAAAGGGGCACCAAGATATCAGAGGGATGGCGCAGTTCTGCTGTGAGGAAGAGGGAACTGGGATTCTTCAGCCTGGGAAAGACAATGGTAAATGTTTGATTTAATTCAAATGGAAAGATTTACTGTTTTCCTCATAAAGTTTTCCATCCCCAAATGTCCAAGGAAGCCAAATGAAGTGTTTGAATTTTGAACGTATTACAAGGAAAGGGAGATAATCTCGACTCTCTTCTCTCTATATTCCCATGTAGATGTGCATATTTGTGCACAGGTATGTGGTCACACCAAGTTCATTTGTGTTTGTGGAAAACCTGCTCCAGAACAGTGGGGAAAAGAGGAGAAATCTGCAATTAGGTCCCTAAAATCCTCAGCTGGAAGTTCAGTTCAGGTCTCAGGGCAGGTGGATGAAGAAATGTGAGGAACTGGATTAAAAGCCCAGTTCTTGATTTCACATCAGCCTGGACTTGGACTGGAGTCATTTGGTTCTATTTATTTACTGTAGTAATGAAAGAATAAAATGAGCTCCCCCCCGAGAGAGCATTTTGGGATGTGTGGTGTTTGAGTGTTGGGATTGTTCAATGTGGAGAAGAGAAGCTTTGGGGTGACCTGACTGGGGCCTTCCAGTGCCTGCAGGAGCTGCAGGAAAGATGGAGAGAGACTGTTCAGAAGGGATGGAGGGACAGGACAAGGGGGAATGGCTTCAAAATGACAGGGATTAGGGTTAGATGGGATATTGGGAAGGAATTGCTGGCTGTGAGGGTGGGGAGGTCCTGGCCCAGGTTGCCCAGAGAAGCTGTGGCTGCCCCTGGATCCCTGGAAGTGTCCAAGGTCAGGTTGGAGCAACCTGGGACAGTGGAAGGTGTCCCTGCCCATGGCAGGAGTGGGACTGGATGGGCTTTAAGTTCCCTCCCAACCCAAACCATTCCACAAAAGAATCCCAAGTAGCTCGTCCTCCTCAATGATTGAACAGCAGTTTTTCCATGGGGAAAAATATAGATGTTGCTATTTCTGTATCTGTGTGTTATCCTTCCAACTAATCCTTGTGTGATGGCAACACGAACAAACATATGGGGAATATATTTGGCATTAACCTGCCTGTGCTTTATGGCAGAAGGTCTCCAGGCTGCTCACCACCACCATATGCTGGAAGCCAAACAGAAAACATCAAGGATTTCAAACTCACAGACGTCTCCACAACATCTAAAACCATATGGCACAATTATATTTCTTACCAGTTATTTACTCCAAGTGTCTCCAGCCTGACAATCAGCCCTGGAAAACACCGAGCTAAGCATATGTTGGATCACAGAGGAGCTGGACCACAAGTGACATCTGCTTTGCAGAGATATGACATGTTATCATTACTATTATTGTTATTATTTTCAATTTTTATACACATTTCAAGGCAACTATGAAAAAGAAACCAGACCAACAACACAAATTACGAATATAAAGTCCCCTTGGTAATTTAATGGGATGCCAGAATAACAAAGAATATCATCTTGTTTATTTGTTCAGATTCATGACTTTAAAAAAAAAGAGGGAACACAAAGAGGTTTGGATGCAACCTTTTTGTGGCAGCAATAAGTTTTTGAGGAAAGGAATTAACCTGTATCCAATTCTGTGTTAAAAACAAACAAACAATAAAACTTAATAAACCCAAGTAATCTAAAACATCAATGGAAATTTGGTGCAGGGTTGAAAAATCTGCTTTTTTTCATGTATTAATAAGGGCAGTTAATATATATTTCAGATTTGTTGATATTTTCAGGGGCATCCAAGAGCAACAACAATAATTCTGCCTCTGGTTTCACAATTTTTGTTTCTCTGTGGCATCAGTTTCTTGAGAGAACTGTGCACACACAGTAGCTGTTCAAATGCTGGGACAAGGATGGCAAAACACACACACACCACTTATTCAAATACTGGGATAGGGATTAAAATGGCCCAAAATGAGAGGTGCACTCAAAAGAAACAAACAACAACTCCAACTTATCAAAGCACCAAAGTTTTGCAAGTCATTTTTCAAACATAAAGAACAGATTAAATAAATTCTTTAAGCAAATCTCCTTTAAACTGGGCTAAAATACCTCGGTCTACTGAAGCAGTTTTGAGCCTTTTAGGTCGAGATCCCCTCTGGGACAGGATTTTTGACAGAGAAGGAAAGTAACACATGGAAATTCTCCAGGAGAACAAACAAACAGCTCACTTCGCTGTCCGGACCCTTCCTTCCTCGTGATCTAATCAAATGTTTAACTTGACATCACCTGGGAAAATTGAACTTAACCAAGACCTAAAGCAATTGAAATGTCAATTCCTTTGATTCAGCAGAGGGAGCAGACGCATGACAAATCAGGAATAGCACAGCCACGGCGCCTCGGCCGCACAGAGAAACCACAAATACGACCTTACAGTTGTGCTTGGGAGCAGATACGAAGTTCAGGGCCCTGATGTTCCACAAGGGTTTGGTTTTGGAAGCATCCAAAGGAACCTGTGGGCACCAGCACCACCAGCACCTCCCAGCTGGGTCAAGCAGGAAAGTCCTGAGGGGTACAAGAGGCCACACGACCCAAGGTGGCTCGTTAGCACTCAAAGCTCAGTCCTGGAAGACAACTCCAAAGGAAAATCTGTTCCAAAAGAACCGGAGCAAAAAGTGATTGGTGTGAGAAATGAAGCAAATCAACCCACAGGCAAGAAAAAGTCAAAAGGGATCACACGATTATCACGAGATTTTCAGCTCCTAAAGGATTGGGAAGAGGAGCAAACGCTCCCCAGAGCAGCTTGTGCAGTAGCACTTGGTTATCCCTGCTCCTGATTCCTGGTAAAGTCAAGACAAGTGTGAAAGTTCATTCCAGAAGTTATTCTGCACCTGTACTCAGATCCTGTTAACATCTTACAGTAAATAAAATGATCCAATTATTTGAATGCACCAACCTGACTCCAGCAGTTCACAGCTTATCATTCATACAGACCTTGGAATAATGACTCTTGCACTCAAAGTTCAATCCTAGAAGACAACTCCAAGAGAAAATCTATTCCAAAAAGCCAGAACAAACTGACTTGTGTGAGAAATTAGGCAAATCAACCCACAGACAAGCTAAAAAGGACCACAGTTATCACAAAATATTCAGTTCCTAAAGGACTGCAAAGAGGAACAAACCCTCCCCAGAGCAGCCTCTGAAGTAGCAGGTGGTTATCCCCGCTCCCAATTCCTGAAAAAGTGTGGAAGGTCATTCCAGAAGTTGTTCTACACCTGAGCTCAGATCCTATTAAAATCTTACAGCAAATGAAATGATACAATTATTTGAATGCACCAACCTGACTCCAGCAGTTCCCAACTTACCACTCACACAGACTGTGCAGGAAGCAGGGGATCACCTTGGAACAAAGATGATAAAAGGAATAACAAAATTCAAACCAGATAAATTCATCCACAACCAACATTTAAAAATACCAATAGCAGCAATTTTAGCCACTCCCTGACCTAAATCACTTCAATGAAAGTTCACGGCGTGAAAAGAAAATGAGGCTTTACAACCTGTCTGCTATTTATAGTCTGTGTATATTCACTGAATTGGAGTTAAACTTGCATCTGTATTAAGAGATCTTCTTTCAGGGATATAAAGAATGTTTATTCCTAGGAAAAAGAAAGGTGAGTGGAGCCAGGAGGCACAGACTGGCATTTTTGGGACCAGGACCAAGAGCAAGAGAGAGTAGTAAAAGTTATCTGTGAGACATAACTGCCACCTTGTGATGGAACACGGCAGTTCAGGGGGGGCTGGGGCACAGAACATTTGGATTATAATTGTCTCCCCCTCCCAAGGCGTCTTCAACCTCCGGAGGAAAGATTTCAAGGCCAATCAGTGACTCTTTTTCACAGTTTTTCACAAGAAGGTGGCCCAGGCTCCCAGAGCAAACTGAGAAACCCATAAACATTTCTGGCCCTTAAGATTCCTGTGCTCAATCAACTCCCGAATGAGGAGAACGTGTTCTGCTTCACTATTCAATTCATCACCAATTAACCATTAATTATCAACACCATATTAAAAAATAACTAATTAAAAAAAAAAAAGAAAACTTATCTTGAGAATATTCTTTTTCTTAAGCAATTTCTGTGATTATCCCCAAATGTCACGTGGTTATGTGTGGGAAGGAACAGTGCTTCCGCTTACAAATAAGAGCATTGAGAGGGTGTTGATGTGGTCAAATACAGAATTTAAAGAAGATTATGCTCCCAATCACACATTAGGAGAAATTTCAGTAAAAGTTGAGGAAAGTTCTACCTCTGTATTGGAAATTTCCTTTTGCACATGCAGGCCATTAAACCAAAAACGTGCCTTAAATTAACGTGAACCAAATCCTAAAGAATTTCTCACCTAAACAATGTTTCTACTAAAGATTTCAGTGAGAATATGCTCAGCACATCTGGATTTCCCCGTTTTCATAAACATATCAAGTCCACTGGTCCTCCTGGCCGCATCCAAGTATCTGGATGTGATTAATTATCACAAAAATGGCCACAATATGACAAGAGAAGGTAATTAAGATAAACAGTGAAAATGCTACGACAAAAGAAAAACTATTAACAACTGGGTTCCTATTTTTGAATGCAATTTCTCTCATACAAGATAAAAACTCAATACTTTAAATTTACTCTTGGGTTAAGAGTGCACTTAGTGTCTGATACTTTGGTGGATTAAAAGGGCAAAGAAGAAGAGCAAAATAGTAAGAAGGACATGTAGAAAAAACTGCTATTAAAAATATAAAGTAATTTTACTCGAAGTTCACTTATTTTAATACAACTTGGGTCACTCGGTTCCAACCCAGACCTTGGAGCTGGTTGACAAGCGCGTGATTGTGCTTGATTTATCTTGGATATTCTTGGGGAAAACAGTCTCCACAAGCAGGTGCTGGTTTTCCCTTGGATTGTGGTCATAAAACATCCCTCAACAGGTGACACACCTGTATCTTTTAGCTGGACTTTGCAAAGATAAATGAAAAAAACCCCACAAAACTTAATAAGAGTGGAAGAAATATCTGAACAGAAGGCAGGGACAGGAGTTGGATTTCTGTGGTGGGTCCCTTCCAGCTGAGGATGTTCTGGGGTTCCACGGAATGGATCTGGCACCAGTCTGTAACCAAAGGAATGTCGGGGGGGGGTTTGGTGCATCAAATCCAACCATTCCCAGCACTGCCAATCCCACCATTAACCCCTGTCCTCAAGTGTCACACCCACATGGCTTTTAATCCCCCCAGGGCTGGGGATCCACTCCTGCCCTGGGCAGCTGCTCCAAAGCCCAATAACCCTTCCCATGAAGAAACTGTCCCTAATATCCACTCTAAGCCTGCCCTGGTGCAACTTGAGGCCGTTTCCTCTCATCCTGTCACTTGTTACTGGGAGAAGAGACCAACTCAGATTCAAAAGTAGTTCAGGAGTCAACTTGTTACAGGGAACAAGATAAAAACCTGGAAATGAGGAGTGTGATGACTTCAAAGTCAGTGGAACATTGTGTGGCTGCTGCTCCTCACTGGCAGCTTTTAACTAGGAAGACATTTAAGGTTATTTCTATCAAATAAGACATTGCTAATTTGATCCGTCTGCTCTGTTGAATCCAAATTACATACCTGTACAAGTCCATGAAAATTCAAAGTAATGCAATTATCATTTTAGGATTATATAGTCGTTTTAGACTATATAAAGTCTCCCATCACCATGGCATTCAGAATTATCCTTTCGTGTTCTTGGAATAGACCCATTCCCATCACATGTGCATCAAAAAGTAACTTCTGCCCTTTGACTGTAAACAAGCTTCAAGTTTTCTGCCTGTAAATAGATTTATTTATTTTTATCTCTGGAAAAATTACTGCATTAAAATACTTCGAAAATTTCATGTGTGGCTGTGGGTGTCCCACTGGCACTTGAATTTTTAATTATTTTAACTATTGTCTTAACCGAGGGTTAAAAAAAACCCCCAAAACCAAACCAAAACACACAAAAAAACAAACAACAACAAAAAAACCAAACAAATCAACAACAAAACAAACAAACCCACAAAAACAAAACAAAACAACCCACCAAAGCAAACAAATCCCAGCAGAATTAGAATTGCTTTTGAGGACTTTTTTTATGTGATGAAGAAGCAGTAATTACATGCTCAAATCTATATCAAGGCTCCTTCCACTCAGGCCAGGGAAGCAGCAATGCAGGAAAAGAAAAACCTTTTATATCTTGTACCCAAATCTGTGCCCAGAGTGGAATTTATTGCACATTCTTAATATCATTATCCTAAGTAATTAAAGGTTTCTTTTTCTCCTGGGAGTTTATAAAGAAGCACCAAAGTGCCATCCAGTAGCTAAAGATGACCCAGGAGGTGGCTGGAGAGGGACTGGGGACAAGGGATGGAGGGACAGGACAAGGTGGAATGGCTTCCCACTGCCAGATGGGATATTGGGAAGGAACTCCTGTCTGTGAGGGTGGGGAGGCCCTGGCACAGGGTGCCCAGAGAAGCTGTGGCTGCCCCTGGATCCCTGGGAGTGTCCAAGGCCAGGTTGGAGCAACCTGGGCTAGTGGAAGATGTCCCTGCCCATGGCAGGGGTAGAATCAGATGACCTTTAAGTTCCCTCCCAACCAAACCCTCCCACCGTTTGATTTTGCAGCACAACTGTGAGAGATTAAGGTCAAGCGTCCCTGCGGATCTCAGGTGCCATATTCCAAACACAAACAATTTGGAATATTTGGCTCTTTGCATAATCAAATGTTATTCTTACTGACACCAGCCCTGCTTGGATCTCTGGAAGGACTGTTCATTGCCTGGCACGTGGAGTAAATCTTCCCTTTGTGTGGACGGCAACGGGACTCCATTAAAATAATATTATCATTACAGACCAATAAAGTCCACCTGTGGCATTTCCTTTTTACTTGGAAACTTAGGGACAACTCCCAGTGGACTCTGGTGTTCTGTGTAGGATTCCTCAATAACTCCTTGAACAAACCGAACCCCTGTAAACAAAAAGAAAGTAATTCAATGATTATTATCATTATTATAATTATTATCAGAGCTGGAAGCCTGGATCCCTGATAGAGATGTGAGCATGGAATCCTGCTGGCAGTGAGAACTCCCTGTGCAGGCACATCCACAGTTATTCTGTCTTGCCCCACCAGATGTCAAAAATTGAAGAACTTAAAGAAAAATAATTCATAATGTAGTAAGTTTTGTTCAGAGATTCAGAACTACAGTAAAGCTGCATTTTGATATTTGCACACAATAAAATCACTGAATGTTTGGGTTGGGAGGGACCTTAAAGATCATCTTGTTCCACCCCCTGCCATGGGCAGGGACACCTCCCACTAGACCAGGCTGCTCCAATTTCTATCCAGCCTGGCCTTGGACACTTCCAGGGATGGAAAATACATTGTTTTAATTCAAAGGCATCCTGAAAAACAAAAAAGTGCAGAAGCTGTGCAAAGAATTTTAAGTACTAAACACAATATAGTTAACCAGGGTAGAGAAAGAAAACGTATTAATCCTCACCTTATCATGCTCACCCACAATTATTGTCCTTAATCCCTGGACTAAAACAGGACATGCTTGAGGCAGATATTCTGCTGCTAAGAATGATTCCTACCAGAGACACTTGCAGATGGTATTCAAGCTACACAATCTGGGGTCAAAAAATTGCTGAGGATGAAGGCTCCGCGCTAGTTAACCCAGAGATCACAGGGATACACCTGGAAATGAGAATTCCAAAGAGCGGGAGTTTTCCTTGCTGATAAGACTGGAGCACACGGGTATAAAACTCTGCAGCTCTCGTCGCCTCTGTAGTGCAAAACCTGCATAATAACAAGAGGGTTTTTTGGCAGAGGATGAGAAGAATCTTTCCCCATCCTGCAGAAATTTAATAAGCAAAACATTCCCAAAATAGCCTCCTGTGAGTTTTGTCTGGTCTGTACTTCGTGACTGCAGCCGCAGCTCTGTGAGGTTCAATTGAGCACAGGCTCGATTTTGAACAGAAAAGCAGAAAAGCCCCTGCAAGCTTGACAAATACAGCCAGTTTTTATTTTTATACCTGCTAAAGTTTAGGCTGTTTTATAACTATGCGTTTAAAAGGTACAAATGAGCAGCCCACAAGGAATGAGCTTTTAATTCAGCCTAGATCAATGGGATCCAGACAGCACCAGCACTACAGCAACTATCAAGCTGGGCTTAAGAATAGATCAGTAACTCTTCTTAACCATCAGTATTTATTTGCAAAGCTTGCTGGAGCGTAAAATGGATAAAGCTGAAGCTCCCATAAAACTTGTGAGTTGAAGAAAGGAAGAATCAGAAAAATAATTGACTATAAATATGCCATATAGATTTGTCTCCTTTTTGGAGAGTTTTTATGGGGTTGGTTTTGCTCTCGACATATGAAATTGAGAAATATTCCCTTTACACTCACTTTAGCGGGGGGAAAAAAGTAAAAATAAACCCAAAAATTGTTCAAGAAGTAAATAGAACCACTACCCAAAAGCCATAACAGAAGCATTGCTTAATAACCTACATGGATTTTACATCTCCCCACATAACTTTGCCAGACAGACAATTCCCAGCCTGGCAACAGTGCTGAGATTTCAGGCTGCATCTCTTCAATCCCTTCAGAGCAAATGGTGGGGGAGGTTGGAGGCAAGAGTGGGGTTGATGCCCCGTTTTTCCAGTTTCAGGGATGGTTGCCCCTCAGTGTTAACGATCCATCCTCACCCTCTCACCTGCTGTGGTGCACAGGGGATTTAAACCCCTAATCCCGAGAAACCCTCATTTTTAATTAGATATAACCCTGCTGATTCCAGCAATATGGGTCTTATTTAAACCCCCCAAATCCTCCAGCCTTGAAGCAGCAAAGCTGGAGGATTCACACACAGGGGCTGCCCCCAATTCTGCTGAGTCAGCACCATGGCTGGAGATCACCTAATCCTTTAAGGAGTGTCATCATAAGCAAATTCCCCAAATCTTCCAGCTTTGTGCACTATCCAATAAAGAATTACTAGAAAAACACAGGGGACAGCACATAATAAACCCAGGATCTTGTTAACCATCCTTAATTAGCACTCAGCTTAATCTATATTTATTTATCCCAATTAGATCATGAGCTGAGTGTTCACAAAGATCATAAAACATTACATTTTTACAAGTCAGAGGGCAAAGTAAAAATGTTTGCAGTATTTCCAACAGCCCCAAAACAAGACTAAAGATCTCTGACCACCAATTATCACCTTTTTCATCTGAAATCCAAGAGCCAAGGCCTTGGGAGAGAGGACTGGTTTTGGTTTTCACTCATGTTCTTACACATAAACCTCAAAAATAAACCACCATGGGAAACATAACAAAGATGTGACAGTTGGAGTTCAATCATAAACATATAAATTCAGTAAATTCAAACATAAATTCATAAATATAAGTAACACAGCGAGCAAAGACCACCCTTAGGAGAAGGGAGGTCCATTAAAAACATGGAATTAAATGGACATTTTAAATGTCTGATGGGCTCATTTGCTGACCTGGTCCAAGTGGAAATGCAGGAATTTAAATTAACTCCAATATTAAATAAATAGAGGGAAGTTCCTTCCCAATCTCACCCCAAATCTCATCAAACAACTTCACTGGGGAAACTGGTGGAGACAAACACTGGCCTGAAGGATCATGGAATCCCAGAATGGTTTGGGGTGGAAGGGACCTTAAAGATCATCTCATTGCAACTTTACACCATTTCATTGTCAAGCCACAAAAGTCTCTGCAGGAGTGGCCTAAAAATTGGGCTGGAATATCAAATGTTCTCACTAAAAAGAGTGAAAACACACCCAAAACAAGAAAGAGCTAAAAACCCCTCATCAAATTATTTTATCTCATAGAGTTTTCCACTTATCTGATGGCAAATGAAGTGTTTTCACCCTCTAAAGTTGCGGTTTCAGCCCCCTGGAGAGGAGCAGGAGCCTCCTGAACTCCACATCTGCCCACCTTGATAAAAGGAGTAAGGGCAGCGCAGCTGAGCCGAGTTTTTCCCTGTAAAACTCCGCCTCCAATATTCTGCAGGCCAAAGCAATAGTGAGCTCCACGACCTCTCCCGAGCACCATCATCTCCACCTGAATTCCCCTGGCAGGGTCTCCACCCAAACCCGCTTTGCTTCTCCCTTTGGCCAGAGGGGGAAGAGCCATGGGGGGTGGGGAGGGGGTGTGGTTTGCTGCTTTTCTTACCTGGATTTTCTTTTTATTGATTGATTTACTTTTTTGGACTCAGAAAATTAAAATTAGTGACGTTCGTCCCTGTAGATTGACTGCTTTGTGCTAAACAAAACGGGGAGAGTGTCTTTCGCTGGTGCTTCCAATAAATCAGAACTAGATGTTCAGGCCAATATTGAACTGACACAGATCAGATTTACCAAGCAAAATTTCCCCCCTCCCAAATATAATCTTATCGAGCAAGGGCTGTATTTTGCACCTGTCAGAAAATGTTTGTTGCTTTGTTTCATTAGCATGGCCTGTCAATCTTTAATTTTCAATTGCCCAGCAGAAGAGAAAAGGCATTTTGCTGAGAGAGAACTCGCTTTTCATGGCAAGAAGCATCAGTTAATGTGGAACGAAGCACCGCTGGGTCTCCAGGGCAAATTTTTTTTGGTAGCCCCTTGAACCACAAATTTTTTTTTTTTTCCAGATTATTTAAATAGTTACAATAACAAACTTCCCTCTGTTTGTAGCGGAACATTTCAAGCCTAAATAATTCTAATTAAAATAATAGTAACCTAGTTAAAGATATGTGGGGGTTTTCTTTTCAGTTCTTACTCTGGGCGAGATTAAATATCTTCCACCAAAGAAACGTGGGGTTTGTAGCACCCATTTATGGGGTTTTTAGCGCCCATTTAAGGGGAAGCTCAAAACAGAAACATAAAAACCCTTTTACATGCTGCTGCTACAGGAAGTTTTTCATTTGAATGGATGAAATAAAATCCTTTCTAAAGCAATTAAGAGCAGCAGGTTTTTCTCCACACAGCCCCTTGTTATTTCTCAGGGAGCTGTGTGAATGCTGAGGGAACACCAAACCTGCTTAGTGGTTGTGCTTTCGGGAAGGACGTTCAACCCTCAGCAGCTGCTCTGAAATCCACTTTTAAAACGATTTTCAGCGTATCTTCCAAAAAAATATAAGGCAAAAAGGACTGTTTTGGGGAGCAGGTGAGAGGATCCCACCTGATCTCATCTCCTGTGAGCAGGAGCTTTCCCAAGCTTTGCCATATTTAGGTGACTTTCGGCAGCAAGGCCACCACCAACACCTACACAGCATTAAAACAGAGACTAAAGTATCCTTTGAACACCTTGGAGGTCTGAAAACTTCACTTTATTTTTAGGATTCTTGGTCAAAAGCTCCAGCTCTCCCATGGAGGGCAAGTGCATCTCTCCAGCACAGTATCATTGACTTCAGTAATTTATACTGGTCAAAAATACAGTTCTTCTCTCACTGCAAAAATAGAAAAAATTGGTTTTCATCGATAAAAATGTCTTTCAGGTTACCTGTGTATTTATTTTAGACCATCAATATCTCATTTCTGGGAATTGGTGTTGGTCAACCACTAGAAAATCAAAGTCTGTTGTGCGTGAACATCAAACTTGATGAAAATCCTGTCAAAACCCATCGTTAACTCCTGAGCTTTGGGTTTCACTGACAGCACCACATCAAGCCAGTTCCACTTTTTGCTGCTAAATTTTAATTACTGCCTGGTTGCATTTGCTTAAAAGCACAGCCAGCTCGGCCTCAGACACAACATCCTCCAGGTTGTCACTCATTTCCTGATCCTAAAGCTAATTGGCAGCACTTTCAGGAAGAGAAATGCTCCTCAGGAATGCCCTTTAGACATATGTTCTGAAGGGCACAGAACTAGTTTATACCCACCAGCCACCAGATACGTTGGCATGAATAAACTAAATTGCATCCCAAACAAGCTGCTGAGACGGAAAAAGTCTCTCACGTGGAAAAATGAATTCATATTATGGTCTTCCCATGTTTTCCAGCCTTGAAAACCCCAAATCTAGTCAAGTTGTTCAGAAAAGAGAGTAATCAGAGGGGGGAAAAAAAAACAAACAAAAAACTAGTGTCCCCCAGCTGGAGAAACATGTCCAAATGGCTTCCCCAAGATATTATTACCCTTAGAAATCATTCCCACACAAACACCAATGCCCCAAATTAGGACACCCCCCCCCCCCC